>JAODKC010000137.1:20189939-20217550 GCA_026777985.1 Mormyrops attenuatus | reverse complement strand
TCCGATTCTCTGTGTTCCCCACGCGTCGCAGCCCCGCCGCGTCCCCCCCCCCCGCCCCCCGCCCCGGCCCCGGGGGCGCGGGGCGAGGGGGGGATGCTCGAAATATCTTCTATTGCATCCATTTTCTGTGTGCAAGCTAACAATTGACCTTTAAAGGAAATTACTACTTGTGAGATTATTTTGAACAAGCCCTTCCTATACTAAAAGCAGTCAGTGTAAAAATAGTGAAGGGAAAAAAAAGCTTTTAAACCTGCCTAGAGAACTGGAAATATTTTTTAAGACCTTCCTGGGCCTTTTTGTAATACCTTTAAAAACTGTGGTGGATTGGAGTGATTACAGGCTTTTTACACTGAGGGGAAAAAAACAAACCACTCAGGGTGCTGTAACAGGACAGAAATGTGTATGATATTGTACAGCCTGACAATGTAAGAGTGCAAGAAATGGGATGTGCAAACTTTTTGTTACTAGCCTGTTACCTCACTTTGATGCTTTAAATGCCAAAGGCCTTCAGTGGCAATTTGTTACCTTTTGGTTTGTACCCTAATTTTGTACATACCTGCTGTCTCCAGAAAAAAATGTTACATTCAAAGCTGATGGTCCCAAAGATTAAATTTTGTTTTTTGTGAGAAATTTCTCATCAGCAGGGTGTGTAGCCCATCTCCTACTTCCCTCAGTACTATTCCTCATGCTGCTGCCCTGGGCCACCGTCATGTTTCTGGTCTCTGCTCTTCTTGGCCAGCGTGCAGAGAGTCCGCTCCCACCCTTGTCTTTAAGAGAGCTGGTTTTGGGTCGGTGGATTGGGAACAGTAACCCTCCACCACAGAAATAAAAAACAAACAGGGAGCCCATTTCCTTCAGTCATGGAGCAGGTTTTTCACTGCGGTGGCTTGAATGCTGAAAAAAAAATCTGCTAATGTTTCTCTGGGCAAAACTGCAAACAGACATGGAGATAGGGCAAACATGAGGGCATTTTCACAGTTCCAGCTGACGGCCTTGAGAAGCAAATCAAACAAGATCTGAATGTTTAAAAGGGCCAGAAAAACCCTCCTGGTATTAAATTCTCAAGCCAGGGAAGCTGCACATAGTGGCAGTGTTTGGCTTTCACTCATTCCCAAATGTTAGGGAGTAAAAATTGAATTATAAATATAACATTTACATTTCCACAGCAGAAGTATTTTGTATGTAGCTCCCAGTGGGCTTTTGCTACCCTCCCCTAAAATGTTATGATTGGCTGTAATACACAAATAATTCTCCTAGGATATCAGTCATGGAATCTGTTGACAAAATGCTGCCCATAAGAAAATGTTTTTGTTAATTAGGGGCAAAGAACTTGACACTTTCACTAAAATCAGACTCTGAGTCAGTTGTGTTATAAAGGTTTTGTGTTTGTTTTCTAGTTTTAAAGACCAAAATTATGTATATCCTGTTATGTTTTTAATTTTCTTTTGACAGTTCTGATTTTATGTTTAATTTCTTAAACTGCCATGTCCTGGGTAATTTAATATGTATTCCCCTTAAAATGCATTTTAAATCATTTGTCCCAGGCCCTTTTACAACTAGGTGTATTTTAAATGCAATTAAAATTCTTCTTGTTGCATATCTTTCGAAAAGTTCCCATGTCCGAGGGCAAATGCTCCGTATGCCTGTGTCTGTGACTTGTCTCTGAATAAAATAAGTGCCACTCTCCCTTTGGCTGTAAAGATGGAAAATTTGGGCTTTTCTTTTCCAACTGAAGGCTCTGAAATTGCGATTCATGGCTTTGGGCCTGTTTTCCACGTCCTCATTACTCTCTGCCTCCTGCCTATCCTCACCCTCCTCCTCTCACTCTAAAGTATTCTGCCCCCTGCACTCCTACCCTCTCTGAACCCCCTCTCCCCAACCTGCCTATTTTTATATTTAACCCCTTGCGCACGCCTCTGTGCCATGTAGGGGAATCTTTGTTTCAGTGAAGTCTGAAGAGAGCCCATCCACATGACAAGATGAGCGCTGCTGTCCACCCTCCAGTATGTATCCTCCAAGAAACGTCAGCCCTCGCTTGCTATGCATGGATAAGACACTCATAAGGGCCCTTTGAGGAATAGAGTGCATCTACAGTGTAGCTGTCAGTTTCATCCAGTGCATCTTTACAGATGGGGTTTTCATTATGGAAGTTTTACTCATTTGCTAATTTACTGGGAAAGTCACTACACCGTGTGAAACTTGGCCCTCAGTGTGAACGGAGCTTAGTATCTGATCAGTCTCTCATCGTTGTTTTCTTTTCTTCCCCAGTCCAACCGTTTTTGTGTTGGCTCATGCCCACCCGTTTGTTCTTGTGCCCCAGCCATGATAGGGCTTCTGTGTGTCATGCACGAGATCCCACACTCACAATTAGATGAACACAGGTGCCGCGGTCCACCTGTGTGGAATTGCTCGCCTCCTGTTTGAAGGGACGCACCATGTTCGATGTCCATCGGGGGAGAGCTCGGGAGTTGTGTTTTGATAATTGCGGTAGTCAGTTGGGGACCTTTCATTGAATGTAATCTCCCTCCCTCTGTCCATAACCACTCGGATGTGATTTGTATGGGCGTATTACTGCTCCGAGTGCCTGTTCATGTTTGTGTCTACTGTCTTTAAGGAAGGTGGTAGGCTCATGGACCCTAGCTGCTTGTGAAGCACTGGTGTCATTGGGTGAGGTCGCAACTTGTGCTCATATGGTGTCCCCCCCCGCATTTTTCAGAGGATGTTAGCCTGTATAAGGGCACTATCTGCTGCCGTTACAGTGCATCTGCTCTGGTCTATGTGTTCCTCAGACCTTCTTTTCCGTCACCCACCACACGTCCCCCAATTTCCCCCAGAACATTTTATGCCTGTTTGTCCACAGTCGTACTTTTAATCTACTGCAGACAAGCTTTACCAGAGTCATCTCAATGTACAGATATTCATGTTGTTTGTTTTGTTTGTCCCCTTTTTGTTCTCTCTCATCACTTCCTTTTCCTTAATTCTCACCCCAACTGACTCTCCTGTACTGTAACCCTCTACTGTGCTTTACCTTCCCTTTTTCTGCTACCACCAACCCTAACCCTTCTTCCCGCCTCTGTTCCTCCTCCCCCACCTGTATTTCCTGCTCCTCCTCCTGCCCCTCTCTGCCCGAACAGACATCCGGCTGCGCGTGCGGGCCGAGTACTCGGAGCACGAGTCGGCGCTGCGAGGCGGCGTGTCCTCGGACAAGCAGCAGCCCCTTGAACGCCAGTTCGAGCTCTTCAGCAGGGCCAGTTCACTGCTGCGCGCCCGCGACCTCGGCTCCATCATCTGTGACATCAAGTTCTCGGAGCTGGCCAACCTCGATGCCTTCTGGGCCGACTACCTGAGCGGGGCGCTTCTGGAAGCGCTCAAGGGTGTCTTCATCACCGATTCCCTGAAGAGAGCCGCGGGCCACGAGAGTGTACGGCTGCTGGTCAGCGTGGACCAGGATGATTACGAAGAGGGCCGAAGGCTGCTTCTAGAGAGCCAGGGCTGGATGGCCTCCTGGTCCGGGACCAGGTAATTGGCTGCGAGCGCTCTGTGCTTGGGGATTGTTGTAGTCTTTCGGTCTGTGTGTGTGCTGGTATTTGTAGTAGGCCAATATTAACACACTATCTTTGTCCATGTGGATTTTGTGCTTAATGCTTTAAACTTTTGTCTATTTTGTGGGTAAGTTAAATGATGTGTAATCTTACACAGGCACTGATAATGCCTCCATAAAGTGCTTCCCTTTAGCCCAATCAGCTGTTGAATTTTTATGCAGTGGTGACCTGGGGTTTTCGGATGTCAGGGTCTGAAGATAATTAGAGGCTAAAATTCACCTAAATGCTGTTTTTCCACTTATGCACATTCGCAAAAAGCACTGTAGTGGCTTTCAGATTTGACTCTTTGGTTCAGAGAATATTCAGATCTGCATTACTTTGGATCCATACTTGTGGAAGAAGGAATGACCTCTGCTGTCCTCAAGTATATTTACAGCACTTTTGCCCCCCCTCCTGCTTGACTACATATTACATATTATTGAACTGAAATTCCATCAGTGGTGACCTGAGGGCAAGCTTTACACCTAAACATCCACATAGACCTACATCTACACATTCACATAGACCTACACATACATAGTATTTAAAATGCTTTTATAGCTGGACTGTCCGCCATCCTGCTGAGGGGAAATGAGACAGTCTTGGAATCTTGCAGTCTTAGTTACAACTTGACTAGTTATTGATTTACATCATAAGTACATCATGTGGTGACTGATCCCCAGCTGGTGACTCCCCCCACGTTAGGGCTGAGTTTCAGTATGAACTCATCCTCTTCCTGTTTCTGTTCTCCAAGATCTCAGCTGTTGGACTCTATCAGAAACAAAAGGGCTGAATTCTAGTTCAGTTTAGTCTGTCACAGGCATATGGTTGAGAAGTGCTGCTCAGCAAGACGGCATCTAAACCTTTTCTGCTGTCTTCTTTGAGTAAAGTAAAATGAAATAAACCTCAAAACTTATGTCCATAACTGCTGGTTATTGATGGTTATCAGAGCCACCTGACGCAGATCCCTCTCATCACTTTTTCCAGGTCTTGATGAGCCACCATCGTCGCAGACCGATGGGGCAGGAAGGCAGATACCTGCTTGCGACTCCTTCCTCCTCCCCTCCCCAAGACACAGCCTCCGTAATGGCGGCTGCCCCGAAGCCAGCAAACGGCGACTTTGGAAGTGATGATGGAATTGAGGGAATGAGAGAGTGCTGCCTCTGTCTTTAAGACCAGCCTGCTCTTCTTGGCTGAACTGCACTGAAAACCAGTGGGAAGGCAGCTGTCTGCCCCCAACAGTCAGTCACTTACACACTGCCAGATTTTCCCATGATGCTCTGATGTAAAGAGACGGCATGTGCAGATTTGGATCAGCATAAATTATACATGTGTGTATGACCTGTCAAAATAGCATTGAGTAGTGTGAATATGTGTGTCACTTATGATCTGATCTGCCATGCTTTGCTATGAATTACCATAATTTTGGAGGATGTAATTGTCTTTACCTGTCATGGATTAGTAGGAAGAAAGGATCAGTATTTTGATCTAGAAATAGTAATAGGAAATGGGGACATTTCGATGTTGCTAGCAGGGGCAAAGAGGGGTTCACTCAGGCCCAAAATACTGGAAAGAGTAGAATGGGATTTTTCCACCTGCACTTTTTGTGAGCTCTGTTCAGATGATAAGCTTTGGGCCTGTCTGGTTTTCTAGCACCCTTCTACCCAGTGCCTCTCACCGGGTTAACCGGGTTGGGCACATGGGCAGGCAAGGGGCTACTAGAGGTTCTGTTTGCATCAATGTTCTTGCATAAGCCAAGCAGTTTAAACTGACTCCCAAGATTGTACAGAGCCCGTGAGAGGTGGTGTCCACTCTGAGCACATGTGAGAGGACAGTGGCTCCGTCAGTGTGGCCGTGTTTCCAGATTCCGTGAGCAGAGTGCAGTTGGCTGCCCTGGATCGCAGTCGCCTGTAGGGCACGACCATGGATCTAATGCCTGGACTTTTCTCCCTGCATTGGATCAATGCTGTTCTTCTAAGTCCTCTCATATTAGGGTAATTTTAGGGACAGGTCAGAATTATCATCTGGATCAGAGCTCTTATTTACCTGGGACCAGGGAATTGTGACGTGTGGGACAGACATATATGTACATTACATGTGTAAATATTTCTGATACCTTGTGAACCATAGTTTGAGAAAGATTAAGAATAACCAATGATAGTTTAATATCTAGGATATTACGGGTGAGCATTTGTTGAAAACCAGCAGATTTGGGCATGGCAATGGTGACCTTGGTTGTGTTTTTTGTTTTTTTTAAATAAAAACTTAATTTAATGTGTTTGAAAGCAAGAATAATTTCTAAATAAAATACATAGTCAAATATGCATCCTGTGTGTTGAGTTTTTGTTAATAGCTCAGCTATGTGGAAGTAAAGAATGACCAGCTATTAAAAAATGCATGTAATATATATGAGCGGCCTTGTATTTGATAGAACTTGTGGAACTCCATGAAGGCAAAGACTAACTTTCAGACATAGCACAAAAATCTGTGCTATCTACACCCCTAGCTTACTCACCCTGGTTGAATTTTACTGCCACTGAATGAGCCACTTTTTTCCTAAAAAACTGAGTCACTATTTCATCATAAGTTTTCATAATAATAATAAAGGTCATTTTAAACACTTGGAAGAAAGATTAACTCACAACTGACATTTTTGTGCAATTTTCCGCAGAGCACATAACCATTGCCATTTAATCTACTTTCCAAAAGTAAGTGGCCGTTAGAAAGTGGCTTCATCAATTTGTGCTGTATTACAAGCAATCACTTGTTTGAACCGTGGGGATGCTGATTTTGTACTTCTTGTCCCTAAAAGTACAAAATGCCACGACATACGTGTCCCTTATTAGTGCTGCTAAGATCCTCATCCTGAATGTATTGGTATTGGCCAAGGAAGACCTGATTCGGACCTCACAATTACTGTTAACTATAGGCACATCACATTTGCAATACAAGTACATATGTTTAATTGTGTTATGATTAAAACGTTGACAACTTATATATCTCTCGTCCGACGTGTTTTTTTTTTTTAGATAATTTCCAACCCCATAAGACAACTAAGCGCTGTTTCCTGGCGTAGAAGTATTCCCATGTAGACCACGCGGTGTCGCTGTCATTCTCATAAATTACTCATGACTTTTATTCTGGCGCTGTTAAATTATTTTCTGAGTGGCAGACTCCACCTGTGAAATCTTATTTTTGATACTTTATTATTTATTGCATTATTATTGTTATTATTGTCATCGTTGTTATTGTCGTTATTATTATTATTATGTATTATTATTAATTATTGATGTTGTTGTTATTATGATCACTTATAGGCCTACGATTTGGACTTTTGGGGTTTACAGTGTTCAGTGCGGCAGCAAAAACCGGAGACGTCCTCTGATTTAGTTTCCGCTGTTTTTCAGTTATGCTTCCGTTGTTGTTATCAGTAAACCACTGATAGAAAGAACACTGCGATTTCTGTGATGGCATCAGTTATTGCAAGACACTGGTTTAACAGTCTATTCCGACCTTTACTGGACGCAAGAGATCCATCACTGTTTTTTCTACAGACGTGTAATTAGAAAATATTTTATTCCCAAACATTAGGTAATCCGCTACGGACTGTCATCTACGAAATAAACTCGATTCCTTCTTGGTAAATCTTTCCTTTTTACTGCACCTCTTACCGTTAGAAATTATTTCCTTAATCACTTGATTACCGAAGCATCGAATTGTGTTTAACTGACAGGCAACATCTACAGATTTATTCATGTATTATAATCAATAATAATAGCAAACCATAGGCTATTGAAAAAATTGCAACTTAGAACGAAAAACTTTTCCTGCCACTTTTTCTTCTCGAACTTTGATCATAGTATGAGACTAATCAAACCGTATGAATTTGTATTTGCTTTAACCAGAACATATCAAGCGGGCCCATTGGAAAATATACCTCAAAAATATAATTTGATTGAATTCCCTCAAAATGTATTAGGACTTGTATAGGATGTGTAGTCATTGCAGACAACTAATCGCATCATGTTAACGTTCATAAATGTCAATCTGTTTTTCTTCAAATTATTGATTTTTTCGTACAGGGGAGCCACGTTTTCCAATGCTTTTA
Source organism: Mormyrops attenuatus (assembly GCA_026777985.1). Classification (NCBI taxonomy): domain Eukaryota; kingdom Metazoa; phylum Chordata; class Actinopteri; order Osteoglossiformes; family Mormyridae; genus Mormyrops; species Mormyrops attenuatus. The sequence goes on along the minus strand of JAODKC010000137.1, from coordinate 20,209,861 downwards.
TGTTACTGAAAATTGATGGAGCCATGTATTTATAAAGAGCTGCTTTTGATTCTCTCTGGTTGTCAATACGTTCGACGCCCTGATAAATTTCACACCGATATAACCCATCGAGCGTTGGATCCACTGAAGGGCGACATTTAACTCGGGAACTTTCCTGTGTTTTCACAAGGCTGGCTATCTGACATACATCCCCTTAACGCCGCAAAACACAGAGTACAATATGATTTCATCAACGAAACACCCAAAATGTTAAGATATCTCTTTTTTCATGGGAGTCTGTCATTAATGTTTTGTGCAGGACGGATTTAGTACGATCTAAGTTCACAGCAAGTATACACCGGCATCGAGCCTTAGCCACCAGGCTTACTGCTCTTGTGTGGCCATGAGCCCAGTGGAAATGCAGAGCCCTTAAATCTCGAAGGCTGCTAGTCCTTTAGCTAATTTCTGGTCTGCACTTTTTGAGAGGATAAAAGGCAGGCTGTCACCCAGCTTTCGCCTGCAGTCTGCAATGCGCCACCCCATCAGCTCTGTATCTTCCATTTGGCCATTAGCTTGGTTCCTGCCACCAAAGTCACTGGCCTTCTAACTGATAGCCCCCAGCCTGCTACTTGCCCCCCTTGCTCCATTATCTTCTCTGTGACTCCTAGATTTCAGCCTGCTGCCATGAAATCTGCGCCTTAACCCAATTCCTGGCCATCGAATCTGTGGTTGCCTACCTGCACCGTAGACCGATTTGCTTTATTACACTCGCTGGTCACTGCATGATATGTGCTCTGTGAGACCCCAAGTTATGCCAGAATCGTACCCTTACTCATGAGTGGCGCCATCTTCAGACTATCCCCGAAATGCAGCTCAGATGACTCATTATTCAGAACCGCCGGCCGCTAATGTCAAACTATCTGCTCATTTGCTTAGTGTGGCATTTATTTTAGTCTGCTAGCCAAAAGATTCATTGATTCATTAATGTTTATTTTGTCAAAGTTTGATTTTCCTTAATTAAACATTAAATATCCACAGATCTGAATCAATATTTAATTATCAAGGAACTACACTCAACACAGGCATACACAGCACAGCAAAACAGGCTGAAGACAGTTATTACAGGAATAGTCTAATTAAGAATCCAATACACCACTGCGATTTCTTTTTACAGTGTTATAGTTGCTGTCATGCAAACAGTGCATCTATGAATCTGGTTTTTCTTGGATTCAAACCCCGATAGAAAAGGATGACAATATAAAGTGTTATTTTCCACTCTCCATGAGAGTGCTCTTTCTAACCGTGGTGTGTTTGTGTCCTTAAGTCCGTATTGAAAGCAGTAAATGCTGAAGGATGTCGCAGTGATCCTTTCCATGTATAGGGGCCTATTTATTCGTGTTCGGTTTACTTATTGATATTTTAATTGTAAACCATATTATCTTACATGCGGAGATATGAGGCATTGTACAATAAAAGAACACAGGGTTTCGTCCCATATTTCAGTATCTATCTAAAATGATCTCCTTTAACGGTGCAAAAAAGGTTGAACATTATGTAGCAGTAAATAAGACACAACAGAGCGCTTATAAACAAATACAAAGTAAACTGTAAAAGGATTACATTACAAATACATAGTTACATAGTAAATTACCACCTAACACTAGCGGCCATGTTTCTGAATAGAGAATAATATGAAGCCTGAACTACTTTTCTCCCGTAAGAGAACTATGACAGCGCATTTTTGTATGTCTGCCACCCCGTTCCCGTTTTGGCCAGAGGACCATCGGAGCCATAATGAGAAGTCCAAAACCAGCCAACAAAGGAGAGCAAACGAGCGGGCAACTGCCCCTAGCCACCAGACAGGCTAGGGCTGAGGAAGATAAAAAGGGATCGTGACAAAGCGGATCGAAGCTCTGATGTGTCTTTACCTCCTGCTAGAAAAACACTGGAGTCGTAAATGGACGTTATAAGGTCTATGCAAAAGCCTGCGGTTCGTTTTAGAACAATAAGTGTTTTTGACACAGGTAGCTTTATTAGGTTGTGCATGGTAATATTCGAAATGCTTCAACTTGCTGTTCTGGGCGATCTACAGAGCGACCCAAAGCCTTTTGTTGATATTTACAATATTATAATTATGCAAATATGATGGAATTCAGCAATTTTAATTACCGTGTTGATCAATAAATGCAACTACTTGTATCAAGTTTCTTTTTCCGGGATATCAATTTACAACCTGCCGGTGGCTACGTGAATGTGCTTATGAATACGTGAAGTGATTTGCGTGAAGTTCAGCTTCCGTATGACACTCGAATTACGCGAGAGGACTTGCAGTTTATATTTACTACTAATTTATTATAGCTGTCGCGCCTGTCTTTTTAGGCTAATTATTGTCTACGATGATATATGTATATGTAACGGCTTCATAACCCTTTGATAAGACTTGGGAAGTTCTGAAATGTTGCAGAGCGGGTAGGAGCAGAATATATTAGCTGCTGGAGCACAGAGTCGAGGTAGCAGTGGGTGTTTTAATCAATGTCCACTGCTGCCCCCCACTAAATCACCTTTGCACACCCGCGTCCAGTTTCCCGTGCACGCGCCTCCTTTCTCCTCAGCAGCAGCCCAGTCGACATGTCGTCATGGAAACAGCGGAGACACACGTAGCGTGCGTGTGAGAGAGATGGAGAGTGAGAGAGATGGAAAAGGGACAATGAGGGACACGGAGAGATGAAAGGTTAGGGTGTTGCCATACTTGCGCACGTATTCCCCTAACCTAACCAAACCCCCTTCACCTCCAACCCGCTGTCTTTAATTTCAACCATCGCCCCCCATACAACACCTGCTATTCCCTCTGTCCATCCTCGCTCTTTCACTACCCCCCTACAAACACATCTACCCCCCCCCCATACATCCCATCTCTCCTTCTTCCCCATCTTGCTCTTTCCATCTCTCGTGTCCGGCAGACTGCGCGTATGGCGGAGATAGCGGCATTCACCGATGGAAGCGCTGGTAATATTTTCCCCAACAGAACAAAACCAGAAAAAAAAACTGTACAACTTTGCATATTGATAACTTATCTCTGCATATGCTACCCTCCCCTCTTCGCTTGTCCCCTCCTCCCTTCTGCCCTCTCTGTTACTCTTTACGCTGGATATTTTCCTTGGGTAGTTGCTGATATCCTTAAATCATTTATCTTTTGATTAGTTAAAGAAATGCCGATCCCAATGACTTAGCAGCCTCGGCAAGGGACACTGTTTCACTCTCGTCATTGTAAAAACGAGAGAAAGAAAAGGGGAGCGGGAGGTGGAAAGAGAAATATTAGCTTCAGTGATTTCTTGCATGCGCACTGATTTTTTTCTTCCAATTTCTATTGATTAGAAAAGAAATTAATTCTAGGGACAACCCATTCTCTTTTCACCCAGTACAGCCCTCCCTCCCTCTTTCTTCTTCTCTCACTCTGTGTCTGCGAATCGCGCTGTGTCTACCGCATACTCTGCATGCTGTATTAGGGGCTGAGGATCGCGGGAATATTTGATTTGCAATGTGGGCTAGAACCTCGTAATATGCATGCGCTGGGCATTACAGCCAGGTGCGCTCACTGTTATAACCAGATCCTCACACACAACATCGCAGCATTTGCAAAATTGTGATATTTCATGCTCGTTTTTATTGTCGTTGTCGTATCATTTCATGTTACGATTTATATAAGCTATATTAAAATAACCGATGAGTTCTGATGGGTCTGATATGAGATCTGATTTTTGTGGTTTTATTCACGGAGTAATATATATATATATATATATTATATGGCCAAATTGTCTTGAGAGATATTTCTAGAAGGAATGGCGAGACAGATGTTAAAAATAACAATAGCGCTTTTCATGGTCAGCGTCTTGGTGGTGTATATTATAGGTATAACGGGTGACATTGTAAAATATTAATACTATTGAATGATCAGCATACTATCGAAGGGAAACTGGGTAATGATCTCAACAGACGATATTAATATTAACGCGTGTTTCAGTTAAAAATAACCCAAACTAACGCAGTTAGTCAGTTTGTCCCGGTTCAGTTTAATTTTGATTTGTCTCTTGTTTGTTATGTCGGGTATATTTGTAAAAGGGAGCTTTATAATGAGCAAAATAAGTAGCGTTTGGTTACGTCTTATGTATACCGTACCCTCTTGTGGGTGAGTAAATGTATTTACTGTTATGGTGTAATTGTAATTCAATGGGATCGATATTATTTCGGCAGCATCTAGGCTTAATATTATAATAATAGGGCCCTGCGCGGGAGGAAGGAGTGTTAGCGGCTATCAACCCTGATACGTCGCCGAAGGGAAATCGATGGATAGACTGAGTTAATTATGAGAAAATCAATTAAGAGGAGGGGATTGAGAGTATAAAAGCCAATGTAGCAGGGAGGACAGGCAGAGGAGGAGCGGACCTCGGAAATTTCTCCGGCTTCCCTCCTGGCCTGCAAGTCGCTCCTTTGCGCTCTCTGCCCACATTTGCTATGGAACTCCGTGTCAGAGGATTTAAACTCGAGGGTTTCTTTGATTTCTTTTTTAATGATAACTTGTTTGAGATTTTTTTTTTTAATTCAGTTTATCTTGTAAGGTACACCACCCCCATATAGCTAAAATAAATCACAAGTGTGATTTAGGATCGTGAAAATATATGTGGTGTCGTTCTATTTATGTATTGTTTAAAACACTACATTATACATTTATTAGGTCTACTTATTATTTGCTCTCTGTATTCCTATACTGCTTAAGGAACCTGCTATTACGTTTTCATCCAACTGCACTTAAAGGCTTATATTGTTTTTATAAAACCAAGGGAATATCAGTAGGTTTCTGCCCAGAGAACTTCTAGATTATTATTTGACTGCATAGGTGAACAGTAGGACTCATAGACTTATACCTACATATAAAACAATGTCTACCGGAGCGAAACCGTCTGAATTATATTTTAAACAGGACCAGAGTATAACGGACATTTTTGTATAACCTTCTGCAGCCGATGGCCGCTCTCGCAGATGGTTAATTTTGCAGTGCGTAAATATGATGCAAACTAATTCAAATGTTGAATTCGTGCACTTTAGCATAGCTTGAACACAGACTGTTATGTTGCTGGACTATCTATATTGATTTTTAACGTATATAAAGGATGAAGGTTTTATCTGTGAGGCTTTACCTATATATCCCAGCGGTGCTGTACATATTGACTTAAATTTGTTAGCCCATTGATTTTGCTATCTTTGAATATGTATTTACCTGCTAATGTTCGGTTGCTGCCTGTCCTTTTTTAAAAATTATATGAGTCTATATGTCTGCCTAGTAGTAACGTTAAAAATTATAATAATTTATATGCAATGAATTGCTCGTGTGTAATTTTCTATGGATTTCACCCCTTCTGCAATTACATAAATCCGTTTTTTACATAAAATAGCAGAACTGTGTTATTTTGTGCTATTAAATATTTTAAATATAAATTTAAACAGCTGTCTATGACATTATACTTGTATTTCAATTGTAAATTATATTTTGGAATGCATATAAAGACTTTATAGATGGTATGAAATTATTTACGTGTAAGTATGCATGCATGGCGAGTGGATCCGGATCGCAGACAACCAACCAAAGGAGAAAATAATTACAATATTCGCACGAATTTAAATATTTCAATTTGCAAATTAAGTAATAATTTTATTATTTTGTTTTCCCGCCAAGAAGCACTAACAGCTTCAGGATATTGCTTGGCTGTAATTAGACGTACCACCGTCCATGCGCATTTTCCCGATTATAAAGTGACGCAGTATTTCCAATTTGTGAATATGGACAAAAATTCAAGTGAAAAAGATGAATACGCATGCATTAACATTCACATAATTCCAACATGTTAATTCATCATTTATTTTGCATAAACAAATTAGAAATGACATCGGTGACTTATGCAGTGCTGCGTGTTTGTAAATGCACAGTGCCGTTACGCAGAATAAAAACATTTTAAAGGAAATAAAGTAACCGATAAACTGTAAACTAAATATACTATAACTGGAAAGTCGTTTCGTTATTTATGTGATTACGACAGTGTCAGACCAGAAGGAAAACAGGCATTTACATGTGGAAGAGCCAGCGATGGAAAGCCACAGACGTATCCTTAACAAATATTGAACATGCCTAAATGACGTCAGGAACATTTAACAGGGAGATATCGATTACTGAGACACATCACTCACGAATAATTACTATTTGCATATTACATAATGCGCATTTTTAAAATAGAGGTGAATATACCTGTAAGGCAAAAGTACGCATGAAAGTTATACGCATTTACTAATCGCTTCATCAAACACTGAAGTGAAGGAGAAAATTTGTTTATTGGAAATTATCTTCTTTTGAGGATTTTTATTCTAAACAATTTTCGCGTTATCATTTCTAAACTTGTCATCGATTTCCTAAAGTTCATAAAAACCCGCGCTTTGCGCGTTTCGTAGAAGTCGGGACGTTAAATAGAATGAATGCATAACGGAAATACCCTGAAGTACGAGAATTATTTTCCAAAAAAATCGAACTTTGTACTGCAGGGAGAACGAACAGGATGACAGTGTTGAAATACTATGGAAAAGAAAACTCCAGAATGCACTGGTGATTGTTGGAAATAATTAATGCAAGAAAGGGAAAGGGGGCTTTATTTAATAGTCAAAATTTGTCAAATGTTAAATTTCCCCTTAAAAATCTGATGGGTTTCCATTGGATAAACGCCAAAATGGGCTAGGAGCATGGTAAAATTAGAATGAAAATTATTCAAATGAGAAATGGACCAAATTTATTGCTCAAAACCATTTGCTTTTCATTCGTTTGAAATTAAATCATTCCCTCTCCCCACAAAAAGGTTAACACAGAATACCTTTTCCCGTTGCATGCAAAGTTTATCTTTTATTTTTCGCAGTCTTGTCGGACATTTAGAAGAAAAAATAAGGCAGAATAATATCCGGCACCACAGGAAATCGAAAACTTAGTTAAAAGGATTATTAGAACGCGAATGGACTACATATATACTGAACACATGGCTAATACCTGCAAATTATTCGTATTAAACTACTTTGGTACTGACAATACTGGCAAAACGTCGCCGTTTTAAAAACATTACATTTAAGTTGGTTCAATATTTCAAGTATTACAGTCGTATACCTACCTTCATAAGATCTATTCTTGAAAGCTTTACTTTATTCAAAACCAATTAATTGATTTGCTAAAATATTCCCAAAAATACAAATAGTAGTTTCATGAATATGTCACTGTCAGTTTTAATTTGAATATCATAATTTCCTCCTTGCTTTCTAACATTATCGGCCTTACATTTTCTTTACATTGGCAATTTGTCTTCAGTATTAGCTCATGGTATGGACAATCGGAAACAATAATACTTAAAGGTACTTAAATACTTAAAGATTCGGACGACTGAAAATTTTGGCGCATTTTTTCTTCATGACATTTGCTGCATAACTTGCGACGGTACCGTAGCCTACTTCTGAGAATAATAGATTCCTACGTTCGCTTCTGAGGAAAAACCCAAAACTAAATATTTTCAGAGGTGGCAATGGAGTTTCTGCAGAAGAAGGAATATGAACAACAACAAAATCGCCGACTGCACCTCTTTAACATTTCAAGTAATTTAAGTGATCCTCTGCGCTATTTTCAGAGGTTAAAACGAACGTGTTTGAAACCTAAAGTGACAGATCACGCATGTTGCTCCGGACCAAATCCCCATTGTGTCCATCTTATCAATAAAACACAGACACCTCAGATTCTCCTTTGTGTTACAACTAAGTAAAATCTTTATCGACCTGGATTATATTTTGTGTTAAAAATTAAATTGCTGCGAAGAAATACAGAAATATGCACGCAACTTTAAAAAGATGTATGCATCGATAATAAACGTCGTTGTTAGCTATAACTATAGGCGCTATCTCAATGCGGTTTTTACACGATGATTTACCTTCCTTCTGGGGAGAAAGCACAATGTGCAGTAAAACGACCCAGTGTCAAAGGGCAGTTGGCCAGTATCGCAATTAGAATAGACAGATTGTAACGGCAGAGCGCAGCCCTGCTCTGAAACGACGAGCATAATCGCATCCCCTTTTGAACGAATTTACGATAAGAGTTTTGTGTGTATGCTGTATATATAAACATCTTATATATAATGTATATTATTCATAATCGACGGTATATACATGTTGTATATGCATATATAAGCTACACCCCTTAAACACACAAATTAAATAACTGACTAGCAAATGTAGATAATTGCGTCAGCTGGTCAGTGAATCCTGGCCAAGTTTTTAATCGCTTGTGTACGAATATAGTGCCACATGCGCACGTGCATGTGCGTGTGAGGACGCCGTGAACATGGGAGCAGATAGGCTTGTGAAAAACGCTGAAGCTGTTTTTGTGCGGATTGCCCGTGTCTCCTCAGACTTAACGGTTTCTTAGGCGGGTAGAGAGCGACATTGGCCGTTTTGGGTATTATCGGAATTTGACTCATTGATACAGAACCCCGATTTTAATAGGAATTATAGTTGCGTTTAAAAAGATGTATTTATATTTTAAGTGTTGGCTATAATAATGCCGTTAATGGCAGCATGATTTTGTAACACTCTGGAAATAATAGCGAGGGTGTTACGAATGTCTTTTTTTTTGTTTGAAAAAGAAAAACAATAAGAGTTAGTTGTAGGAAGTGCTCCTTTTTTAGAGGACTTACCTTTACACACTTAACTGCTCATAAACAGAAACAGTGGCCAGTAAATGGTAGGCCATTAAATCATAAATTGATCAACAATGACCAAGCTGATACACACCCTGTCCCGCACTGCCACTGCACACACACACACACATTTTATATGTGTGTGTCCATGGTCCTTGTGGTTAGAGTGTGATCAAGCTTGGAGGTCAGAGTTCAAATTCATCCCAGACAGACGACCTCATTCGACTAGATGACCTTTGTGGTCAAACTGCCTTGGGGGGTGTGGGGTGGGGGGGGGGCTCGGGCCAGAGGGCGGAAGTGGGGAGAGGGCAGGCAGGAAGGAACGAGAGAGGAACGGTCATCTCATTTGACTTCCTGCATGGTTGGTGGACTTTTTCCATGCATGTGGTGTTACGCTGCTCATCTCGGCTGTGCCTTCGGACTCGGCCTCTCCAGCTTGCTCTCCCTTCATCTGCTGAATTAACACCTGACCCTGGCCAGTGACCCCCCTCCCAACCCATCCCCCCAGCCCCGGCCAGATTAAAATTGTGCGCTCGCTCTCAGAAGCACAGGAAAACATGCACTGCATGCCTCCAGCACACATACGTGTTTTCTGTTGCTATTCGGGGGCAGGTGCACACATCAACACTGGTAGCGTCTGTATTTCCGCACGCGAGAGACGTGTGGCTCCATGGCGAATCAGACTCACACCGAAAAGCGTATCCCTACATCATAAGGCAGATACAAACCTGGACCAGTGCTGACCGGCTGCTAGCTGATGGGGGGTGGAGGCGGGGGGTTGGGGTGTGGGGGTTAAAATGCAGCACCTGACCGTGACCAGTCAGTGGCAGCAGAGAGCAGCTGTCTGGCTTGGTTAAATTTTGTACCAATCTTACGTGTTGAACGGTGCAGGGGAGAAGGAGCAAGCGAAACAGCAGGGAGCTGGAGGGAGGAGAGAAAAACAGAAAAATACATCTTATTTTTCCAACTGTCCTCTGCCTTTAAAGGCCCCCACTTTCTCTCCCTTACACTCCATCCTCCTCTTCCCCAAGTCCTAATCTATCTCTTTTTTTCCTGCACATGCTCCTTAATCCTAAATATCTCTCACCCTCTCCATCCCTCCTCTTTGTCCCCATAATTCACCCTCTACACACTCCTTTGGTCTATCAGCATCCCCCTCCAACACTGATCCTTTAAATAAATTTTCACTCCTTCTCACTATCCTGTTGTTCTCCACCTCACCCTGTCCCTTCTCGCAAGCCGGAGTTCCCGTTGCTTTGCTGCCTTCGATCGCATTTTTTTTTCCCGTTACAAGAATTTCTCTCTTTCAGTTCCTTCTGAAGTGTTTTCGTTCTCCATCTATATCCATCACTACTTGCATTCTGCGACTCTCCCTGTTTCACCTCCCATAAAGAGGAATTCATTCTATTAAAACGATTGGAAGCAAATTCAAACTAAATTAAATGTATTTTTTCTCTATGTGCTATTATCCAGCTTGTACTTTCATAAAAAGATATTCTCTGTGGCATTTATTTATTCTGTTTGCTTCGGAAGCTGTAATTCCCAGCAGCAAAGCTGACATTTCCTTCAAATGCTCACCATTTTTCTTACATCACAAGGCTGATTATTTGAAGTGGTAGGCGTTAGCGTCAGCAAAAATGTCTCAAAAAAATCTACTTAGTGCTGTAAGAATAGGTTATAAAATAAGTTGTATATTTCTTTGTTTAACAAGACACTGTGTGCAGGATTGTTGTCATATTATCATACTTCTGTCTAGAATAAATATTTTAATTCCTGTGTACTTAGCAATTTCTTATCATGCTTATATACCATATATATACACACACACACACACACACACGTACACACATTGTATTTAGCTACACGGATGAACTCGCTACACTTTTTTAGATATGTTTTCAATTATACATAAGAATTAAATAACTGTCGGGGCGATGTGTGTAATATGGACAATGTTTTTAATATTATTTTTGCAAAATTCACAATACTCCATCTTGCAATATAAGTAAAAGACAAGATATTCATGAGATAAAGGATGAAATTCAAAATGGATTCTTGTGCTTTACATCTTTATATTCTTATATAATCAATATCCTTTTAACACGGCATTGTAATATCAGGGAGTACTCTTGAGAAAATCTTCTGTGATGTCCTCCACGGTTATGAATTTTCTACACCATAATATTCTTTGCCACTTTATACAGGAGCAAAAATCAATAACACAATGAACATATTAAAACACAGCAGCACGCAAGAGGGGAAAAAATGATGAATGGAAAAGAGGAACGCATGCAAAAGTAATTTAAACTAAAGAGAAAAATAAGCAGTAAATTGGAATCATTTGTTTATTCTGACATTTTTATCTTGTTGTCACATATTGCCAACCAGAAAAAAACAGACATCAGCCATTTAAAACTAATGTTAAATTGCTATATTGGTGATGAGGCCCTAGGTTTGTTCACTTTAGAATGCGTTCTAAATATTATTTTGTGTTTGAGAACATAAAATTCTGATTTAGTGTTTTTTTATTTTTTTACACAATCAAAAAGTGGGGAGTCATTTATTTTACTGTATAGCACTGGAGGGAAACATGACAGATTTAGCTAACTACCATTTAACCAATAGCACTGTCTTTACTGTGCTTACTGCTGTACATTATATACACAACTTGTGCAGTCATGGGCATATGTGGCTTAAAAAATGAAAAATTGGTTCGTCAGTCTGCTGTTTCGTAGACATCAAGGTCCATCTGGGGTAAGCAGATACCTCAAAAAAAACAATGTAATACATTTTTGAAAGAATGATACAGTATATTTATATAAGAGAACGTATCAGCTGTTGTAACGGGTAAGGTATATTTTAATAGAATAATCGCATAGACTGAAATCATATGAGAGCGTGCAGATTGTGTCAGATATCCTTCCACTGGGGTAGTGAGCGGCGCGACACTAAAGCGGTTCTTTTCGGCTTTGGGGGCATCCATCTCACCAACATGCTGCCCCAGCATCAGCACAGGGTGGGGCTGACGCCAGACAGGATTTTAGGGTTCCTCTTTGCCGGTTTAGCCGATTTACACTTTGGGTTGATTTAATACCCAAGGAAGTCACGCAAACGGGGACTGTGGCCGATTCTAAAACAGGCAGCCGTAGAAGCTAATCAGGACCTGAATGGGAAGAAGGCCGAAACAACCGCATGGTGCTTTGTGAAATGAAAGATATGCCTGTGTGAAATGAAAAGTCAAATTCCTCTCCTCATCGCAGTCAGACTGTCTGAAATATTCCATAAATTTCCATAAATTAATACCCACTCAATTCATTTCGGCTCAAAAAACATTAATGGCATTTTTAAAAGATTTGAAAAAGTTTTTTCCTCCATTATTTTGAACACTAAACAATGATTTTTAAATGCAATTATTGTAATTAATTTCAAATTGCATTTAAATCTGCGTGAGTATCAAATGTATTTGAATCACAGGCAGCGATTTCATTGGGTTTTATGGGATTTGTAAAGTATGCAGCAGGACGGGCCTGAGGCTGCCCAGCCTAGCAGGGGGAGGGACTGAAAGCTTCTGAATGAGCTGACGCAGGGCCGCAGGGCGCTGGGTGTCTGTGAGCCCCGCCGGCCCCATCCACATGGGCTCTGCTCTAAGGTAGATCACCAATGGCCCGCCTTTAGCCAATTTCTCCACATTCTTGCCGATTCCTTTGAACGTCAGCATAAAACTGAAATGGGCCGTGATGAAATTCCTATAAGGCCCCGTGTGTGTGTGTGTGTGTGTGTGTGCATGCTCACGTGCGCTGACTGTATCGATAGGTTAATCGCGGCAGTGTCACTTTCAGTGACTCCCCGATTAGTTGCATGTTCACTAATCCACACACAACGGGGGAAGTATTGGCTTTCCTATTGATTTTAGCACCGTTAGCAAGTAAAGGCACAAGGAGGGGCACAATATTGATTGACCTCAAATTAGCCCCCCCCCAATCGCTTTTTTTCACTCAATACCCACCATCCATTGCATGTCGAGGCCTGACAAAAATCACAGCCAATTGGAAACATTGATTCAAAATCATTGTTTCTATCCCAAAACAGTTAATTTATCATGGCCAGATGGAATTCAAGCTAAAGGATTCATTAGTGTATCCTATAAAAGCCAGAGAAAGGGTTTTTGGCTTCTCAGCACACGGACAGGAAAATGGAAAGACTGATGTGCTCACAGCTACATGCACAGACAGGTGACCAGCAGCACCGATAACTAGCAAAACACTTAGCGTTTAATGTTATTCCTCTGGAATCAAGTCACCAGGACATTTGCCTTCTCATAAAGCCACCTGTATGCTCCCTCTGTATCGCTCTCCTTTCATGCCTCCTTCCTCCTCTTTCTAAATCCACACATCCATATCTTTCAAACTCTCACTCTCTCTAGACTCTCATATTCCCTCTTCCTCAACCTGCCCTCTACCCCCCACACACCCTTTAGCCCCCACCGCTCTCTATGTAAGCAAGAGAGAGGAGGTTGTTAAACATTTTTCTTCTCTCTTAATTGTTTTGACTTGTGCGATTGGCATCCCGATTAGGGCCCATTGATTTCCTGGCGCTAAGTGCATTGATTTTTAAATTTCTTATTGATCTCGGCTCTAAATCTCCCCACACGAAGTCCCACTGCACACAGATAGGGAGAAAAAGAGAGGGAGCGACGAAGAAGGGAAAAGAAGAGGGGTTAGGTAAATACTCGGGCACTACAGTACATTAACCGTGCGCAGACACAGAGGGGGAAATGGGGTTAATGCTCACCGCCGCTCGCAGAGAAACAGAAGGCAAACGGGCGGCGGTGGCTGGAGAGGCCACCGGGTGGATGCGCTTGGTCCTGGCCGAGAGACGCTCTCATTTGTTGAGCAGCTAGCCTCAGTTATGGAGCCTCCGAAAAAAGAGGTGATGTGGGGGGTCCAGACCGATCTAAAACCCGTTTCATCCATGTTATGCTCCACTTTGTAGTGTCAGAAAATGTTTTCGTGCGGTCCTGTATATAGGCACAAACGCGAATGGGTGCAGTCCCAGTCCTCCAATTCATCACGTTTTCTTCCGTTTCTTGTTAATTTGCAGGAACTCAACGCCAAATATGAGACTGATTTGACAAGACAATTCACGTGCTCTGCTTTCACGTGTTTTATTCTGGCAGCAAAATAGCTGCGTTTCTGCCCCCGGCCCTGAAGGTTCGTTCCAGTATAAATTATATGTTTAAGTATGTTACAGTAAATCAGAATTAGGAAAAGGAACATTAAAGCAGTCAGACATCGTATTTAAAATGCCCGTTCTCCCTATTTTAGTAGCCGTAACAGAGAACTATACAGAAATGGGACAAAATGAAAACATAAAACTCTTGGCTGTTAAAACCCCGCTTGTTGAAACAACCTACCTGACGGCGTAGACTAATAAAAAACGCGGATATATATTGATAAAATGTGGACTTCAAGAAAATACACTGACAACAGCGAGCATATGACTTTAGGGATGTGTGTATAAAACTCACACAAACCTGACCTTTATCTTACAGACTTAAAAACCCACTTAATTCCCCCAAATAAATCATGCTTATCCACAATTACGTTCCATACGCATGTTTATTTGCAGCCTTTTCTCCATTTCTCGTTTTTTAAAATACACTTTTTCAATTGCCGTATTGAATCCTTCGGCCACAAATACCTTATTTACTTGCTGTCATTATTGTTATAACTAATTGTATTCACTGTGTCATTTATTTTTTTAATTTGATTATTCGAGCAATCGGTCATTGTTGTGGCTTGGAGCACAAATCGTGCGGTGTCATGTGTTTTAATTGCTTTACGGAATGAGGTGCGTGGTTTGCCGGAGGATGTTCGGTCTGGCTCGCGGCGCCGCGCAGCGCTGCTCGCTCGCTGGGACTGGCTGCTTTTTGCTGTCCGATTGGCTCCTTGCGCTGCTATTATGTTACGCATGTAGCTTAAGCACGTATAGCCCATACAGTGATAAATACAATCAGATTATAATTTTCCTTCCTTTGCGCTCTTAATTTATCATCTCTGAGCATTCATGTCTCTCTGAAAAGTGAGTAATTCCCAGTGTCTTTTACACACACACACACACATACACACACGCGCGCACGCACTGGCGCTGCATTCCCACCAGACCTTCCTCTCTTGATCTTTATTAGAAACAAAAGCATGCGATGCCAAGCGCTCATTATTTACTTAACAACCTGATTAGAGACACTGTGCCTACTTTATTTTCACTGTGAATTTCGTTGGAGTATGGATAGGGAGCTGTTGGGGCGTCCGCAGGTGGCTCAGTGTGGCGGCGCTTCTTGGGTGGGGTTGATCCAGCATCGCGTCTCCCGACGTCTGAGCGCGGCTCCTTCCTGGGACCGCCCCTGTTCGCACTCGAGCAAGGTGCTTTACCTGACCCTCTACCGTGAACCAGCTAGAGGGGGTGCCTTAGATGAAGGCTCCATAAGGCGCCCAGAATAACGCTATCGCTTATAGCTATCAAGCAAGCATGTTATAATCCTATTATTAACCATAACACATTATCAGTGATAATAACACCCCAAGGATAAGATGGCTGCCACTATGTTACTGAACTTTGGGGTTTGGAAAACCAGAGAAAGAAATCCGAAGAACGTCCATGTTAGGCAGCAGGAGGGTGCGGCATCCTTGTCACAATACAGATAATAAATATATCTAATAAATATCATTATTATTGGCCCAATCTTCCACCATAAAGGAGCAGCAGTGAAATATGGCACAGGAGACACGGCTGGATATTGGCAATATATCAGCATTGATTATTGAGACCACTGACAGAGCGAGAGAGAGGAAAAGTTAATAAAAACTAATAAAAAAGACTACCAATAGGGAAAGAACAAGGGCTTTAGATGGATTCACTGTGATTCAGTATTGGAAAGAAGGAGAGAGGCACATGGAGAAGGGAGGGGAAGAGAGAATGAGCGAGAGAGGAATACACAGATAGGTAATTGTGTATATGTGTGTATGCCTGTGTGTTTATGCGCCAGAGAGGACAGTTTGGTCTGATTTGTCTGTTAGATATACTAATGGGAACACACACTGGCTAGGAGCGTACCTGGGACTCCCTGGGCTTGACACCACGAATGTAGTTTAGTCTGCCTGGAGCTGAGATACTACTATTGGCCAGATCAATACACACGCGCACGTACGCACGCACACACACACACACACACACACACACACACACACACACACACATCTGTCTCAAACTGTCTGTTAATGAGCACTGGTTACAGTGACTGATAGGATTCTACTAAGGCTGGCCTCCCCCAGTTATCTTAACGAATCAGACCAGTTTTAATGAGGACGTGTTACAAGGTGCGTGTGTGCATTCAAACATAGAGTTCCGTGACAGTGAGAGAGTGTCGTCCGCGATAATAGGTGCCTGTTACAGCAGCGAAGGAAGCAGTAATATAATTGTTTGCTGCTATTGATTGGTGTGCCGCGTTATTGATGTAAGAGAATTTAATTCAACCAGATCGTTTGTCAATGTGACATCACCATTTAACAGCAACTGCAACACAAACACTCGCATCCTCGTTTGGCAATGGCACCGTGAATAGGCCTCCTAAAGGGACTATTATTATTTTCCCTCAGTCGAGTCATCAGTAGCAATATGAATAGCAACAACAATGTTTTCAATGTTGAAAGAATAACGCGATAAAACACTGTTAAGGCAGGTTTTTAAATAACCTTCCTTCTGCGAATCAGAGTCAGAACAAATATTATGCGCGCACAAATCAGGCAAAATCTTATTAATATTCACATTCAAAATGGCCACCATATTAAATGGTCTTCAACCACTTCTCATCCAATTTAAAGTTGCATATTTTTGAGGTCGAGTCTGGCCGAGTCTTAATATGTTAAAGCCAAAGGAAGTGTTGTTCCAAATAATAGCATTGTAATTGTTTTGATAATGACGTCATTTTCTTGACTCACCAACCTGTTGTTTACCCTCCTATTTACACCTTCATGGTTATTATGATGCTGTCTTGCTGTATTACTGGACATTCATGTTTGTTTAAAAATACCCTGAAATTATGCCATAAACTATTAACTAGTCTGACTTTTGAATGTAATCCTCCTTGTTTAGTCAGAATGGCTTAAAATTGAAATGTAACTGCTTTTAAATCTGCAGCATTTACACAGAAAAAGATTCATTTCACAACGTATTCAGCTGGCATCCCATCCAGTGCGCACCCCAGCGTTGTACCCTGTGATGTCTGGGATAGGCTCTAGGTCTCCCAATGCCCGCCCTCCCAACTGTGACCAGGATAAGAAATTAGGGGATGAATGGATGGATGGATGGATACATCTTCAGTTTATCCACAATTTAGCCATCCAGTGTAACCTACTGCTAACCAACAGGAGACCGATTAAATCATTTGCTACAACTGTGATCACTCATAAAACAGGAAAATAGTACTGACATAATTAAATGTACATATACATCCTGAGATTTCACTCATTTGAGGCTTTTGTGTTTTGAAGCAGGTAAACGCCGATGCAGATAGTGGCATGCATGGGTGGTGACACCCGGCGATATTGGCGATCACCTAGGGTGCATGATTAGGGGGCGCAGAAGAGCGAGTGAAAAAAATCTGAATACTTACCTCTGGTGGCATTCTGTGACATTATAGTTATTTACACTACTTATAAAATTTCTGTGCTTTTCTTGTGACACAGATGTAAGCTAGCTACTTAGCAGCCAGGCACCCTGTGCTACTGAAATGTGTTTTATATAAATGAACTGACAAGATTTGTTTTCTGTTACTCTTGGGTGTTAACAGAATCTCACCTAAAGTGCCAGAAATACCCAGGTCTAGCCTAGATGGTGCATTTCCTATGCTGGGTCTATCCTTTATGGAAATAAAGGATGTTGTTTCATGCAGAATTTATTTCAGACCTCTGGTGGTCTTTGCTTACTTTTAGTTAACCGCAAACTCGTCAAAAGAAAAGCCGAAAGAACAATTATGGTGTTCAGCTCTTTAAATATTTCATAATTTCATAACCAGTCGCATCAGGGCTTGATTCAGCCTTCAGGAGAGGAAAGACAAAACAGAAAAACTGAGAAAACTCCATATATATATATATATATATACACACACACACACACACACACACACACACACACCTATACATATATACATTTCAGGGTATAGTGTCACCACATTTAGGTGGACTTACAACACCACCTAAGAGGGTCTGTGCTTATTTCCTATTACACTCTGAGAATTCGCTGCGACAGCCAGACTGAGAGACAGCCACACAAACACAGCAGTTTCGCATGGAGGGAGCCCTTAGCTCTGGGCCCCTGCCGTGAAAAGGCGAGAATGTCCTCCTGAACGCTCGGCTAGGCCCGGAGAAGCGTCTGCGAGAGCAGTCCGGACCCTCTGTGATCCGGGCCGGGACGATATCGCTCTGTAACAGGATGTCTGCCAGCTGAAAGGGGACCTGCCTAACCACGGCCGCGGCGTGCAAATGCCCATTGCCAGAGGGTATGTTTGCTTGTGCTTAGCGGCTATGTGTTTGTGGGTATGTCTGTTTCACACGAGGCTTTCCTGTGTGAGCATGTCTGCCGTGTGAAGGGCGTGTGCAACTCAATAAACACCTGTATCAATTAGAACTAAATGCTTATAGGAGACTTGTGTGTGGCCATATCTGTATGCCCTACTTCATAAGTGTGCTATGAGTAATCATATATGTTCTAAGATAACACACAAAAAAGGGGGGCAAGGTGTGAGACCCCCCTCCCCTCTTTTCCAACACCATCTTATTTTCCTCTCCTTCAATCTCTCACACCCTCCCTCTATCCCTCTCTCCTACAGACGCGCACAACCACACTATATTCTACAAGAAATAATTGCTTTTGTCTGGAAGGAGTGTGTGTGTGTGAGTGTGTGTATGTGTGTGGAGGGGGGTAGGGGGGTGGGGGGCGCAGTACGGGGGGTTCGTGAAGGACAACTAGTCGCTTTTTCTTTTTTCCCTTTCTCGTTCGACTTGCGGATGTCATCTGTCAAATGGAGAACGGAGGGGGGGGGAAGAGGGACAATAAACCGTGTGATACAATTGTGGTGTCTTTGGAGAGAAGAAAAAGGAAAAATCTAGTTCACTGTTCGTAATTAAAATCTGTAAAATGCAGAGTCTAATACTGATAACATTAAAGTTACAATAATGTCTTTACTATTGAGATATATGTTTTAGCATTGTTAGTTGAAATATTTCAAATTGTTTGAAGAAAATATCCATTTGTAACCTTATTTCTGTAAAACGCCACGTCACGCAGAACATATCCACCCGAGGTAAAGGTATAGTGAGAAACCCGACTCAGCGTAATCGATTCTTCTCCTATTGACCGCAATGTTTAGCGTATGGATTTTTCTATTTAAAAATCCATAATGACAATAATCTGGTGTGTAAACGCGTGGCGCCGAGTGTATCTGTACAAGTAACGGCGTGTAAACGTGGCCGTGACAAGGGAAAAGAAATAAACTGCAGGAAGACGAGCCAGCGGCACGCGACGCTGGAATGCAGGCAGCACAGTGCCGGGTCACTTCACGGTGGGCTTCGCGGCGCCCCGCGTTTCCACGGACTGCGTTACCCCTTTACGCCTTTTACACTCATCTCCAGACCAAATCAAGAGTTTCCTCCCCCTCCTTTCAATACTCTTTAGCTAAGATTCGAACAACATTTAATCGTATGAATATGAATCACTATCGAAAACACAAATGACTCAAAAAGCCCCACACAGGAGTCTTTCTGAGGACAAATTTTTAGCCATTTTTAATATATTAATCATTTTTTTCAAGGTGGAACGTGTTTCATTTCTGGGATAATTCCGTTTTTTTTTTTCTGGTAATGTTTTCCTTTTTACATTATTTGTTTCTTTTCTGTGGTTTACGGTGCATATGTGGAACAGTTTTGTGTAAGAAATTATTTCTAAATTTATTAACTCCGCACTGAATCAACCTTGTATTGATTAACAGGATTCTACTGCTATTAAGAAGAAGAATCAAGAAATCAATAGAGGATACCTTTGCCGCGGCTGGAAAAAAAAAAAAAAACGAGCGAGCGTGAAGGGGAGGGAGGACGGAAGGGCGAGAGAGAGAGAGAGAGA
>JAODKC010000137.1:20125121-20181821 GCA_026777985.1 Mormyrops attenuatus | reverse complement strand
CTCAATACAGCACATGTCAGGTGCGAGTCATAAGCGGGAATCTTTTGGTACTCACAGTTAACTAGCAGCTGAAACTCTGGACTGGTTTTGTTGCTCACAGCATTATTAGCCTCGCATATATAGATTCCATTATCAGAGAGCTGGACAGGACTGAATGTCACTGAGCTGTTGTCCTTAGAGAATATAATTGTCTTATTTGGATAGAGGGGAAAGCCATCCTTCAACCAGAGAATGGAATGAACTGTCTGTGACACAGTGCAGTTTAGTGTGAATGTCTGGTTGTCTGTTGGCTGTGGTCCAGTGTAGTTCAAGTTGACCCATGATATTGGCTCTGGGAAAAAAAACATATTAATGATTATTCTTATATATAACACAAGTGGCATTAGCTCATAAAAATGACAGATTATCTTGTAATGTATCCCATACTTAACAAATGAAGTATTTAACATTCTTACCCATTATAACTATCCGTCTTGAAACACTGGCAGATCTGAGGGTTACATTATTGTAAGCCCAGCAGGTATAATTTCCAGTCTGATTCTGTTGAACATTTTGGAGAATGAGACTGGAGCTGTTCTGCTTCAAGATTATTCCATTAAAGTCCCATTGATAGGATGCAGGTGGGTTTGATTGGGAGTAGCAGGACAAGGTGAGATCAGAGCCAGTCCTGTAGGCAGTCTCACGCGGCTTTATGGTTACACGGAGGTCACTTGGGCCATCTGGGGGAGTAAACACAAACAGCACTGCCGACACACTATAGGATGCAGTCCTTATTCAAACGAAAGTAAATGAAACGAAAGTAAATGAAACTGAATTAGTGTTCTGGGCTTCTATTTACTTGGTGAAATGGAGAAAGAAATGCCATCAACACTCCTCAGCAATCACTTTTACAATGTATCCAATGTGATAAAATGTCTGTTATCTAATCATTTTACTTACATCTGATATCAAAGAGGATTGCCTTGCTGGTCTCTTTACTGACGGCATTGGAAACCATGCAGTAAATTGGACCTTTGTCATACCTTGACACGCTAGATATGGTGAGTGTGCGGTTGTCGTCACTCAGCTCAACATGATCAGTCACTTTGATGTCAGAGCTCCTGTTTAACCAATGGAAAGTCATTGAGGAGCCAGCAGCAGAGCAAATGATACTGACTGAATCACGGAACTCAATTAAGTCAGTAGCATTAGCACTCACTGTCACGTTGGACACCGGCACTGGAAGGAATTACAAATGGCAAAATCATTACATTTTTCTGATGAAATGAAGAATCCTTTTTTCCCATTAGTTACCTATATATAATAGAAGACATAATATATATATTTTTAATTTCTAATCTTCAAAAAAAATCTTATTAGTCCATGCAATATGTAAGGTAATCAATCAGAAATTAATTCAATTTTTAATTTGATTTTTAAAACGGCTGGTTTCATTTAACTTGAGAAGCAATTGAATACAGACGCTCCTCTAGTCACGAACAAGATACGTTCCAAAAGGCCATTCGTAACTTGAAATGTTTGTAAGTTGTTATTCACCATCATTTTAAGGGCATACGCAAGTACAAAGAACTAGGATGCCGGGAGTACGCATGGGGAGTAGCGGACAGAAGTCGTACTAGGCGGAACTGGAGTGCAGAAAAGAAATTGATGTTGCGGACAGGAAATGGGAGCCCAGTGAACACAATTTGGACTTACAGTCCTCTTCGTTCATATGTCTGAAAGTTCGTAAGTTGAACGTTCGTAAGTAGAGGAGCGTCTGTACAAACACATTAGATACTTTTTTGTGGGTTTAGCAATAGAAATAGCATCACTTTCAAAGGGGCAGACAGTACCTCATACAAACACGGTGCATTTAATGTTAGCATGTAAAGGATTTTAAATAATGTTAAATCGAATGTTTGTAATACTAAAACTTACCCAGGACAGACAAAGTTATGTTAGCCATAATCGATGGCATAAATCCTTGCAAGACATAAAGTCCTGAATCATTTAGAGTCACAGACTCATGAAACAGAGTCCCAGTAGTGCTGTTGAATGTGATTTGCTTTTCATATGTATTCAAAATATGTGGTTCACTGTCAGGAAACCACATCACAATGACAATACCATTATATGACCAGATCCCAGCTTTGATAACAGTCGGGGGGGAAATACTGAAGGTCACATTTTCTCCAACACAAATGGGATTCTTAGAAGGTTTTATTCTCACATCACAAAG
Organism: Mormyrops attenuatus; assembly: GCA_026777985.1. Taxonomy (NCBI): domain Eukaryota; kingdom Metazoa; phylum Chordata; class Actinopteri; order Osteoglossiformes; family Mormyridae; genus Mormyrops; species Mormyrops attenuatus. Next base: position 20,179,603 of record JAODKC010000137.1, on the reverse strand, counting down.
ACCTGTGGGACAGTGGAGAATACTTTATCACCAAAGAATGCCACCTCATTGTAAACAGTTGTGATGATCAGTCTTGATTTTAATGTGTGAAAAGTATACCAGAAATATATAATCTTTGCAAGACTAAATATGATGCTGAACACCGGTCCCAAAGAACCACTGTGTATTTTAGTACAAACATTTCTCGTTTAGTAGAAGCATCTCCTGGGTAGATATTATCATCCCTAGGAAGCCAATTTGATTAGCCAGCGATAATATTAGAGTTTGATTAATCGCAATAATTTTAGGCAACACATAAATATTTATATATTTGACATTTAATCGATAACATTCCCAACAATATGCATGTTTGGTTCCAGGATCATTTACGGTTGTGTAACAGATATACGGTTCTTTGATTAGTTTCTTCCTTACAGTTAAATTGATTTGACTTCTTCATCAAGGATTTTTCTTTAGATCAGAACCCCACAATAAATAACTGCTACTCAGTATAAATCAAAAATGATATTTTGTTGATAAAGTTTTGTCGTTATGAGAATGAAAAGAGATGCTTTTCCTCCAACCGCTAGTTATTTTGTACAGGATTAATATTATTACCTTATCAGTTTAATTATCTTTCAGGATGGTCATCATATTACTACATTTATTGTAATTAAAGTAATTTCTATTACCTTTGCAGAGGAAAACCACCATCAAGAGCAGAATGCATGTCTCAGTTCGCTCCATTTTCCGTTGTCTGTCCACACATGAGCGAGGCACTTGTAACGCGGTTAGGTAACCCAGCCCTCTCCTAACATACAAAAACGGGTGAAACTCTCATCAGCAAATCCTATTTGCTGATATTCCCTTCAACTAATATTTAGTCAGTTCACATGGTGCATTGGCCAGATGATTCAAAAAAAACAGCTCTCCTCCGCTATCAATACCACATCAAAACTCCCACACCCTATCATTGTGCTTCCATTTTTCTGAAATGCACACAAAGGTATGTTCATGCAGGTTCTGTGACAGTACAGATCAGTGCTTTGGTTAAACAAATATTTTCAGCACAAATACCTATTCCGATGCCCTCCCTTAAAATGCAGACTTTTTTAACATCAATTGCAGCTATTGTTGTTGAATTGACCTTATGATAAACTGGGCTGGGGCCAAAGGAAAGTTCATCTTCCCAGCTAAAAAACATCAAGGGACTCTGTCTCGGGGATTTAACCTCACCGTGCCTATACCCTGTCTTTATCAGCCCCGCACCTGGCTTAATTCACAATGGTATGTGTTCTTTCGCAATGTCATGTGGCACATTATCATCTTAAAGAAACAACCTCTCATAGCTCTGGTGACATTCAGATATCACAGCTCTGCAAGGTGAATTTTGAAGTATTTCATAATGGAATAAACAAATATGGAGGATGCCATTACTGCTGGGTCACAGCAAGAAGATCCTGGATTCAGTCCCAGGTCCTTTCTGTGTGGAGTTCACACGCTCTCCCCGTGTTCACGTGGGTTTTGGCTGGGGGATCCGGTTTCCTCCCACAGTCCAAAAGCATGCAGGATAGGTTGATTGGTGATTCTAAATTGGCCCTGTATAGTTGTGAGTGTGTGTGCCTTGCAGTGCGTTGATGACTGCCCAGGGTTGGTTACCGCCTGCATACATTGTTCCCGGAATAGGCTCCGGTCCCCCCCGCAACCCCAGTTGGGATTGAGCAGTTTCAGAAAATGGATGGATGGATGGATAATAACATGATTCCGCAAGAGTACTAAATCATGTTACATGTTATGCAAAATTTGTTTGAGATGAAGGGGCCATTTTTGTGGAAGAAAGATGTACAAAACTTCCTAAAATAGGATGATGTCATTATATAAGACAAGATGTTTCATTTTCCTTCTAAAAATAACCTTATCGTTTTTGTAATCTCATGCAACAAGATGCCGGGTGTGTGTGTGTTTGATTTAAAGAATTAATGCTTTTATGATCAAGAACCACACCCCTTTAAAAAAAAGAGAAAATCAAAAGCATTTGAGGACTAAAGAATCTCCAGATATAATTGTGTCTGTATGCATGTTGGAATGATCCTTGGACCCATAAACTTGAGAAGTGATGTTTGCTGTGTGTGTGTATACACTTTGAATGTATACAGAGTGTGTGTGTGTGTATGTGTGTGAGTGTGTGTGTGTGTGATTATGCAGCACAGGGTCACACTGAACCTAGAGCCTGAGAAGGTGGGGGAACCCTGGACAAGATGCCAGTACATTGAAGGAGTCACAAACAACAAAACCACACATTATGAGCAATTAGGAGATGTAAATTACGTAATTGGTGTTACCTTCACAGTGGTGTTCCCTTCTTTATTTTTACAACTGAGTTCAGATTTAATGAGTGCGTCAGTACATTTTATCATTGTCTGTTTGGCTCTATACGTTTGTGGTGAACTGCACTCGTGTTTTATAAAGGATTTTATAAAGAAGCACATATGTTATAACCTTTACCTGTCTAGAACCTTGACCAGTAATGGAAGTGTATATAGTAAGTGGTAGTACACACTGTGCAGAATGAGGAAGATCTCAGTTTATATGTTGTACTTGGAAAATTGCATTGTATTTGGACAATGTTATCCTAGCAGAGCTAAGGTTATGTCAGTTTTGTGAAGCACTGAGTCTGGGCTACCCAGTTTGTTTGGGGGTGGGGGATACATATTAAAAGGTCATATTGTTTATTGTCAAGGATCTTCACTTACATCATACATTAATACATTGTTACATTTTGTTTTTTAACAATAGAAGGATGGATGGGAAAAACAGGAATAACATATTACACAGGCCTGATAATACATACAAAAATGATCATCTAAAATTAGTTTTCCTTTAATAAATTGACTAGCCCTACACAAATATCGTTAATAGATATGCGTTTTGACTTAGTGATATATGTGTTACTACGAACCACTACGACATATTTCAAATTTCAAATCAAATGATAATTTCAATGACAAATTTGGCAGTACAGTTTTCAGTAGGTGGAACAAGATTAAGCAAAGAGATGATTGCTTTAGAAATATTAACATCTGTTAAAAACAGTAAGAAATGTAAATTTGTTAGGAAAACGGATTAAATCAGGACAGAAAAAAACATTATGCTCAGTCATGCTTTCATTTGGAATAATGTATTTGTGTTCATGTATACATACACACCATAAACATGTGTCGGTACAAAATATTTGGATTTGCATTTATATTGTAATTTTAAATTTTAAATAGTTTCAAGAAGTGTGTTTAGCACACACATAAGGCTGCCATTGGGGGAGAGTCACTGTCACGAAGGAGGTTACAGAGTGACTGACGCGATGAGCAGGCTGAGGAGAAACCCAACGCAGAGTCCCTCATGCTCTGACGCCGATCCACGTGGCCCTGAGGAAACAAGACGGAACAACAAGACTGAGCAAGGCCGTCCTTTAGGCCTCAAAGGTTAACTCTCAATGCTGTAGTACACAAAAGCATGTGACTCCAAACTCTATCTGAAAATGTATCCTGTGACCAAGTGTGAACAAATGAAGGCTGTTTTTATTTTTGTCCAGTATCGTGAATAGCATGTTTTATTATATTGCATAAACTCTATACCTGTGGGCAGTATAGTGCCTTAGGAGGTAGCAGTGTTCTCTCAAGCCTTTCGGGCCGCGACTTTTATTAATCGCCCAAAGACGTTGATGGTGGCCACTGGGTATTGCCCACCGCTTCCTGGGATAGACTCCAGGCTCTGATAACCCGCTAGAGGGTGAGTAGTTATCAAAAATGGGTGGATAAAAACTATTAGAATAATTTACATACTTATAATTATTGGGACGGTCTTGCTGATGTATCGCAGAGTTCTGGAATTATGAGCCAGGCAAGTGTAATTGCCACTCTGGCTCTCCTGTACATTGTCCAGCCTGAGTTCTGGTCCATTTCTCAATGCAGCCATGTGAAAATCCCATTGAAATAGTGCAGGAGGGCTGGACTGAGCTGAGCAGGACAGGGTAAGGTTCGATCCCGTGTAGAAGAACTCCTTATCTGACCCGTTGATTTTTAAGACAAGGTTTTCTGGACCATCTGTGAAACAGTCGGGAAAATATGCTTTATTCAAATGTAACTAAATGACTTCACAAGAAATATTACATAAGACACACACACAACATACTCACAGCTAATATTAAGATATAAAGGAGAACTTGTGCTGTTACTAATTGCATTGGTCACAAAGCAATAGAAGGGCCCCCTTTCAGAAGTTAGAATGCTGGATATGGTGAGAGTTTGATTGTCAGAACTCAGATGAACTCGTTCACCGACTATGATGTCAGAGCTGTCGTTGTGCCAATGATAAGAAGGAGAGGAGCCGGAGGCGGAGCATGTCAGGCTGACAGAGTCATTGAACTCCACTAGATCAGTGGAATTGACTCTTATTGTCACATTCGATATTGGTTCTGTAGGTGAAAACATAAAACAGTTACCAATCTGAAACCCTGTTCTTGAAAAGACAAACTTCACAGGCAGTGTACACAATAAGATTAAGATGTCCTTTATTAATCAGGGGGAGATTCTGGTGCATACAGCAGCAAGGACATAGTCCACAGACAATTATATATATAGCGCCAAACAAACAAGGTACAAAGTCAGGTACATACAATACAGTACTTACAAACTGTCAAATGAAAAGGGTCATGTTCTGACCAGCCATTGGCTCATCAAAAAATGCAATATTAACTTTTCACTGGGAAAATAGCAAAAGATTTTAAACAATGGATAAAATTTCTTAAAAATATTTTAAGGAAAATGCCTAGTTATTATACTAATTTTTAAAATGCTGTCTTCAATATATGCTAGTCGAGCAAGAACTCACCCAAGACTGTTAATGAGGTATTAGCTGAAAAGCTAATAGGAGGGAAACTCTGCATGACATACAGTCCTGAATCAGCAACGGTCACAGAGAAGAGAGACAGGATCCCATTGCTGGTGTTGATGGAGGCCCGGCCAGTAAACGCACTGGTTGTTTGTTGTTCTTTCTCAGACCACATCAAAATCCCAATACCATTGAGAGTGTAGAATCCAGCGTTCGTACTTGTTGGAGGAGACAGAATCAATGTGATGTTGTCTCCAGTGCACACAGGGCTTTTGGAGGGCGTCACTTTTACAGCATATAGAGCTGGATGAAAAGATCAGACTGAGGTCACATCTGTAAGAGTCATTTAACTATACAAGTAGTAACTACACTTTTGTGTATGGTTACTTAGTCTGTTTAAGTTGACACTTACTGTCCATTTCTACAATACTTTAAAGTGGATTTGAGAAAGCACTTCTTTAAACAGCGTGTAGCTAGAGTATGGAATAGCCTTCCTGTTAGTGTAGTGCAGTGGTTCTCAAACTCGGTCCTCAGGCCCCACTGCCCTGCTTGTTTTCCAGCTATCCCTACTCTACACACTGCTGATTACCTGGATCAGGTGTGTTCAGTCAATCAGAAGCTGAAAGACAGCTGGGACTTGTGTGTGGGGCAGGGATAGCAGGAAGACAAGTAGGGCAGTGGGGCCCGAGGACCGACTTTGAGAACCACTGGTGTAGTGCAAGCTAAAACCCTGGGGTCCTTTAAATCAGAGCTAAATAGGATTTTAACAACTTTAAGCTATTAGTTGAGTTCTCCCCAAGCAAGCTTGATGGGCTGAATGGCTTCCTCTCATTTCTAAATTTATGTTCTTAAGTACCATGTTTAACAACACAACCAAGGTTTCTCCCTAGCTATGTAGCATTATGTATTACATGTGTGTTAGAGACTTAGCAGCTCAAAAACAACCATGTTACACATTTTACTTGAGGATCTCGCCCTTCAGGGATTAAGACAACAAGGGAAAAAATGTGGAATATAGTAACCAGTTCCCTCTGCTACTGACTTGCTGCCAAATACCCAGAATGCACCTGTATTTAAAATCTGAATATCACTCAAGTGGCAAAAATCAAACTGATCTGGGTTTGTCATCTGATTCAGCCCCCCATTACTGAAGTCCTGGTCATGGAAAATCTCCACACCAACTGACGTGTGAATAATTCATTCTCGATTACCTTCAGAGTTCAGCTGTAGTGATTTTTACAGGCGTGTACGTACATATCAAATATCACACTCAGGACGGTTCCTAAGAAACAAATGTACATTTGGGAGCAAACCAAGACCTGGCTTAATTCCTAGTGCTATGTACTCTATTTCATACATGGGAGAACATGCAAATTACCTACACATACACAGAGTGAGAATAGGATTCGAACCCACAACCGAGGAGGCATGAGGCTACAGCTCCCATTGAGCCATCACAGTGCCTAATACTGCTTGTGAGCCAGAATGAAGTTTTCCGTTACCTAATATACTTTTATTCTGTAGCTGCGTAATGGAACCAAACTAAGTACAAAACCCTAAAGAGGACAAATGGTAGGAAGACAAATAGATGGAATTATTTTTTCCAGCATCAGTGCAGAATAGCATGGACCTTCTTGTGAGGCTGAAGAACATGCAGGTTCTAACCTTATACCAATCAACCATACAGAATTACTCCAGATTCTCCGGTATGTACTTACATACATCTTTAAGCAACAGAGTTTGATGTAGTTCTTTGGTCACAGTGTATTAGATATATATTATAGAGAAAATGTAAAAAACATTTTCACACACAATAAGACACTGTAAGACACTATTGCTCTAACAAAACGCATTTAAACATTGATTATATATAGCCATTTTATGGCACTGTTACATTATATTGCTTAATAAAACACTTTGTGTTTTACTTTGTGATTAAATAGCTCACTGAAAAAAGTTATTAATTTTTAAATTATTTTAAGTTATTAAAAATGGATTACATATGTATGCCACTTGTTATTAATATACTGAATATTTAATGCAGAATTAGAGAAATATATAATAATTTATATATTATCTATATTCCTGACCTTGAGTTATTAATATACATGTATAGATAAACCTGTAGTTACCTTGTGACAAGATCAGAAGAAAGAAAAGCACAGGACCAGCTCCTGTTATCCCCATTGTGGTGTAAAGCTAAAGCTGCCTGCTCTTGTAAATGTCCTTTACTGACCATATGTCCAATCCCCCCCGTGAGTCACTTTTTAAAAACATTCAGTTGCCGTGTGCTTTATCAGTAAATATTTGCCATAGGCACCTGATAAACCATAGAATATCATTCTCTTTGTAGCTGCTTTTGGAAACAGGAAAAAATTGTAACTGGAAAATTGAAAACACTTAAAACCGTATTCACCTGCAATTGGTCCACAAAGGTTGTAAATTTATAAATCGTGAAATGGACAGTGATGCAGTCATGCTTATGAAAAAGAGCCCTTTGCACAATTAACAAGGGACTGGATCGTTTGGTTAGTGATCTAGTAATCTGCTCTCTAATTAAATCTCTGGAGTGGTCACACAACTGACCCAGAGGGTGTGACCTTTCCTGCCGCCAGGTTGCAAGGGTCACATTTTAATGTTGTCTCACAGCACCAGGGTTTGTGGGCCAAATCCCACCACTGCTCTGTATGCATGGAGTCTGCATGTTGTCCCTGGAATTTGTCCCAGTCCAAGGCCAAACAATTAGGCTAACTGCTGTCCCTAAATTTCAGCAACCATGGCTTGGATAAGTTACAGTTCATGGTGTGTCCCTCCCCAGCCCGATCTAAGTAGGTACTCACCATGACTGACCATGAGCATCCCACAAACCATTCTGGGGATGCTTTGACCCAGTCTTCTGATCATAATGATTTGGCCCATTTCAGAGTCACTCAGATCCCTATCCCTGCCCATTTCTGCTTCAGTCAACATTTCAACTATGAGTTCTGAATGCTACCTCACCATCTCACATATCCCAGACCTTGACACTCACCGTTTTTACGAGATACTCAAAATGTTTCACTCGACGTGGGGGTGGTTGGTCAGGAATGGCTATGATGCACAATGCTCCTCATTGTGACTTAGGTATAAAGGGGACTTCTTTACAAGCTGCACTAAACAACAACAACAAAAAAGTGGACCACTCAGGGTCTTAACACAGGCTAAACTAAACACAGAGAACTGTGGAGGGAACCCATGCAAGTAACATAGGCATACACTCACAACACTACAGCACATACAGGCATACAGAACCTACAGTAACTGACAGAGGAACAGGGCAAAGGTAGGCCCATATATACATAAGTAATAAAGGTTAGACAAGGATTTGGTGTGACTTAGAAACAATAAACCACACATTAGGGAGTAGGTGCTACACAGGAGATACTGGGAACATAGGTGAAACAGGACATAAGTGCAAATCTAGATACCATCAGGGAAAAAACTAAGAATAAAAACACAAAAAAACAGAACTAATACAGAAACACAAATACAATATAAAGTAATTAACAAGGGAGCTCATAAAACTCAAAATCCCCAACATTACTGAGAGTGGCCCCTGGCCAGCCTGAAACCCATGATGGAAGGAAGGCATGGTTTTTTAGCCACAGTCAGCTACATGGCAGCTCATGGACCAGAGGGAAACAGTAGGGACTGAAAGGAACTTAGTGAAAGTAATGGGACAGCCAGTGACACCTGCTGGTCAAATGCAAAATTGTTTTAAAGAATTATATTTAAAAACCCTGTATGTTTGGGCTGTATGTTTCCCCTAATGCTCCAGATGTTAGCCATTGCATTGCATTTCTGTGTTCAAGATGGGTCTGTCCCAGAACTGTGCAAACAGAAGTATGTGTGTTTAAAACAACACTTGGTTTCAAATTCACACAGCCTTTAAAACTGTAAATATTTATTTAAAATGAAAAAATGTCAAGTATCATTTCAAGCATTTTTAGAGATAAAACATGACACTTGTCAGAAGTTTTTCTAAAAAAGGAAGAAATCATTTTGAAATACAGATCCATGCATTGTAATGCATTTAAGTGCGATATGAGGAAATAAGTAACAAGAATTAGTAAGTTCTCTACTATATAACCAAAGAAGGTTCCCACAGTGGACAAAAACACATTATCATCTTTTGAGAATTAATTAAATGACTGAAGTCTTTTCATTTTGAAGCCTTGACACATATTGCACAACACTGCATTTAAACATTATATTTCACCTTTTAAATAAAAGTCCAAACTGCTTGAGCTGTAAGTTTGTTTCAAAGCATTTCCGCCCTCCTGTAATTTGTATTTAAGGTTTCTATCTGAAGGGATATGTTAGACTCAGTCGTGAAAGGTAGTATATAAAAATACATTGAACTGAATTAAACACCACTTGGATGTCTGTGACTTTACAAAATCTCAAGTATTGATGTTTTACTGGAGTGATGGTTTAGACGGAGGCACTGCCCCATGTTTAAAGTAGATCTCCCAAAGTGACAGGACCCCGTGCCTCTAGGACTTGAGTTAAGCATCCTTTGTTTAAGCCATTTAAAATATTATTTTGCTATTGTAACCAGTTATTTCATGACTATATTTCAATGCAGGCAAATTAATATTTGACAATACTGTAATTTCAAAACATTCTGGTATGATTCTTAAGGTAATGTAGTGGTTTCACAGCAGTAGTATCAAAGACTGCAAAGTAGTCCGACAAGGGGAAAGTAAAGATTATGCAATTTGCCAGATTCTGTGCTTTCATCACGTCGGCTCCCAAGACCGTGTCATGCGGATAGTGATACACAACGGGTATGTGAAAGAAATTCCCAGATATTGAGCCCATACCACGGGGTCCAAAGATTAAATACATAAAAAGGTCAAACGCAGTATTTTCCTTCTGCTAAAACAAAGTCAGCTGATCAAGCTTGGGTCTCACAATTTATTCTTTTATAAACATTACAATACCCATTGTTATTAGGAAACATCTGAAATTGTTCTGGCCCCATAAAATATCTGCTGATGTACATAATTTAAAGAACTCTTTCCAAAGCATACACAAAAAATAACACACTGTTATGAGGACCTACAGAAAATCAGAATTTAAGGAAGAATCTGAACAGAGTACAGTCTTTGTCCTTTTAAACAAAGTTCTGTATTAAAGGTTCAAAAAAACTAATCAAAGTAATTTAACATGAGTTACAGAACAGTTACAGAAGCTAGAACTGCAAAGGCAAACAGAATATATTGCCTCCATAATCATTCAAGAAAAAGGGAACTGGCTCACAATCTCCATTCTAGTTTATCCCAAAGGTGTTCAGTGTGGCTGAGGTCAGTGCTCTGTGTGGACCAGTCAAGCTCTTCCACACCAAATTCACACAACCTTGTCTTTATGGACCTTGCTTTGTGCAGTTGGGTAGAGTCATGCTGGAACAGGAAAGGGCCTTCCCCAAACTGTTACAACAGAGTTGGGAGCATAAAATTGTCCATAATGTCTTGGTATGCTGAAGCATTAAGAGTTCCCTTAATCGGAACTAAGGGGCCAAAGCCAATCCATGAAAAACATCCCCATACTATTATCCCTTTACAGTTGGCACAATGTAGTCAGGTAGGTAATGTAGGTAGCTGTATACTGTAATAAACAGAATAAAGGATATCAGCTGTAATCAGGGGCATCAGAAGCATTTTGAATGTGGGGGGGACACACTGGCGGTGAACTAATATTTTATGTTAAATATGGGGGGGTCCAAATGAATAATTATGAAATGTGATGGGGACACGTACCTCTCAGATTTAATGGCGGCGACGCCTATGGCTGTAATATACTTTACGTAGGTTTGGATACTTTAAATACAGGTAGAGATTGTGAAGTGTAGTGAATGCTGAGCGATTGCAGGAACGAGACTGAGAGTGACAAAGGGTGATGCGAGATGAGATGCTGAGAGCTGGTCATAAGTCCAGACGGTCGTTAAACAGGTAGGCCACTGAGTGAGGAGTGTCTGTATTGCAGTGAATTCAAGCATGTGCAATACAGAGAGCCAAGGACATTACTTGAAACTGCCAGAATAAAGAGGTTGTAAAAGATCATGCTATCCTGGAATCTGTCTGTAGCTGTGTCTGTAACGTCGGTGAAAAGTGGACCCTTTATACTAACATCTGTGACTGTCCTAACTGCTTACTTCCTCATTATCAGGACCATGCCAGATGTTTCATACCATTAAATGTTTTAAATGGTTATTGACATTCAGGACCCAAACATCTGGCATCCATTCCAGGTGTTTCATGTGATTAAGTGTTAAAATGGTTATTGTGATTCAGGACCCAAACCTCTGACCGTAATGTGTGCTGTTTTATGTGATTAAGTATATAAAGTTGCTATTGACATTCAGGACCCACACCCCTGCCCTTAATGCCATGTATGGAAGTGATTAGTTGTCATTGTTGACACACCACAGCACAACAATGAAAGGTGTCCATGGCATTTAACCCATATGTGACATTATGACATAGCAAGGGTCAGCTAATTCAGCACCCAGGGTGCAGTGCTTGGGGGTTTAGCTTACTCAGGGTATCTCAGAGGTACTTTGCTAGTTGGGTGCAATCTTTTGATTATAAGTGGACTACCCTAACCATTAGGCCACCACTGCCCTATATCATGTGATTAAGTGTTAAAAAATTGTGAAATTGAGATTCAGCATCCAAACCCCTAACTGTAATGCCATGTATGTCATGTCATTAAGTGTGTAAAGTGGTTACTGACATTCAGGACCCAAACCCATGACTTTAATGAAACAGCAGGTATGTCGTGCCATTGAGTGTTTAAGGTGGTTATTGGCAATGGGGACCCAGCATCTTTGCCAGGCATTTCATGTCATTAAAGGTTTAAAATGATTATTGAGATTCAGGATCCAGGCTTCGATTTGATTGGATTCGATTCGATTCAATTTAAGTTTTATTTGTCATATGTATGTCAAGACAGGGTTAACATTATAATGAAATGTGCTGGACAAGAGGATAAACAGAAAAATAGGTCGCTCAGGCTTAGAAGATAAAAAGAAGAAATAAAATTAAAAAGTCATAAATAAGGAAATGTCTGTGTATGTATATGTGGGGGAGGTGGGGTGGGTTGTGTATTACATAGTATCAATACTTGCACATTGGAGAATAATTGCATATAATACCAGTTACCAGACTCCCTACGACCTCCCCACGCCCCCCCTGCAGCAGCGGCGACCCCGGTACAGCTTCCTCCAACAGCCTGATCCTCACTCCACTCCCACAAGAGGAGGTGGAGCCTTTGTCTCCTGGGGCTCGAGCAGGATCCACCCAACTGGAGAGATCAGGTGCCTGGAGGCGTTTTTAAGGAGCTGAGCAAGAAGGAAATCAAGAGACAGGAGGTCATCAACGGTGAGTCGGGGAGGGGGCTGGACGTCACGCATGCCCGTGTGTGTGTGTCCGGCAGGGGGGCCTAGTTACAGCAGGTCACTCTGAGGATATGATGGGGTGTCTGTTTGCTGAATTGCCGTGGTGATGCCTGACATGCCCATGCTGCCATAGAATCCTTAACCACATCAACGAGGTTGTGAAGGAGTTGAGAGGAATATTGCTGCAGCCAGGAGCCGAGTGTTGAGTGTGAGGAGCAATGTTGAGTACAAGGGGCATTGTTGAGTAGGAGGTGCAATGTGGGAGGGGTTTATAACAAGGGGCCTGTTATCTGATACCCTAAGCCTAACCTTCAACCTCGTTATAAACCTAGCCCTTGTGATAAACCTGTCCTACTTGACATTGCCCCTCTTACTTAAGATTGCCCCTCCCACTCAACCCTCGGCTCCCAGCGCCAGCGATATATACTTGAAGGAGAGGTGAGGGACTTGCTGAGGGAGGTGGCCACGGGTGAGAGCCGCTCGACTCCCTACATGGCACTCAGGGGCTGGGTCTCATCCAGCTAGCATCTATAGCTGACCTATAGCCCAACAATGTAAGCAGGCTGCTGTGGGCCGCGGCAGTGCCACGCTATACTGCCACATGCCAAAAGCCTAACACCCTGCATGTGCCCCCCGCCCCAGCTTGCACCCCCAGCTGACCCTGATAGAGAACGGCAGTGGACCCCAAAGCAATAGCTCTGGTAAGGGGTCGCCGCTGTCCCCATGAGCCGCCGGTCTAATGATCAGGTGTTTATCTTGCTTAAAGAGTGCATTGAAGTTTGTAAAATGACACGCATCTGTTTGTCACATATGTTATAATATATTGCATTGATATTGATAATACCCTTTGTGGTATTATCATTTCAGTATATTATAGCTTCCTTTGTATAAGTGCTCAAAATACTTTTGTTTATTCATGTTTATGTTGCTTATCGCTATGTAGAAAACCACACCCTGATTCAAGTCTGTACATGAGAGTACAAAACCTAGCTACTGGAACATTGTGTGGGAGTGACAGTTGTTTGTTAAAGAGATAAAACCGGACCCTGGGACCCGTGATTCTGACAGATAACCAGTGGTGGTCTAGTCTTCCCCAATCCAGCACAGAAGTTGCGTTCAGGTAGCTGAGGCCAGCTAAACCCCTTTTTCATGGTTCTTCAAGCCTGGTGAGAACTCACTATAGACCACATATGTCCCACTCAATAGAAGAACAACCCAGTGTGCTTGTCAGGAGGCAGTGATTCCTCCCACCACACTTAAATGACTACGACCTTACTGGGCAGCACGGCTACCTACAGCATGGCTAACTACAGCACGGCTACCTACAGCACGGCTAACTACAGCACGGCTACCTACAGCACGGCTACCTACAGCACGGCTAACTACAGCACGGCTACCTACAGCACGGCTACCTACAGCACGGCTAACTACAGCACGGCTACCTACAGCACGGCTAACTACAGCACGGCTTGCTCCACCCTGCACAGGAAATGAGGAGGATGATCTCAGGACAGCCTGCAAGCACTCAGCATCCCCAATCAGCCAAGAAGGTGAGGTGAACACTTTGCTTGGTGGCTTTCAAGGGGACAAGGGCTGCACCCCAGAAACTATTTACTCAGAGAGAATCAACAGCGGAACAAGAGACCCTGCTCAAATCTATGGAAAGGCTGACGCTACACAATGAGTCACTTCATTTGCAGAGCAAACAGAACGAGTTCAAATTAGAGTGGCTCAGCGGCCAGAGCATTTTTGAGACAGAGCAGTGGTGGCAGCAGGGAGAGCACCTGGGAGCTGTGTTACAGGAGCTGCAGAATGCTATGTCATCTTTCCGTGCCACACCATTGAACCTAGCCCAGCTACCACAGCAGGAGAGAGCAACGGCAGGGGAGGATGACTATACATCAGAGGGGTGTCATGCTGCAGAGGAGGGCTATGCAGCAGAGAAGTGTTACGTCACGAGGTGTAGCTTCACTCCTGAGCATTGTACTTTCAGCACAGAACACCGAGCCCATTTGGTTGGTAGGAGGAAATCTATCGGGGCCCCCTGCCTATTATTCCAGATATTGCTCACCCTACCTCGCCTTTGAATTGCCCTGGAGAATCTTCTTCCCAATGATGCCACAGAGGGGTTTAATTATCAGATTCTTGTTGATCATGTTAAATCAGAAGAAGCACTGCTGATTGCTGATTCCTACAGTCACTCCTGTTGTCCTTTTGGTGATACAATGGCAGCAATCAAACGGCAATATGGATAGCCACACCAGCTGGTGCTACAGCGTATAGCAGAGCTGATGAATGGTCCCAGTGTTGTTAGCGGTGATGGGAAAGCCTTCCTAATGTTCGCCTTGCATGTGTGTTCCCTAGTGAGTATGCTGGATCAACTGGGAAGGAAGGGCAAGGTTGTATTGGAGTGTCCAGATTGCTTAGTAAACTGCCGCATCACTTGGGCTCTAACTTTCGCCGATTCATTCACCCCCAGAGAGTGCCCATACCAACACTTCTTGGTTTAGCTGACTGGTTGGAATATGAAATCCAGGTTGAAGAAGACAATTCATGGATTGACAATGGGGCGCGAAGAGAGCATAAAGTGAAAGAGCAGAGAAGGGCTGGACATCAACGACTAAGCCCTCCACCGTCCTGTTCAGTACATAGAACACCTCCTGTTTGCCTCCCCAGGAGTATTACTGAAGATCTGCAAGATGATACTGAGGGATGGGGATAGAGCCATGGAGACCTTAGATGATGGCTCTAAATGCACCATTCTTCTCCATCCTGCAGCTCAGCAACTGTGCCTACAAGGTGAACCTGAATACCTACCCATCAGAACACTCAGAAAAGAGCCTCAAATCCTCCATGGAGCTGTGGTCTCTTTCACCATCTCCTTAACGGCTAAAACCCTTGATTCCTGTCAAGAGAGCCTTCATAGCCAAAAATCTAGGCTTAGCTGAACACACTCATCCAGTGGAAGCTCATCAGTGGAGATACCAACACCCATGCGACCTGCCACTACTTCCTCTACCAACACGTAGAGTAGCTATGGCAAATGGATATACTACCTTGGCAAAGTGAAAAAGCCAGGACTCGTTCATCACACGATAACAACGCCGTACATCTCTTTGAGATTCAGACCAGGAGAGTAGAAGTGGAGTCCATTGCTATGTCACATCCCTTCTACAGGCACAGAACATGCCACAGCTATAGGCCCCAAAGACGGGCGTGCTATGCTAGTTACAAAATATGGAGAATATGCTAGCTAAGGACCCCGCACAGGCAGTGACCTATGTTACAGAGATGCAAAGGCTGGGGACTGTAGGATCTGTGGCTAAATTGGAGCCAGGCACTGAAGACACATCTACAAGCTGACACATTCCACATCGCATGATGTAGCATAATGGAAAGAACCATGTGATCTTTCCAGTTCCGAGGTCAGAACCATAATCACTGCCTGCTCCTAGGCCAAAATTGGGATCCTCCCTACTTGCCAGGCTGCTGAGATTTAAAGAACATGCAGTGGCTATTAGCAGCAACAACTGCGACATGTTTCATCAGGTGAGACTGATCCCAGAGGACAGACCACTCCTCTGCTTTCTGTGGAGAAACCTGAAATGAGATGAGCCACCCAGGGTATCAGAATGGAGGGTACTGCCCTTTGGTATGACCACTAGCCCCTGATGTGCTACGTATGCTCTTCAGAGGCCATCAGGGACCAACTGCAGCATGTCCTTTCACAAGGAGGCTTTAAGCTTCAGCAGTGGGTGAGTAACCAGCCTACAGTCATCTTTCATTTACTATTGGAGGCTCACTCGGATAGTGTGGAGCTGTGGATTGGACAACACCGGCCTGACACCAAAGAAACCACGTCAATATGACCCCCTTGAGTTTTTGGTGAACAACACTACTAGAATCAAGGTTGTAGTGCAATTGCTATGGGATAAAAGGAGACTGAGAGGATCCATCCATGCCAGAAGACCTGCTCTATTCATGGCAGGAATGAGAGAGTGAGCTCACTGCCTCGAGGAGTGTTACTATACCCCGATGTTACACCAATCGTGATATGGACTCCCCAAGCAGTAAGAGGGAAGCCCATGTATTATACAATGCAGGTATGTACAGTATATAGCTCAGTGGTGTACCTCCACAGGGAGAGTCTCAATGGTGAAGTGGAAGTCTTATTTCTCACTGCCCGTTTTCATGTTGCCCTGAAGAAACAACAATGGAACAAATTCATACCCTGTCTTTCCACCACAGAACTTGGTGTAGTTGGTAGGATTGCACAAGCATTGGGACCGTAAGCTAAATATAAAATAGGTTCCAAAGCCGTTGCGATCTGGGGAATTGCAGAGGTGAGAAAAACATATATTGGTCCCTCTGAATTGGATTGGCCAAGGCAACAAGAACTTGCAGGAAAGTCTGGGACCTGAGCAAATTCAAATGGGTCTGGGACCTAGGGCTTTGGGACCCTTTAACCGCTCTGTATACAGTGTCTCTTATAAGCGAGGTTTGAGGAAACCTGCCCAGCACTGACGAGTGTCTGGTAAAGAATAAAACATCGTACTCTAGTCAGGGACTAGAGATAGTCGCTTGGGGGTTGGTTTGGGCAGATCCTTCGTAAGTTTTAATTTCTAAAATGGGGTATGGAGGCAACAAGCAAACGTAGGTGGAAGTAGAGATGTTTTCTAATGTAATGAGAAATAATTACGGAGTTGAGTCATGTGAATGTTTTGGATAAAAGTATGTGGTTTTCTGAATGGAGGTAGTTTCAGTTTGAGAGAGATAGAATAATTAAAAGTGACACTTAAGTAAATAGAAAGAGATAATGAGAAAGGAAGAAAAAGAAGAGGGTGAATGTGAACTGGACCACTTTTGGAAATTGGGAGGCTGAAGCACAGAGGTGAGATACAGAAAGCAGACAGCCGGGGAGGGGGGAGAACTCACAGACTTTCCAGTGTGTTAAACAGATCGACCTGGACCTGGACCCCTGTATGCGGAGACCTGTCAACCCTGACCATCTGCCACCGTCACACGCTGCTAGGTGACAACCCACACATCACCATCACATCAGGCTGACCAGTTCCATTCCCCAGCCGACCTTATGTCCCCTATCTCGAGTCATACTTGTTCCAAAATTGCCCGAACGCAAACCATAGGATGCCCCTTACGCCTAGACGACAGTGGTTGACTGCATAACGTCCTCCAGTTGCCCATGGTTGAGGTGGCAGGACCCGATGGTGACCGTATGTTAGTCCACCGACCCTGGACTGCACGTGACCTCACTGATGTAGCATGTAGCTTCACTGACCCCTGACAAACAGTGAGGTTTGCAAAAGAACTGGGACAGTTCTGAAGGGAATTATGACCCACTAGAACATGAACACATGAACTCCGCTGGCTACTGAGACTGCATTTGGGATTGAACTTTTCCAAAATATCCATCGTCTGGCATGAGGCAGACAATATCACCGCCAAGCACGCAGATAACTATCATAGGGACAACTAAGGGAGGAACCACTACGGGAGGCTTTCCCTGTGAAAATGGACATGAGCAGGATCTCCTCCAGGGGTGTGCTGCCTGGAGACCCGAAATTGTCAAGATATTCTGCCTGCCCTGCTGCCTGCGTTGTCTCCACTACCTGTGGGATCTTTTCAGCCTGCTTGCCCTACTGCCTAACCTCAACCCTAGCCTCAGATTCCTAACCCGAATTTGACACTTTAGCGTGATACATCCAGCTGTAAGTAAGAAATATGCTACTTAAGCATGCTAATGTGTGGTTTCCTATCCTAACGGGGAGCTGAACTGTCATAAAAAAAACATGTTGATGCCTGAAAATGCCATACTTTTTCTAACCCTAACCCAAGCCTCAGTTTGCTAACCCTAACCCTAATTTGGGGCCTTCGGGTGTTACACCAAGCTGTAGGAAAATAGGAAATATGCTAGTAAAGCATGCTAATTTGTGGTTTCCTATCCTACGGGGGAGCTGGACTGTCATAAAAACACATGTTGATGCTTGAAAATGCCATACTTTCTCTAACCCTAACCCGAGCCTCAGTTTGCTAACCCTAACCCTAATTTGGGGCCTTAGGGTGATACTACAGGCTGTTGACAAGTAGGAAATATGCTACTAAAGCATGCTAAACTGTGGTTTCCTGTCCTAAGAGAGAGCAGACCTGTCATAAAAACAGATGTTGATGCCTGAAAATGCCATAGTTTTTCTAACCCTAAAACTAGCCTCAGTGTGCTAATCCTAATTTGGGGCCTTAGGATGATACTACAGGCTGTTGACAAGTAGGAAATATGCTACTAAAGCATGTTAATCTGTGGTTTCCTATCCTACAAGGGAGCAGACCTGTCATAAAAACACATGGATGCCTGAAAATGCCATACTTTTTCTAACCCTAACCCGAGCCTCAGTTTGCTAACCCTAACCCTAATTTGGGGCCTTAGGGTAATACAACAGGCTGTTGGAAAGTAGGAAATATGCTACTATAGCTTGCTAAGCTGTGGTGTCCCATGTTACGGAGTTCCCGATCTATCATTAAAACACATGTTGATGCCTGAAAATGCCATACTCTGTCTAAGCCTAATCATAGCCTCACCCTAACCCTATCTGTAATTTGGTGCCTTTTGTTGAAACAAAGGCCTGTTGCAAAGTAGGAAAAATGCTAGTATAGCAAGCAAATGTCTGGTTTCCCATCCTACGGGGTCTCAGATCCATCATAAAAACGCATGTTGATGCCTGGATTTGCCATTGTTTTTCTTACCCTATCCATAGCCTAGCCCAACCATAACCGGGATTTGGCGCCTTAGGGTGAAATTACAAGTTGTTGCAAAGTAGGAAATATGCTACTAAAGCAAGTGAAAGTATGTTTTCTCATCCTATGGAGCCCCAAATCTATCATCCACCCATTTTCCAAACTGCTTATCCTTCTGGGTTGCAGGAAGCTACGAGCACAAGGCATGGAATAACGCAGGATGGGGGGGGGGGGGGGCTGCCCATCACAGGGCACACTCACACACCTTTCACACCTATGGGCAATTTAGTAACTCCCTTTAGCGTCAGCACATCTGTGAACTGTGGGAGGAAACTGGAGTACCTGGAGGAAATTCCACAACGACATGGGGAGAACATGCAACATGCCACACACACGTAACCCAGGTGGAGTCTCGAACCCTGGTCTCAGAGGTGCAAGGCAACAGTGCTAACCGCTGCACCACCATGCCACCCCATCGGGCTCTCATAAAATCACATTTTGATCCCTGGAAATGCCATACTTTTTCTAACCATAACCCTAGCATAACCCTAACCCTGATTTGGGGCCTTATAGTGAAACAACTGGCTGTTGCAAAGTAGGAAATATGCTACCTTGGCAAGTTAATGTGTGATTTCCCATCCTACGGGACCCCAGGACTATTATAAAAACACATTTTGATACCTGAAAATGACATACATTTTCTAACCCTAACCCTAGCCTAACCCTAACCCTATTTTGTGGCCTTTGGGTGAAACAACTGGCTATTGCAAAGTAGGAAATATGCTACTAAAGCAAGCTAATGCGTGGTTTCCTATCCTAAGAGGGCCCACAACTATCATAAAAACATATTTTGATGCCTGGAAATGACATACTTTTTCTATCCCTAACCCTAGCCTAACCCTAACCCTGAGCCAATGATGATTTTTGGAGACCGTGGAGCACTCATTGTGGTGCTTCCAATTGTTCATGCCTTGCTGTGGTTGACTGTTGAATGGTGGATGTTGAACACTATTTGATGTCCCTAGTCATTTACCTTAATTTGGTAAGCTTATTTTAGGCACACAATATTTTCAGTCCCTAATTTGGCCCTGTAGGCTCATTTGAACCACAATGGAGCACTGTCAGCATATTCAAGCCACAATTATTAGCAGCAGTGATGAAGGTTGGGGTGTCGATGGGTAGGAGCCCCGCTATGGGTAGGCCCATGCATAATATGGGCCCTGGTTTCTACAGGGACCATGGATTTGGAGTCTCTAAATTTCACGCTAAACTCTACCTTTACCCTTACTCTAACCTTAACTCTACTCTTTCACTAACCCCTAACTTAAAAGCCTAACCCTAACTCAAGCTTAATCTTGATGGTAACCCTAACTCTAACCCTAAGCCTTGTTTTGTTAGTATTACAGAATCTTACTAGGATGATTATCATTTAAATTTTTACGCATGTATTTGATCGTACCTCACTAGTAAAAATCCGTATTCTTAAGTGACCGTACTAACAGAATTTCTCCACAAGATGGCAAAATTACCCCAAGTATTTATATCACAGAGTGGAAACAATAGAAGTTCCTTCTCCAAGATCACCTAGAAGCTTCTTCATTCTAATTCCAAAAATGTTCTGAAGATGTTCTAGCTTGTTCCTTCTAAAATGTTCACATCCATCACAGAATTTTACACTAACCCTACTGCCCACCTTACTGCTCCCACTAGCTTATTTAGAGATATATGATAAAATGTTCAACCTCAGCAATTTGTCCAGTTTAATGCTGACATATACATGTTTGCTGCTAATAATGTTATCAAATCTAATTTTTCAACTGTCGAATTATCTCATTCATTCATTCATTCATTCATTATTTTGAAAAGTATGCACAACACATTTTAAAGTTCTGGAGAGTTATAAATCACTCACTATTTATTGACCTCAGGTTGTATGGTTAATAAATTACAATTCATGGACTAGAACAGGCGCAGGAAACCATCTTAAAGCTGTATTAATACATGTTTGTGAATAGGTGGCCAATGTATTTGCTTTGTGTTGAAGTCCTAGTAGAACCCAGGCAAAAAAAGAAAAAGAAAATCTTGATTGTAAGTGGCAATGAACCAGGGACTTTGCTTCAATATGATGTTGGGAGAGAATAATATTTAATAAATGACCACTTGCATTAGGATATATTTCATATGTAACGATTGTGTATGTGTATGAGGCACAAAACCAGTCATTACCAGTAAAAAGAGAGCTTTATCCTATCCTCCATAATTTACATCCCTCCATTTTCTTCCCAGCCGCTTAATCCCCCCTGCCTCTGACCCCACTGTTGTCACCGTGTTCAATGGACAGCAAGTTCAATAGCTGTCAGCTGGGCTCCACCTTACTACTGGTAGGGCTGCCTCTGTCCCCCGGGGGATTTCGGCATTGTGCACTATGGCCTCCCCCAGCACAACGCCGCTAAGTAATGCAGTAGCCTGGAGACTCCCCATGGCCTGCTATTGGACAGACTCTTAGCCTGCTTAGCACAGTCTGCAATTGTTAGTCTGCTAGTTTCTGAAGCAGTGCTGGGATGTTGCTTTTGCTTCCAAGGGCTTAGCCACGTAGAGTGCCGCTGACTGGCACACATGCTTTACGGACAGTGATTGTGTTACGTGGCCAGCAGATGTGTACCCTGAAGTCATGGCCTTATTTAAGAATGATGTCTCTCAGGTGTTTGATTAGCCCCTGGACTAAAAGCACGTTGCAGTAACTGAAAAAGGGGATCTCTTCAAAGGGTACAATGTGGATTCCATTAAACGGTTTTGATTAATTTTTAAACATTGGTTTACATATCCTATTCAGGATATTATCCCCTGCCCAGTGCCTTATGTTTCCTGGCACAGGCTTCAGACTCACTATAACCCTGTACTGAATAAGTAGCTGGGAGAGATGGATGGCTGGTTCAGTAATCACATGACACATCTGACATCTTGTGAAAGTGTATTTAGCAATCTGACATGACTTCCATTGTTTTTAGCTGTTTCTTTAATGCCTTGTAGCGTAATTTTCAAGCTTGTACAACTAACTGTCTGAAGCCTGCATCACATTGTCATAAGTGAAATTTCTGCGAATAACATTGCGATATTAATAAATCAAAAGAAGGAGATGAAATTACCCCAAATAAACTATAACCAAATAGAACTTGTTATTATCTACCAATAAGTTAAATATGTTGGTAGCGTTGCCCTGAATCGTGTGTACAGACACATAGCAATACTGACAAATGTGATGTGATTATCGCACAGGAGAATGGTACCTCATGCAGTCCTAATTTCTATTAATATCTCTAGACCATTTTCAAAGAAAAGACCATTTAATACCACTGAGGGGGATTCACCCCCTCCCCCACATTGCTGTGATGTCTCTTTTACTACTTTACTCTTTACAATCAAAATAAATAACAAGAAATTAAGGTATTATTCTATATGCAGCCTAATTTTAATGTAAGTTAAATTAAATATACATTCCTTCAGGCCACAATGAATATGGTGCAGTACTGGGCACTCGTAAATTTATACTTCAGCTAAAATGCATTGGGTGTAATGCTTCGAAGATACAGGGGCCAGTCAAACTGGTACCAATCTGTGGAAACATTGTTCTGTTGGGGCCGAAGTAGTTCTCTTGCCAGTTGTCAAGTCTTTCTAGGTTTTGCAAGGCCTGCCCTGTTGTTTTCACCACTTCCAGGCAGCGAACCAAGAGATTTATATAACATAAGCCCAGCTTACTTTGTTGTGTTTGGCTAACATTCACACTGAACCATAGACAAGATATTTAACCATTTCCAAAACAAAGTATTATAATTGCCATAATTTCTTGCCTAAAATATTCTCCTAATCTTGTTTTACTAAACACAACATGCCTGGATGTTTATAATGCAACAAGCGGAGAACAGGCAAATTCCACAAAACATGCGAGGTGTGATGCAAGAGTCGCTGTGTCGCCAAGAATAATGTCACAGTGTGTGAAACGAAAGACACTAAGGCCAGCATTTGGTGGACAAAAGGGGTTTATAGAACTGAACAGGAGCAGGAAAACAAAAGAGACTGCAAGGTGTCAAAATGGGAAGCCTAGGTAGGGGACGACATGGGCAGAATGTGAGAGCAACGTCTGTCACCAGACTGGGGATAAGACAAACAGGTACTTAAATACAAAGATGAACGAGGGGCAACAAGCAACAAGCGTGGCTCATCAGGGCCACAATAGGGAGGAGACAGTAGGGTCAGGAGGACCTGACGGGCAGGACATAACAGATAATAAATATATTATATGGATTTAGGTTATAATTTTGATATATGACAATGAAGACTATTTGGGGGTCTAAATAGAAGGACCAGGTGAAGACCAGTGAGATATTATGCTGTCTACCACTTCAAAAAGCAGTTCGACAGCAAATGTAGCTCCGTGACTCTCTGCATTTATTAAAGGGATACAGATTTTAATGTAATGATGTGGCTTCCCTCTATAATAGACTGTATATAAAACCTATTTTATAATAAAGTGCTGAATATCAAGTCATTTATTGAATAATTTACTAAAAGTGAACAACAGAATTGATTTGGAATACCGATCGTAAAGTCGAAATATCATAACATGGACCATCATAATCTGAGGAGTGTCTGTAATATTTAAATCCAGCTCTCGGTTTCCCAATGTGATAAATGCAAGAATAGTATTAGCAGATTAAGCCTGAGGGATTTGTGCAGCTACATTCACTCAATCTAAAACCATTTAGCTGATGCTCCGTATTCCACTGGCGAGAAGTAGGTGCCGATGCTGGGGAATGGCGGTTTGGTTCATCTGCTTTCTTTGCAGCTTATCTCTGCTCACGCTCCCGTTAACGCAGCCTGACTGTGCTTCACTGTGTAGCCTTGGCTTCTCCCAACGACAGAGGTTTCGCACAACTCCCATCACTCAGTGCCCCCATTTGCCTGCCTCTCCCGAGAATTACCCACATCTTCAGCTTGTTCTTCATCACACTCGGCTGGCAACCCTGTACTGCACTGAACATGTACAGCACATGCAGGAAATCCACCACACTCTACCATGACTTCAATCCTTCACATCTCCACCCACCCCCAGGCTGATATAGACCTTTTTATGTCAATGTGGTGATATTTTACCTAGAGAGTAACTCCAGTTTAAGCTTTGGGAATACTGAACTGAAAGTAGTTTTGGAAAAGGAGCGAAAGCCGCATGGATCTTCTCCTGTGAGAAATCAATACTAAAAGAATGACCTTGAATGAAAAAAAATTTAATTATGTATTAATAATTTGTATGGATTGGATTTCGTGCTATGCTTCCTTTAAAAAATAAAGGAACAAAATAGTCTTGGTTTCCAAGTGCCAACTGTTCGCTGTTTTGCTGTTGGCAGCCCCATTCACACTCAATTTAAGACTGAAAAGAAGGCAGCGCTGTCGGATTTGAATACACTTCATGTCTTCTCTTTCCCGACAACAGCATCATTCCAGCATGATAATTCCACCAACTGGTCTCCAAGCCAGCTGTGCAGTTCAGCTTAATAATGTTGCTTTTCTTGTTTTTCAAAGTTTTTTGTAGAAGGGACAGAAAACTTTTCCATCACTCTGCCTGTCATCAGTGTAGTTTGGAAGAAGATGTCCCTTCATCGTGCTCACCTGAGGCACCTTCCTTGAGGACAGAGGTAAAACTTGGCCAATCGTTAGCTTGCTCGTTATCAGGTACAGGTGGTTCCTCAGCTCTGGGCCTGCAGCGTCAGCTCTTTCGGACAATTACAAAGCGCTGAACACTTCCATACATTTAAATTGATGCATTCACCTTGATGGCGTAATGAGTCTCCAAACTAATCTGTAGCTGAGGGCTGCTTAATGATGAGTACTGCAAATTCGGCACAAGTATCTCAGTTTTTTACCCAGATCAGTTTCTTTTCAAACAAACTGAACATTTCCCTCTGTAGGCAAAGAAAATCTACCAACTGGTTTACCAAATGGTATCTGCAAGGAAGCTACAGTCCCCCCCCCCCCCGAAAAATGTGTGGGTTTTAATCACGGATGCAGTATCACTGTGCATATCAATTGTTTATGTAAATAACTAAAAATAAATCTATTAATTAATTACCTCTTGGATTATAAAATCTTTAGTGAATTATCTGAAATACTTTGAAATGGATAAAGATCTTCTTCAAGATCTGTTGCTCTTTGAGACACATGCCAAATTTGTGATAAGCTGTGACATCATAGATTTGCAATAGGTAGTTTGCAACCTTACATTAGGAGTCTGTTCTGCTTCCATGAACGTCCAGTTCATGGAAGCAGAATCTTCCTCTGTGGAGACAACTGCCAGTGGCATCCCCTCTCTCCTGCTGCTCCCATCTGTTCACCAGTTCCTGCACAGGCTTTGTGAGTCAGTGTTAGAAATCACAGGTAGGACTGCCAATATGATGACAGCACTGACAAAGCACACAATCTGACTTTCAAACTCAAATTACAAACCCTATGTGCACATCTTACATGGACTTCAACACCGGATGCTCAGGTTCTGATCCATGCTCGTGGCATTTTGCTGTAATGCCTCTGTTTAGTAATTGGGGATCAATGGGTTCCCACATTTGCTATTTCAGCTGTCCTCGAACGTGCCTGTGCAAACAATTTAACCAAGTTGTGAATGATCTGAACTGCTGCAGCAGTGGGAAGGGCACAGAGAAATAATTGGCTCTGTCAGACAATAACAAAATTAGATGAATGGAGCAATTATGAAGAAATAAAGTCTCGTTTAGACAAAACGACTGCGGTCATTGACAGAAGAAAGATCAATCATTGCAAAGTCTTGTTAAATATGGTCTGTTTGGCACTTTGTCACAAAGGCTGTCCAGTTCTGACTAATAAATAACTAAAGGGCAATGAACATGTGATGAATAACAAATGATCAGTGGATATCATATGTGCAAAGTACAATATAAACCAAAAGAGGTATTATGCATATCTCTCTCAGAGATTGTGCGATATTAAAAGCATGAGCGAAACTGCGGCCACTTTAATGGTGTGATTGTTAGAATCTAAAGCAAGGCACTTGAGATGAATGCTACAAAAGGAACTGTTCCTAACATCCATCCATCCATGTATTTTTACTGGTGAAGGTTGCTTCTAATGTACTACCTGCTATATCAACAAATAAATAAATAAACAAACAAACCCTGACCAGGTTAGAGGATGGGTGGATGGATGGATGGATGGGTGGATGGATGGATGGATGAATAAAAAATCATAATCATCGAGTTATTAGAGATTGTGGGTACAAATCAACAGCTATGACATAAATGGATTTGGGGCGCATCAAGAAGGCTACAGGAATTTCAAAAGCTTAGGACTGACGAGTCCTTCGGGAACATTTGGGAAAGGATTTGTGCATTTGAAGGTAAGCCATGGTGTCTGATTGAGGGGTTTACCCATTACATCTATTTTGCTTGTGTACAGAAGAGCCACATATTCCTTTTGGAGATGCAGCACATTAAAGTTAAACTGAAAATGTGCTTTTTCGACACTGGGTATCTTTCCTGCTGAAACAGCTGTCTTCTGGGTGGCAGGTAGCGATCGAGTTTGCAGAGTGCAGCTTGTAATCAGATGATATGAAGAACAGATTATTCACAGATGATAATCAAGTCCAATTCCCTTACCAGTCCAGATCTCAGTTGCTCTATTAAGAGGGCAGTTTTTGTAAAGTCTCATACTATATCAATCTAGTTGCCATGTCCTTGCTATCTGTCCAATGCTATGAATTAGTATTGTTGTGCCTAAAATGGAAATAGCTCCAGATATAGTAATAATTATGAACTGGGATCTCTGATACTCCTTTTCATATTCCCTCATGAAAATGGGTTTATTAAAGAGGTGTAAGATTTTTGACCAGCTGATGCCTGTGTAACACCAAATGACAGGGTGTCACAGCAAGGGAACAGAGCTAAAGAATATATATAACTTATTAATAAGGTACAAAGCAAGATACACATTCAGATAGGCAAAAAGTGCGATCCTCACGCATATGACCACAGGGATTTTGCCTGTTAGTCCAGTCCCCATAGGCATGTACTTGGCACTGCTAGGACTGATGGTGGTGTCTGTGAGGTAGGTGACTGTGAGGTAGGTGACTGGGAGGTAGGTCACTGGGAGGTAGGTCACTGTGAGGTAGGTCACTGTGCCTAGACTCTGTGAACTGTCCACTCTAAGAGGGGTTCTTTTATAAGCTCAATAACTCAAAACCAATACAGTTTTGTCGCTGTGGGCAAGATACTGTTTGATCAAAATTAACCCGATTCTCATTTTAATTATCCCAAGAATCATGGCCTGAATATTTCCGAATCAGAGAGAATAGCTGTATATTCTGGCAGTGAAGTCATGCTTTTCAGGCTAACTCAAGCATCACGTCCAGCAAGGTGATCTAAACCATATAAAGTAACTCCTGTTCATTTAACACAAATTCTATAACAAGTTTGTAAATACAGACCTTAACTGTTTCACTTTACTCAAGAACAGTAATTACTGCTGTAGTATAAGAGAATGTCAACACAGCAGCGCTATATGTATAAACATATTAATAGGAAACAGGAAAATCATTAAATGATGTCAGACATTTTGGAAGTAGGTCAGATACCTTCTGAACCAAGCTCAATGACAGAAGTATGCAAAACATTCCAGAGAAGGATCCCCCTCTCCCCCCCATTTCATTGGTTCTGAGTGGTGTCGATTATAGAACATGAAACACGATTTTTAACAAATGAATGTATATGATGCAACTATAATTTCAATTCAGTAGTCTTCAGAATTACATGAATAAGCATCAGTCATAGCCATAATTTTGTGTAACTCAAGTAGAAAGTCAGTGACAGCCTTTATCGTTCTCCTACAAAAGGCCCCCCAGCCACTTTACTGTTGCCCCCCGTGCCCCTCCCACTGATTTGAGGCCCCTGCACAAGGCATTCAAGTCTTTTTCAGCGTCTTGAAAATGCACCGTGCTCTCAAATGTGACAGAAGATCCTGTCTGTCTCACAAATCTGTGAAATCAAAAACATAAAGAGGTAAATCAGGTACAAGTGCCTTTGAGGTCCCCATTATCAACACAAATAACGGTGTTGTCATAATATGCTCCTTTTCCATCTCAGATTTTAAAAAAAAAGGTGCAATTCCATCCCCTTCCAGCTCCTAATCTCCTGCTGTGCACGGTGCCAGGGTTGCATAGGCAGAGGCATCTGACGGCCTTTGATGGATGCACGCAATTTCCCTTTTTAAAAAGACCAACAATGAAGCCACCTGATTAGAATAATAAACATGTAAAGACATTGTTTCACAGCTAGGAGCAACGATTCCAAAATTTTAAATTCTTTATTCTTCATCTGTCAGATATTTTAGCTTTTGGTGGAGGTGGGCTGGGGCTGGGTATCGCAAACATCTATCTTTTGGTAATAAAATACAGACAATGCATTTAGTTAACAATCGGTTCAATGATGCAGTTAAGGGTTTGTAAGGAACTTCTGGCACACTTCACATTTCCACAGCTATCTCAAAGCACATCATCCCTCTTTTTGCGTTTGATGTTAACTTCCACCAGATCTGCCACCGACATAGTTGACTTCATTTCATGTTCCATATAAAAAACAGTACAGATGCTTTGTCTGGTTTTTATATTATTTGCCGTAAGACATGTCAGAAATCCATCTCCTCTGGGATACTCCTAACCACCCATAAGCTGCTGTGAAGGGGAAGCGGAGCTGTTTGCGGTTAGCGCTGTGTGTTTACTGGAATGACAACTTGGCAGCAGAAAACTGCATATTAGGGGCAGAAAATGAGGTCATACAATATGAGATGGAATGATCACACCGATAACTACACATTTTGCTACACATCAAATGGCTCCACTGCACCAAAAAAAAATACTTCTCATTCTCCCATATTACTTGCGTGTTTTTATATATAAAACTATCTGTGAAACATAAACAAGTAAACTGAAGTAATGAATGATGCCATAATTATTTTGATCATTATTTCCTAGTCTTGGTACAAGTTTGATTCTGCAGAATTGAGGATGCTGGTTTCTGTTTGGCGAACGTTATCGACAGGGGATGAAATTAAGGGCTGACATCAATGTGACTCCTGCAGGCACTGGAGATAGCTGGCAAAGTGGCTGGTGTTTCCCTTCCAAACATAGACTTTGGCCTGTCACTCACTGGCATATTCCTGCCTTTGTAAATTTAAAAAATGTGCTTACAGAGATAAAAAAAAAAATGCATTATTTCTGAGATAAAAGCTGCCAGAATGTTTTTTTCTTCCCTCTTTCTCTTGTTTTTGGCACAATACAAATTGGGGGCAAGTATTTAGGATCCTTCCTTAGGTGTCAGTTCCAAGATATTCCTCTCTTCCCACCCTTTCAGCTTTACGTCACCTGGGTCCATCCTCCTTATTAGACACGCTGCTATTTCAGAATTTATTATATGAGGCATCAATTCTATCAGCAGAAAAAGCACAGAAGATTTGTTTTACTAGAAACTGTGAAAATCTGTTTGAGTATATTATTCTCACATTTAGGTGCCGGAATGAAATCCCAGTATTCTTCTCAGCAAATTATCAATATTACTCCTCGCTTAATAAAATAACAGCTAGGATGTGCCTTTGAAAGACCAAATTCCGGCTAAAAATACAGAATCTCGCTGAATGATGTAATTGTCCCTTTGTTAACATTTCTATCTCAATGTGACAGTATGGATCTCTAGGTTCCATTTCTGAAAGCTTATTCCATATGAATAACATACATTTAAAACCATTTACGACATGGCCCTTTCATTTAGTTTAGCGTAAAAATGATACTTCTTACTCTACAGCAGTAACTAGACAGGTGTGGGTCTGAATAATGGGACCCGTGTAGCAAATGTGGGTTTCCATGGAATGAACCGTCTTTCTTACATTTACATTGATTTAGCAGACAATTTTATCCAAAGCGACGCACTACTGAGGGGAACTGTACATTGCAGGCATACAAACTGTCAACCAGTCAACTAAGTCCAGCTCAGCTCAGCTCAGCTTCCAAGGAATGCCCAGGTACAAGTGCAAGCAGTACAGGATGAAGAGCTACACAACATTTCCAAGAAAGCAAGAACCTAATAACACAAAGCTCTTGACATTGTCGTATAGATATATATAAAATAAAACGTAAAACTGGTTCAATTATCTTCTTTTCATTTTCCATACATTTTAAATGAATCTTCATATTATAATTCTTAGATACATTAGTCATGATATTGAATAACAGAAACAGAATGTCAGACTGAAAGATAGCGGCTGGGCAGAGAAGAAAGGGCTTGACGTCCTTTTTCTTGCACATGCCCTGCAGTGGACCGGCATCCTGCCCAGGATGCACCCCAGCCGTAAGCCCTGTGTAACCTGGGATAGCAACCCTGACCAGGAAATGCAGCTAGAAGATGGATGTCATTTGTGGGCAGCCTGTTAATTGGGTGCTTTCTGAGTAATAATAATAATAATCTGAAATGAGGCATTTGTTCAATAATGGCTGAATTATGGGTCTTTAAATATGTGCATAGTTTCCCATTTAGAAATTGTACTGTACATATAATGTATACAAATGGAGCATTAAATTTTTATGGGGGAAAGGAGCTTTATAAATCAATGGGCAAGATAGAAAAGAGATGGTTACAAATGACCCATTTAAACCGGGCGAACACGGTATGATGACTCCTGCACCGAGCAACCTCGCTTAAGTACTGCAAAAATGACACAAGTTCTCCCCGCCATACACAGGCTGGGGTGGACATGTGGGGGCCTCAAAGGCTAGCCTGTGCGTATATGGTCAGTGTCTTGAAACAGAGTTCAATTTTGAGCCTCCGTAGGTCTTTGACACGGCAAAATGATCCTGTAATGGCAGCAGGCAGCTGCTTTGCTTGATTAAATCTAACCCTTGATTAAACATAACAGATGGCAATCTGAGCTGACTTTCCTCTTCAGTTCCTTTCCAGCAGTTTTTTTTTTTTATTACTGACTTGTGCACCGCTGCTGGAGAACAAACTGCCTTTTATTGTACCTTGGATGTGCATTAAGGAGCTCTGAGAAGCTGAGGCCTGCCCACTGTGGAGAATTTTGCAGCCCCCATATGAATGTCCAGATTGTTGTGACTGTGCAGGCTAGAGATTAAATAACTGTTTTAATTTAGCACGGATTTTGCAGAAATTATTAATGCATCACTTAGATTCTGTATTATCTTTGGATGTAAAATGAGGCATATAAACTACACACTGGTGTTTTTATACACACACACTCATAGTCAAAGGTTATATAGGTTTATACTTTGTATTTATATAGATTGGAACCATTTATATTTTGAAAATAGTGCGACACTCATAATGTAACCTGAAATGCCTTTGAGCTCCTTTCTTAATTTTACGCAGGTGGAAAGCATCGCCAAATTCTCAAATAGCTTTTAAATTTGGGAACATGGAAATACGACTTTTGGGTCAAAGCTCATCCCTGTGCATTTCAAGGCCCTGCTCTTTCTGTTCATTCTTCGTAGGTCCTGGAGGAAAACGGGCACATAGGGAAAACTTTGCAAGGGACCATCCAATATTTTTTTTTCCGGATGAAAAACTCTGTCTGACAGCATTTATTTCATAGCTCAGCTGAGTTTCTGGAGTGAGCATCGCTTGGCTTGGAGCTCTTGTTCTAATCCCACTGGGGGACTATTTTCCTTCTACTGAGATTTTTCACACTTGTTTCTTTATAAAGACAAAGAGTTTTC
The DNA here is from genome assembly GCA_026777985.1 of Mormyrops attenuatus. Lineage (NCBI taxonomy): Eukaryota > Metazoa > Chordata > Actinopteri > Osteoglossiformes > Mormyridae > Mormyrops > Mormyrops attenuatus. The sequence goes on along the minus strand of JAODKC010000137.1, from coordinate 20,147,747 downwards.
ATAAAAGGTTCCCTCCTCTGTTCTAGAACTATAAGCATATCTCGAGAAGTAATGGAACAATTATTTTGCTAGGCTATGTAAATCAGTCACATTTAATAAAGCTTTGACAGTTACATCAATCTAAAGAATCTATAATTCTTTCAATCAAAAATAGCTAGACTAATGCAATGAATGTTATATAAATTACATATAATACGTGTACAAGGTATGCAGCAAAATGATCTTAAGCGTTAGATACCAAGAATTAGATTTGAGGAACAATGCAACAGCTTTACATAGAGAGTATGAACCCTGTTTATATGTGCAGTATATTGTTATAAAGTATTTGATGTTACCTCAGACCAGGAAAAAAAATCTAATTTCAAACAATTTTTGTTATTAAAAAACTGCACATTTTGCGTGCATGGTATAATTATTAGAGGCACATAAATTAAAGCGTAATTATAACTACATAATTATAAATGTATGATTAAAATGCGAGCACCACATTTTGAAGCTCTGTATAAGAGGAGTCTTGCTGTGACTTTGTATACTAAGCACAGAGCTATTTAGCACAGTTAGTCCCAATGTAGTTAATTGTTACTCTGATTGTCATGCAGTTTTGTGCTGCAAGGGCAAAAATATGTCCCTAAAATGGCACCCATAGATTCTGAAAGTTGCTAATAGATCTTATGTGGACCAGGACGCTGAAACGTCCCAAGGATCCCATACTGAAAATGAGGAACTCTTCCATGCTGCCAACATGTCGTTTTAATCCTTTTATTTGGGATCAGACCTTAAACTATTAAGCGTTTAATCTCTAAACAATCAATAGCATAGTGAGGCTTCCAGACTTGTCATATGAAAACTAAATGCGCATTGTAAAATATAGTAGAATTCGTACATAATGACTATTGCAGTAGCAATTACTGCTAAGTTATCAAGCAGCTAAATAGCCGTATAACTTTTAAGGAGACCAAGAAAGAAAAAAACATGTTCACTCTAATGATTTCAAATGTGTTATTTTAAATTAGTATGAAATATTTAGCTAGTTCCACTTTAAATGTGGATAGATTCCAGTTCTGAGGTAAGCTAAAAGTGAACTTCAGAATCATAAACATGTAGTTGTCTCATAATATGGAAATATGTGATTCCATTTTATAGCTGTGGTTGAACTCCTAAATTTAACAGCTGCCCCTAACGGCCAGTAGTTTTTTACTGCACAACAGAAATTAATGATGTACTAATATTTTATGAGGCACATGAAAATGAGCTGTCTGGAAGGCAAATTCTGTTGGCTTCTTGATTTCAGACATTCATTCTCTTATTTCCAAGTGGGAACACCAGCTCACAAATATCTTCACAATAATCAAATAGTAGACTGGCATTATTTTTGAAGTTTATTATTTTGGCATTTAAAAATATATTGTAAATGAACCATATAAGCAATATATAGGTGTAGTCAATGCTTCAGTGTTTATTTTTAAACATTTTATTCTTGGGAAGAAAATATATTGGGAATAATATGGTATTGCTAAAGACTGAGTGCTAGTGCGACTGTACTGCATGACAGAAGAAGGGAACACACAGTTGCTAGCCCTGGCTCTTCCAAGGACGGAAATATTCCAAACACTCAACGGCTTCCATACTTGTTAAGCCCCACAGCCAGGCAGATGATTAGGGGAGAACAAAAAGCTATTGGCTGGTAATAAAGGGCTCAGAGACTCTTACCCAGACCAGTGAGAAGCCTGAGAGGATGTTGATGCAAACTGACTCTTAAGGAAAAGAATCATGGCACGACATTGCCTGGAGATGTCATTCATTGATATGCAGATTTAACATAATTCCATATTTCACGACAATTAGTGCCAATTAGCCAAATTTGTAACATTTCAGGGAAAGGGAGTTTCATGTTGTTATATTGATTCTGTTTTAGTTTTTAAGTTATTTATTTGTTTCGTTTGGTACTGTAAACTTTATAGAAGTTTATTATCTTTTGCTAGTAAAATGCAGTAAAACCATGTCATAACAGTGAAATGCTCCCAGAGATAAGAAAGCAATTTCTAGTAAGATCTTCAAAGTAAGAACTACATGCTTAATATCACAGTGTTTTATTAACACACTTGAAAGGAAAACATCTTTATACATAAGTGGGGAAATACTGTTCTGTAACAGAAAATGTCAAGTGTGGGAGTCTGTAGTTTTCATCTGTCAAAAACCACTGCAGATGATACCCAAGACTCCTGTAGAAGATTATGAAGATGCCTTTGATGGAGCCACCCTTCAACACCTTTCTGTTGCATGCACTGTCTTGTCAAAATTAGGTCTCCAACCTTTGAGGCCTCACCAGGCCTAACATAGGCTTCCAGGATGTTTGTGGGAAATTATTGTTTCATTAGTGATGTTCCTTTTGTAATCATCTGGCCCCTTGATCCCTTAGCAGGCCATCTTTAAACTCAAGCTGCATTAAACTCATTAACAAAACTGGTATGCAAGAGAGAGAGGATATTTAATGTGTTTCTTCTCCCAGAGTTAATTTCAGTTCTGCTTCACCTGCTCGTTGCTGCTCAGGTTTGATGTCTATCATACTCTGTGTTGGGGACGCTTCTCACAAAAGTAATCCATTACAGGTGGAAAGTTCAGGTCCAGAAGGTACAAATCCAGACTAAGGTTATGATTCAACCAACCCATTCACTACATTGTGACTGTGACTCTTCTTTTTCAAGCAGTAGGTTGAAACAAAACCTTGGTCTGGATTTGTACTTTCTGGACCTGAACTGTCCACCTCTGTCTGTAATGGACTACTTTTGTGAGTAACTTCCCCAACACTAATCGTACTGCCTTAATGCCACCTCCATATTTCACTGTATTTTGTGTAATCTTCAGGCTATTTAGAGGCCAGAGTTTTTCCAAAACCAATGACAACCAGAGTGCCATCACCCTGCTGCTTTTTTTCAGCTACGAGTGGAAAAACTTCAGACGGAAGTGACACATGTATCTGTGTTTTAGCATTTGTGTCTATCTTTAAAAATCCACAAGACCCCCCCCATTTCCAACCTCCAGCTGAGAACCACTAATAATACCCAGTGATAATAGCTCTGACTTTGAGTTCTTCTTGCTGTCATGTCTAAATGAAATCCAGCCTTGACTGGCTTTTTATGCCCTTGGCAATTATAACTCTGGCATGGGAGACTATGGAGTGCGGAATGGGAACACTTGCTGTGTTTTGCCCCTGATACCGATTCAGCTTATTTATAACCCTGTTCCAATTAAACCCAGCCCATCTGCCCCCAGCTCCAAACTAAATGGTAAGAGATAACATTGCTCCTGTGTGTTGCCCCAGGCGCTACAAAAACAGGAAAATTAGCTACACAAAAGGGGGCCACATCACTGTAGAGGGCCCCCTGAAACGCTTGCTTATTTGCTGCCTGGCGTGTATGTTTCTCTTTGACATGGGGAACTGAGCCGTCGACAGAAAAATGTTAACGAGGCACGAACAGCAGACTTGTGAGGAGACTCCTCTGAAAGAAAGACGGGGCTTTTTTTAAAAAATAAGGAGAAATGCAGCCACCTTGTTTTCTTGTTTGGTTTACAATGTGGAGGAGTGTAACAAATCGCATTTGTTGTCATTTATCCTGCTGCCTGCGGAGATTGTGGTTGTGGGTGAGGGATGACTCAGGTCTCGGTGCACAGTCTATGCTTTCAAAAGAAGAATGAAGGGGATGAGCGCAGACATTAGGAGCCCTGGAAGACACATGGAATTAAGCACCCCCCCCCCCAGTAGTGTCATGGCAAAGGAATGTTGCCTGTTTAATCCCCACACTTAATTGAACATGAAAGATGTCTACACAACAAAGCAGCCATGCATTCACTCCCCAAATTTCATCTGACATTTGGTTATTTACGGTTAAGCACACAAGCAAATTATAATGTTTACATAGCACTTAATGCAGAGTTTTGTGAGTCGCATCTGCCTCGCGTTGCTGAAGGAAGATCTGAGCAGCGCAATATAACCTCTCATTATCCTTATGGTATCACTACAGTGTAGTTATGCTGCTTGGTTTATACATGTTATGACAGTAGAGGTTTGGCAGGGGGCGTGGTGGTTGAGGAGCCATCAGGAATTGTGACATAAAAAGGGGTGCAGTATCAGACCCCTCATGGAGAGGTACTATAGCAGCTTTGAACATCTTACACTCTAAATACTCATTCTTAACCTAATCTGAAAATAATATTATAGTGTTTGTGCTTTATAGCTGATATTCAAAAGTTAAATGAAAAAATAGTGCACGGTTTCATATCTATCAAATCTAGTAAAGTTACCTAAAACAAAACAGTGGACAAAAGTCAGAGATACGTATCTTTTCTCACAGCAAGAGTGACTTGATGAGTGAAGAAAAAGGTTTTGTGAGTATAGTTTATGTGTTTTTTAAATAAATATACATAAGTATGTGTTCATGTGTGCATGGATGTATTAAATGGAACTGTTGTCCCTTTTCAGGGGCCAAGCCCTGCCCCCTCTTTGTAAAACGTATTTTTAGAAGTAATCCTTGGATAATCACACAGGGCAGCTCAACATAATCCTTAAAGAATCCCAGATTTTGCCTCAGTCATCCCATACAATATATTGGAGATATTCCCTAAACGTGTCACACTTTGCCTGTTCCATCAACGGTGCAGACGGTCTGTTATCGTTTTACTGCTCAGTGTAAACACAGTGGCTTATCAGCCATCGGCAGAGTCGCATTAATGACTGCATTAGTGCTCTTTCCGTAATCTGCAAGCATTGCATGTCTTAGTGCCCTCATTGTACGTCATTAGACATGTAACAGCGAAATGCTCGTAAAGTAGCACCAGTGAAATGCTAGCAGTCCTTTTGAAGTCATTGTTAGAAAACTGTACGCTCATATCTTCAGGGACAGACGGTCCCATTCCCAGATCTGTGTGTGGAGTTTGCATGTTCCGCCCATCTCAGGATGCTCCCACGGTCCAAACACATGTGGTTGAGGTGTATTGGTGTGTCTAACTTGCCCATGAATAGTGTGTGCCCTGTGATAGACTGTCATCCCATCCAGGATGTGCCCTGTGGAAGATATGTCACGAGAAATGGATGCGAGAGTACACCTGCACAATTAATTTACCATCATTAGAGGTTTAGATATGCCACGCAATTTATGATCCTTTTCTGTTATAAAACATTCCTACACATGCACATGCAGGCAGAACTTCAATTAAACATAGAGAAATGAGTCAGATTATGTCCACACAACGGTAATATCACGTTGAAGCGGTGACTTGCACACAGGGAAGCACAACTGCCACGAAAAAATCCCATGCAAGCGTCCGTGGTGGTTGTTTCAAATGACATGCACAATCGGTAATAGAACATGTGCACAAAGATCTTTTTTAAGGGGCTTTAACTGTAGTATAAAAGACACAACTAGTTGAATGGGACAGTTTGATTTTAGATGTTGGCGTCTAAAACAGATTTTGGGTCTGGAGCCAAACAAATGTATCACAGGATACAAACAGAGAAATCAGGATGTGTCTTTTATATGGAGGTACTAGAGAAAGATTCTTATCATTATCATTCTTTCCTGTAACTGATGGAACGGCAACTGTTGGTCACTGGCAGAAACGGGGATCAGACTGAGATTCACGTTCTTGCTCAGATTAATCATGGCAGAGGAAAAAATAAATTGCAATGCTTAACAACCAGAATTCCCGCTCAGGGATTTTCTAAATAAAGATGTCAGTTTGAATAAGTAAGCGGTCTAAGTTAAGTTTCATCATTTGTAAAATGTGATTCGGTGTCTGTGGTGCATGGCTGTTGTTACTGTTACAGATATCCTGGCAGTTAAAACACACCACAAGGGTTTTGGCATCAAGTCTCCTGAAATTTCCCCCAACCGTTTTTTTTCGTATCCAGCCAGACTGGGTGATCTATATGAGGTGAATATCACTTTTACTAATAATGACAGGTATTTTATTATTATTATTATTACTTGCTCCATCTGGAAGGTCAGAAACAGAAAGGCTAACTTTTTGCCAGGTAAACGACTACATTAATTTCATTATAAATTACATTCATATATTTTTGTTTTTTTTCTTTTAAAGAGACGGTGGCATTTCTGTAATGTGAAATCTTTTGAGTTGTGGGATATATTCTTGACTGCAATCCACTGGATCTTTAAAATCAGAGGCCTGTGAACTTTATCTCCATGTACCCATAGTAGATAATATCAAATGAATCAAATTACTGTATAAGAACGGCATTACATGTCCATCCCCAGTAATTCTACTTAAAACCATACATCATCCATAAGAGCAAATCAATTAGCCAGCACCATAAGTCGGGAGGTATTTGAGGATCCTCGGACTACATCAAGGCAAGGTGATCCTCGGTGTGGATACTAAATCACGGGGCCAAAGCTTTTTTTTATCCTCTGATCACTTGCAGTATGTACATCATCACAGTGTCCAATTCAAATGTCAGTTACACATGGTTTCAATGAAGGTCTGGTCTGTGTGGTGATGTAACATTATGAGGACTCTCCCTCTTACATTCTTTGATCTAGAGCCTCTTAAGTACATGATATACACGCATATACACATTGTCTAAAAACACTTTGATCTCCAGACAACACCTTTTGAACTATCTAATCACCCAACTCCATTTCACAGCTGGTACTGCTATCAGCCTTATGTGGTTTTTGGGGACTTTCTGAAGCATGTACCTTTTCCATTTTTTTATGTTAAGCGGATCACATGCTCAGCTCCCGTGCATCTATCTTGGGCAATTAATAAGAGAAGCACAAAAACATAAAATTCTGCAGCCATACACATTAATAACCAGAACTGAACTATTATAGCAATCATAAAATGACATTGCTAAAAACGTTACTCAAACGAGTTACACACTACAGTTGCTCATTATCAGATGCCTAATTGGAACAAGAGAAAATTATACCACACAAACTAAGATTGTATTAATATCTAATGAGTTTAATAGTTAAATGACTTTCCAGTCATAAGTAAGATTTAATTTCCCAGTTTCTAATATCTTAAAATTCCAGCATATTATATTAATTAAACATTCAATTAAATTATCTTTTAGACATGGTATACGCCGCTAACAACTGCAGTTGGGAATAAGCCACGGCGCGGGTGACATGCTTTGTATCAGAGGCTGTGATGGTTTAGTGACTTCAGCACTGGCGCCAATCAGCCCATTTAACAGGCCTGACTCAGACCCAAATGAGCATCCCCCCCCAAGCAGATGAACAGACCAGACGTGCGGCTAATTTGCTGCCAAAGCCTCTGTTCTAGCCATCCTGCAAAAGTGGCTGGGATTTACGTCATGTCTCAAACAACCACACAACTCTAAAGCTTTGGTTTTTTTTGTTAACTTTGAAGACTGTCCAGTTCAAATTAAAGGAGGTGGAAAGAAGCCCATCACTGTCAGTCGGGATCAGATAAAAAGAAGAAAAGATGGAGGAATAACTTAAATCACAGCAACGCCACGAGCTGCATGGTAAATGGTGCCACACGAAGCAGGCGCCAGCCTCCAGCGATTGTAAAGTAGCCCCCGCCTCGGCGGCACGCCGTGTGCCCTGAGTCACCGCCGCAGCAGACCTGAACCCAACGACAGGCCGCGCTCTCTGTGTGTGGTACCCGGTTTCCTATCAGCCAATCACGTGCCTGCTTTCATATGCTGCTCAGGGGAGGAGGGTGGCAGACAATTCCAGGCAAACACGGCGCTGGGTTCCTTCGTGTGGCGCATGTAAAGGTCCATATGGCCGCTACTTGCAAAATCTAAAAAAAAACAACGAAACCTTTGCGATGGATAAAGGCCTGACGAATGATCTACATCATAAATATGTTGTACTTTGCAAAATACAAGCGCTGAGTCTTTACGGTGTTTGGTGTCTGCAGTCACCTGCCTTGAGCAGTCATTTTTGGCAAATTAATGATAAATCATTAATCATATATAATGTATAGTAGTAATTATTATTATCTGTGCAGATAATCACTTTGACCTGTACAGCTTCTTCAAGGTATCATGCACCCTCTACATGTGCAATCCGTATGTTTTATTTTATTACTGTATTATTGTGTCTATCATTGTGTTTTTGAGCTAGTGGATGTGTAAATTTACTTTGGGATTAAGAAAAGTATCTATCTATCTATCTATCTAAATCTCTGGATTTCAGCAAGGTAATTTAGCAGTTTTATTCTCCTTGCTATTACTATAAATGCCAGTTTTTCTCATTTTTATCCGCAAACATTGCTGCATGCAGCATTTACATGAATGCTGACTGGGACACTGCTATATTCATAGATATTCACAGAGGGCAAGGTTATGCTTTCACAGTGTCTTTCAGCGACTCACAGTTTCCTATGCTGGTCCCTTTACTAGTTTTGGCTCGGTTTATATTTTGATTACTAGTAAAGTAAAGCATGTGGGGGGCTTTGTAGGTTAGGACTCTATGGCAGTCATCGAAGGTCGTCAGTTCAAATCCCATGGCCAGCAATGACTTCACCATTGGGCACTTGAGCAAGGCCCTTAACCCCAGTTTCCTCAGGGTTTGGCTAACCTTGCTCTCTCAACTGTACATCACTTCAGATAAAAACATCCACTGAGTATATAAAATGTCAAAAAGAGTAACATCATATGAGAATACTTTAGCGGGGCTAGATATGTTCAGCAGCAAGCACAGCGGCTGTCTCACTGTTATATTTATCCCTCTCCTGGTCATTGTTCTTCAGTATTAAAAGTATCTTTTCCAGTAAGCAGTAAAAGCCCAATGTGCACAGATCTTCTGCTACATGGTGGTATGTAGCTTTTTGATTCACAAGAATTCTTAAAGAACTGAACCTTTATCTGCTGTGAAAATGGCACAGCAGAAATGAAGACCGGAAATGCAGATCATCATACTGCCAGTAACGCTAGTCAATAAGAATCAAATAGTCAATTTAGCCCTGTGCATTGATTTTGATATCAGGCTACTTATTTGTATATTATATGATTTATTAGCTAATTCTGATGTCTGAATAACAGGACTTGTTCAATAAAATGCTCTGTGAAGAACTGATAATAGCTTTTGGGTTTTTAGAATTTTAATAGATTTAACCAGTGAAACACAAGTTTCATTGTTTCATAGGACCACCTTTATTGTAAATTTTTTAAGATACTTGGAGTCTGACTCTTCTCTAAACACAGATTTTGGAGTATTAATTAGTCTACCAAACCATTTACTAGTGAATTACATTTTATGATGACTTTTTGGACATTGATTAATCTATATTCCTCAGGATTAGTTAGATATGAAAGACATATTCCCTAGGACTCCTGGATGGGAAAAACACTGTTATCTACTCATTCATGATAAAGCCGGGGTGCTGCAGGGTCAGAATGTACCTAAATTAGGATTTCTGTAAAAAAATGAGCTGTGATAATGCAATTCCACAGCACAATATACTAATTATTATAAGGTACAGAAAGTGTGACTCAGTTTTTTTGATTAAACTGTACTGTTATATTCATGATGATGGTTTGGACTGTGTAACCTTATGATATATTATGAAATCTAGAAAAATTATTTAGAAACCTTTCTAGAGGTGATTTCCAGAAGACAAATATGAGAGCTACCTACTCATAAACAAAAAAGGATTTTAATAACCTGCATTTATAAAAAACAATATAGGCCCTTCTCCACCCTAACCATGGCAATTTGGGCCACGATTTATTCCCATGGTGGGAATTGTCCATCTTCTCCAGTGATCTTGGCAGGTTTTTCGCTGCCTTCACAGGGTAAGGTTTTTCTAACAGCTGACACCTGATCCATATCTCTGCTCTGGAGCCTACGCGGAACGCGGATTTTCCAGTGAAATAAAACGCTTTGCTGGTGAGCCTCACCATGTCATCCCAGATCCTGTTTCGTTTCTAACAAGGCCCACTTTCACATAGATACATACATATATATATATATATATGCACACATACCAAACTTTATAAGTATATTTACAAATCTCACAAAGTTTTGCTGTAAAAAAACTGCAAATGAACAGTAAGAAGTGAAAATGATCAAAATGACAGGTTTTGCAAGCAAATTACAATACAATGTAAAACACTTGAAGCAATTTACTACTAAAAATATCCAATTATATGACGTTCAAGTCAAAAATAATCCTTGGAGAAGCTGTGTGCATAATTACTTGTGCTGTCCAGAGTGTCAACAATAATTATCATGCCTAAAAGAAAGAAAAATAAGAAAAAAAAATCCAACTGTGTGGATTTTTTCCATATTTCCCTCCCTGCTGCAATATCACAATAATTCAACTATAAGCCCTGCATGGTTTTAGCATACAATCAGTCGCTCATGATATTTCAACCATTAAGTCGTTTATTAATTTGAACCTTTTTCGTTATAACTTTGGAAATAAGTCATACATCCTTTTGTTTCTAAAACTGAGAATTATCTGATGAAGCTGTCCAGAGATAAATGATATTTGGACAGTTTAAATCCAAGCTGAGTTGGCTGGAACCCTTACATTAGGGCCATAAAGCAAAGGGGAACAATACTGCTCTTCCAATATAAAAATGATGCACATTCCAAACATTGTCTCTTTTCCAAAGCTGAAGAGATACAAAGTTAAATTAAATCAAATGTATATGAACTATCCCTGCTGAAAAGATCAGCTGAAAACCAGCCTATGCTGGTAGCTGGTTTTAGCTGGTCTAAGATGGTCTTAGATCAGGATTGGGGAACCTGTTACATGGAGGGCAGATGTGGGTGATTGAAAGGAAACCCCAAAAACCCGCACCAACACCGGACCTCCATGGAAGAAGTTCCCTACCCCTGTCATAGATGGTCATGTCCCAGCTCTTGCTGCTCTTTGATGGTTTAGCTGGTTGGGTTACCAGTTGGTCATGCTGGTGTGGCCAGACTAACAAGCTGGACATGCTGGTATGACCAGCTAAACCAGCTAGAATAATTATCAAGCTGGAATTACGAGCTAAACCATCAAACCAACATACAAAAACAGAACTTTAGCCTGGTCACCTATCATAAATTGGTCAACCAGTTAAACGAGCTTAAGTTGGGCAGCCTGATTTTTCAGCTGAGATGGATAACTAGAATTAAATGACCATGAAAGGGTGGCAGAAGGTATGTGTTTCTACATAGGAGAACTAATTTGTGGGTAGCCGCTGAATTTAGTGAAACTCAGAAGCAAACCATACATTCGGCTTCTTTAGGTCAAATAAAAATGGAATACTTCTTTGTATCCTGTGCTTTTATTTTTCTCTGTTTCAAGATGTATTCCTCAGGATGTATTACTACATTTTATGTTCAATATGTAAGATTTTGATTAGGATTAAAATTCAGCAATTAATTACATGGACATCAGGAACGAGTCAAACACCTTCGATGCCCCCCCGCCCCAGCCACCAGATCTAAGCATCTTTTATGTGATGTTCTAGAGAACAAAGTATATCTCTGACTCCTTCATCCATCAAAGACCTGGAGGCTTCTCGTCCATTATCACACTACATAGCAGAGGGCGTGTATTAGAGCATTCCAAATAGGGTCAAAGCTGACCTGAAGCTGACATAAATACATCGCCCCTGTTACTTTGTCTACTGCCTGTATGTAAGCATAGTATGATTATACAAGTGTTTTTTGTCAAATTCACATTTCAGTACAACAGGCAGACACACACAGATAGCTGTGTTTTTGCATTCTACAATGCAGCAAGCACCAATGAAAACACAGGAGGGATAAAAATTGTGTAATTGTTTTTTGCAAATTCAGGTAGTATCATCTGCTGATACAGCATTTGTGTGTTACAGACTGTTAAACTAGGCAATGAGCATATGCTAATCCTTCCTGCGATCATCCTTCATAGAAGACGCTGATTTATACCCAAGTTAGCCTCCTCCACTCTGTATGGGACACGTTTACGAGATTCCACTTCCTGCATGCTACGTTAAACCATGCGAGTCCACAGATATGCATTTCAGAGTATTATCACCATAATGAGTCATATGTTTCCTAAGACAAGAATTTCCTTGCACATGATGAAGCTAAACCAGTTTACAGCTGTTATTTAAACGTTTTTATAGACACAGATTACGATAATATTAAGTGGACATAACAGGGCTATGTTGTCGGAGAAGTTTAGTTTGAATAAAAATACCAGCCAATCTTTTAATGTTTAAGCCTAAGTCTAATTAAGTCTATTATACACCATGCTAACAATGAGACAGTATTGCTCCTACTCAACAACCATTCCCTTGAATATATTTTACGAACTAGGTTTGGTTCTAATTCTGGGTATTGCTCTGTTACACTTTTATTACCAGAATGTAGACGGTAGAAGGCATCTTTAAGAGGGGTGTATAAACCCATCAGAAAGTACATACATTTGTGGCACATATATTTAGCTACATACTCTAGGATGCTGGTGGCTCAGTGGTTAGTGGTGTGGGTTCGAATCTGACATCAGCTCTCTATCTGTGGCGTCTGTGCGGTCTTGTTCCCATGCTGACATTTTTCTTATGGTCCAGTTCATGTCCCACATTGCCCCTGAGTGAATGCGTCTGCGGTTTAGAGGCACCCTGTCACATTCAGACTGTGCTCTGCCTTACACTTCATCCTCTACAGCATGGGTTCTGCATCACTGGATAAGCAGTTAGCAGCTGGAAACATGTGGATTATTACAGTAATGTGAAGAATTGCACCCAGACAGACAAATGCTACTCAACGCCATTCGGTCCAGCATTGCATGGAACATCTGGCCAGATGGAACTGGACAGTGCAGCCGAGACAAAGGAATCCGTGATTAAAAGTATTTACACTCAGACTACAGTTTCCTCCTGGTTTTATATATTGGTTCTGAGAAGTTGCTCTTTTGGTAGAGAGATTCGCTTTATTTCATCTTGTGCTGACCTTCAGAAAATGACACAACACATACTAAACAGCCTACAGGTTTCCATTTTGGAAAACTTCATCTCTTCCTTGGCAAACTGACTGAGCTCCATACAAAGCATAAGAACATAAGAAATTTACAAACGAGAGGAGAGGAGTTGTTAAAATTTTTTCTAGCTCTGATTTAAAGGAACCCAGGGTTTTAGCTTGCGCTACACTAGCAGGAAGACCATTCCATACTCTAACTACACGCAGTGTAAAGAAGTGCTTCCTCAAATTCTCCCGCTAATTTCCACTTATGGCCACGAGTTCTAGTATTCAAACTAATATTGAAATAGCCATTTGGCTGAACAGCATCCAGACCTGTTAGAATCTTATATACCTGGATCATGTCACCCCTTAGTCTCCTTTGCTAGAGGCTAAACAGATTCAGCTCAGCTGACCTCTCTTCATAAGACATTCCTCTAAGACCAGGAATCATTCTCTTATAAAAGCATGTGACATACCAGGCACAATGCCATTTCCTGTACCCCCTCCCACCCCATAAGTGGCAGATGAGCTGCAAATTAGGAATCTGGTTTACGGATGGCTACTCAGGACACCTTTGTGTTATTGGACAGCATCATTGCATTTTATTTATTGTCATGTGCAGTAATGTACTCACAATACTGATTGGGTGTAAATGGGTGAGGAGAGAAATCACAGCGCAATCAAAACATCCTAATGACACTACTAAGAAATCCCCATCACCACAGGGAGCAGATTTTATAATGAAAGGACCGGGGTGAATATTTTAATTGAGACCAGTGATAATGAACATTATCATAATCAGTATATGTTGTTATGGATGTCGAAGGGGACAAGAAAAAGGCAGAATGTTTACACTGGGTGTACTTCCATGCATTAGTAATGAATCTGTCCATGGATTCCACAAAGCTACATTGTATTCTGATATATGTTTTTTCAATGAACATCTCTTAGACCACCAAGTCTAAATTATCCACCCCTGCAAAAAACGTATATGTCGAAACACATTCCCCCAGCTGTAAATGCCACCAAAGCAATCAATTTTGTTTTTGTAAACAGAGATATTATGTTGCATAATATTCTGTCTTTCACCACCTTGAAACTGCAGGTGTCACTTTTTCGCTTTATGTTTCAAATTAAGATGCAAGCTTTATCTTTATTTTTATGATAAAAACTATGTATTGAGCTGGAGTTTGGCAAAAAAAATGACAAAGCCATTAAACTTCAAATCCCACAGCATATCAGGGCAATTTTTCAAGAAGATATTTGCGCTTTGCCTGAGCTACATTATTTCTTACACTAATTGAAAGGACCCACATGCTATTATAAGGCTAATTTGAGCTTGTAAATACGTCGCATCCTTTTCTCTTATTTATTCTCAGCTAACCTACTTGCCGATTATTCAGTTAGTTTGCATACAAATTATTGTGCTTTTATTTGCAAAAAAAGGATGGAGAATATGAAAATTGTCCTATAACGAGCAAGGGAAAAGAAAGACATTTGAAAGCCATCACAGAATGGAATTACCAAGGCCTGGGGAATATGTACTATAAATACATTTAAAGAGTCCACCCAACTTCAAACCCATTCATATTTCCACTTTTGGCATCTACATAAAATACTTATGCAATACGTACATAAACACAGCAAATGCAAAATGCACTCTCTGTGGTAAGCTGTGAACCGCCATTCTGCATTTTCTACACATTTGCAAGTTTTACACATTTGTAGAGTCATCCAGATGCTTATACAGTATAAAATGGATTTTGAACCAGTATAAAAATATGATAGATCATGTTTTGCAAAAGCAAAGGACACAGTTCCCCAACTAGATAAGTACCTCTGGTCAAATTTACACACATACCTTTGTACTACTTCTGTACTTACGCACACAGTCAAAGGCCATACTCACGTACCTACCATAGTACAGTCCCCAATTCCTGCATACGAACAGCAACACGCTTATTCTCTTGACCCAACCATACATTTAAACTTCAGTTATTTATTCCCTACCAATCACTAAGAAGATTGAAATACATGCATGCCAACCACAAAATAAAATATATCACTGCATTTTTTTGACAAAAACAGTTATTTTACATCACTTGTATGACTGACTTTTAAATTACTGCCGACTGCGGTCTAGCTTGTGATTGGTGGATTCTGTAACTGTAGTTACTTTGAAAGCTGGTGGGGGGGGGCTGATTTTTCTAGGGTTGCTTATTGACCAGGAAGATTGTTCTGGGAAAGGGCCTGTTTAAATGTTGATTGCTTTTGACACTAACATTGAGCTGCATCAGTCTTGTCAGCCAGCTTCCCTACCATTTAGATTATGCAGGTTCTCCACGAAGGTGATAGAATTGTTTTCAGGCTGATTTTATTTTACATTTTGTAGCAGTTACTTTTGTCCAAAGTAACAAAGAACCGAGGCAGATAACACATCACAAGCACGCATCTGTCAAGGAGCCAACTTAGGTACAAGTGCTGCTAGGCTAAGCTTACAAAGATTGACCATGAACATGCCTAAAGTGGTTGTGGGAGAAAGAGTCAAATGATCACTGCATTTGTAAAGTTTGAAAACCTCGCATTTGTAATCAGAAATGCTTTAAACTGTCATTAAGTGGGCAGATTCAGCTCAGGTGAAACATGCCATCAAATATAGTACCAAACATGACACTGGTGGAATATTTCATGACTTTTCAAAGATTCTACAAAATATACCAGCAAATGTTGGGTGATAATCAGTTTTCATATAACACAGGAAAGGGTGACAGTGGCTCAGTGGGTATCACTGTGTAAATTTGCATGTTGTCCATTGCAAAGGCTTCCTCTGGGGATTCTGGGAACTGTGGTTTTCTTCTCATGGTTCAAAAACATACTCCGGTCTCCTGCTGTATGTGCACCATACAATGGACTGGAATCCCTTCATGGATGCCCCCCTGCCTTTTTTTATCATGAGCTTACTGGAATTGGCTCCAGTTTTTCTGTGACCATGTGCTGGATTAGTGTCCAGGAGATAGATGAATAACATAGGAAACAAAGGTTTTCCATGATGGCACAAATAGTCTCACTCTGCTTGAATGTGTTGTGGATGGTAGTTGGGTTTTTAAAGGACTCATCTTCCCTGACAGCTGTATCCTTATCAGTAATTTCTAAGAGCAAGTTTAGGGGGTGTTTGTGGAGGTCAGTTATTTGTGCTGTATAGAGGGTATACGACTCAGGTTGTTGTTGATATGTGAAAATGTGAGAGAGTATACCTATGTATATTATCATGCAATGAGTACAAAGAGAGCCCTTAGCATTTGACAGATACCGTGAAATTGAATTTGATTGCAAAAAAACCTTCAAAAACACAGCGGTATTGAATAGTGGTACTAGAAGAATGTTCTAGGGCAGAAACATTATCTGCTCCCATTCAATGCCATGTGCATTAACAGTCTACTGTAATACAATTTCTTTCATAATTTAATGGGAACAACTACCATGTAATAATACTGGTAATAAGAATAATAACAAAAGATTAATATAATTAGCAATATTAATAACACATATTATTATTATTATTATTATTATTATTATCAATATTATTATTATTATGTTCATTGCCCCGATAATGCATTCTATCCAGGGTGTACCCCAACCTTGTGCCCTATGCTGTCTGGGATATGCTCCAGGCCCCCTGGCGAGGATAAGGGGCTCGATGGATGATGGATCATAATTACTATGATATTATTTTTATATGATGATTATTATTATTATTATTGCGGATGTTGTTATCAATAGCGGTAGTGATAATAGTAGTAGTAGAATTTTGTCGTTGTTACATTCAGAAAATAGCGATTAATCTTTTAAAATGATAATACGTTTTATCCTGTGTGATTTAATTGCGTGCACTTTCAAGTCCATGTATTAGGTTTTCCTGTAGTGACCCGTGAGGTATATCGTCATCGCTGACTACCGCGCTACACCGTGTATTTGCGCACGCAGTTTCGAGGGGCAATATTTCGGCTCGCTGTTTTTAAAGAGCGGATAGCTTGACGGTAGCCAGACACTAGAAGAAAGAATCTGGTTCAGAGCAGATCAGCAGTGGCGCTCATCATCTGCTGGCTCCAGCCAAAACGTGACTCAGAGCCTTTTATTTATTTTGTCACGTTTAAGTCCCTTTCCTGAACAAGATGTAAATTACAACTGCGTGCTGATAATATTTATAACGCTCATTCTTTTTCAATGGAGCCCGGAGAGTAAATTTCGAGTTTTTTTTTGTTGGTAATAATGGGGGGGGAAAATCTTATACGTTATTATGAAAATGTTATGCCAGTTTGATATGATGTTTTAATTTTTTCCTTCTTCATACCTGGATACTACACAATTACAGGCGAGATCGCTTGGAGGAATACAGAAGAGGGAATTAAAGCTCTTTTACTTCACTTGCTAGCTACGGGAGGTTTAAATATTCTGACGCCAACCCAGACAAGAGGAAAGAAAAATACAGCAAAAAAAAAAAAAAATTCATGTGGCGATTCTCCTTTTAGCAAATACACGTTGGATTGCATAATGAGCAAAGAAAGACCGAAGAGGAATATTATTCAAAAGAAATACGTAAGTGGATATTTACAGTGCTGGTAAATCGACTTCAGTTTGCTGTCGTTTAACAAGTTCGCATGCCGGATTTTGCTGGTTAATGTCAAAGCATTTAACTTTCATGCCGGCCGCTCGTATATCACTTATTCTGCAGATTTGATTTCCACAATTGGTAAATCGATAATCGTTGTCATAGTGTACTATATAAATGTGTAACCAGGGAGCATGCTATTGTTACCTATTGTATTGCTACTCGTATTTAAATGAACACTGATTTTTGGTGGCTCGTTTTAGTCTTGCACGTAATTTGCAGCCAGCCCTTTACTTTATTTGATAGCCGATCGTGGGTCACTGCAAACGGCTCAACTCATTTTACGAGGACATTACAAAATAGCAGTGAGTTTGGTCAAACGCCGAGTTTATAAAAAACGAGAGCGATTCCCAAAATATATTTTACAAAAATGGCTTTGTTTGCTTTTCGTGCTCCTCTTATAGTCCTACAGACAGCCATGCATCGCCTCTGGCTTTTTCCGGGTTCCGTTCCTAGATAACATTATTTCATTAATACACCACGGCTAACATTGTTATCAGTGTGCAAACAGCAGTTGTAGATCGCGTGAACATTGCAGATGGAGAGTTTCCATATTTTTTGGTTGAAAGAGTTTGAACGTTTTCATGAATCTGCCCCGCAAATGGGGCGCACGGGATATTTGATCTTTCCGCGAATGGAGAAAATGGGCACTGGATTTTATATTTAGATTTTTTTTTTGTTAACATTCCCTGCACATGCATTACAGTCTTAAGTTTGGAGAAATGGATGAAGTGACTTGTGTGCTATAGTGTGCGGGTGTATGATTGCGTTTTTCTGTTTGTTTTGAAAGTCTCCCTGTGACCTCCTACGGTATTGCGGTGCCGGGGGGGGGGGGGGGGGGGTGTGCTGGGGGGGGGGGGGGGCCCCCCCCCCCCCCCCCCCCGCGGGGGGGGTGGGGGGGGGGGGGGGGGGGGTTGTGGGGGGGGGGGGGGGGGCGGGGCGGGGCGGGGGGGCCGCCCCCCCCCCCCCCCCCCCCCCAGTGTTTATGTATCGGGTACAGATTTTTTAAGTAGGCTGCAGTTCTGAACGCCTCCGCAGAAGGACTTGAATTCTCACAGTATCGCTGGAGTGAGAATGTGACCAATGAGGAATCAGAATTAATTCCGGTTTCACGATGGTTGCCTGTAAAAGGATAGTGGAAGAGATGTATAGTTCGGGTCCAGAAAGTAAAAATCCAGACTAAGATTTTGTTTCAACCAACAAGTTGAGTATAAAGAGTCACAGTGACAGAGTACTCAACTGGTTGGTTGAAACAATAGTCTGGATTTTTACTTCCTGGACCTGAACTATCTGCCTGTGGATAGGGGATCAACATCATTGAGACATCCCAGGACTCGAGACATGTATGATCAGGCAGACTCCCTTACCCACCATCGCTTTTATGATGGCCTTGTTAGCCAAGCAATGGAGCTGAGACCGGACCACTGGAGTTATATGTTTCTGAGGGGCCAGTGCAGCAGAGCGAAGATTACCCTAGATAAATAAATGCATGTTGTTTTCCTTGTGTTGCTTCAATGAGAAACAAAAATAATTTAGCTATGGTCTAACAGTGTCTGTGTCAGCTTTGCTATTACTGGAAAGCTGTACTACCTTCCCTGACACAGTTTCTGTCGGCTCTCGATTAAGCGGAGCGAAAACAAACAGGCAAGTGTGTGTGCCTCTGACGCAAAAATGAAATGAAGTTGGCTACTTGTGTCTTACAAAACCCACGGCTCTTAGCAAACCTGCTAATGTGCTAAATTTTCTTGTACGGTGCCAAAGATTTTTCAGCATCTTTTTTTTTTTTTTTTTTTACTGTTTTTGTCTCTTCTAGCTCCTCTTTTTATGGGTCTGCACAACCCATAACATGTGCTTTTGATTCCCACCATGCTGTGATGTCTGGATGTGCTCAGAAGTTGTGGCGCTCTCACCACGGGCTCCACAATTAGCTTAGCAGACCAGGCAAAATCTTCATTACCGGAATTTGTGGTGGAAAATGACAATGCATGGTATGCAAGGCCTTTATATAGATGCTTGTATGCAGCATGCAGTGAACGTTTCCCTCAAAGCTCGAAGGTTCTGCTCAATTTAAGTAAATACTTGCCTTCAAAGAGGCATCAGATGGCCAGCAAAACAACAGCTGAGGCAATACTGTGGTCGATAAAGAACCACATTTGAAAGTAAATGGAGACCCAGATTCAGTCCCACACACCTACGTAGGATGAACGTGAGCAGGCTGGTAATTCTGTCACTAAACCATCACACTGCAAGTGTGTGTTTACAGATGGACTTTTGGAGTCGTAAGCCTTGTTTGTGTGTCTCTGTGTGTGGGGGTGTATTTTGTGAAAGCTGGCAGCTTCTTGTTGGATTAGGAGTTCACAATCAGTATGAGAAGCAGAGTGCGGAAAATCAATGACTCCTGTATCCTCCCATGTAGTCAAAGTTAAGCGAAAGAGTCTTTGTTGTTGACTTCAGCTATATGATCCATAGGTCATATGCAGATATGGAATAACGATCGCCGGTAATTTTGTTGGTCATACTGCAAGGACACAGTGATAAATAGAATATAAATATGAATATGAAAGACTTTCAACACTGACAATCTGACAACTTCAGTAATATACTGAGACATGGTTGTAAGACATAGACAGAAAAATACAATCAAAAATAGTTTAAAAATACATGCAAATGAGAATTGCAGTGTGTGGTTACAGTATTATGAATGTGCAATAATGCATTTTTGTTACAGTGTTATTAATGTGCAGTAATGGATCTTTGTTACAATGTTACAATTCCAGTGCAGAGAAGGAAAATGTTAGTGCTTTTAGGAGTCTTAGATTAGGAGGGCCTAGACTTTTCATATAGGATGTATACCAAACAATGTGAGTATTTGCTCACTGGCTTTATACATTAACAAACACTACCTGAAACATACGAGGTAACGCATGTATGTATAACTACAACTCTATACTCTGTCCTCTCCCTTGTCTTCATGCTCAGCTCCCCAAGGGCCACATTAAAATTGTGCCCCAAGTTCCACGCCTCCTTCTGGTCCACGGAGCTTAGTTAATTGAAACGCTTCATGTTCAATTGATTTCCTACTGCACCCTCAAGACTGACCGCCATTGTGGGAGAGGCGCACAGCACTTACGACTTGGTGAGTGCAGTGCAGCGCCTTTGCATCGTCGTTGCCGTGAAAAATACCTTCTGCTTTTTGTGGACCCTTGGCGTCGAAAAGAATTGTATACCTCTCTCATTGAATAGTTGACCAAAACCAGTGTGATTCAATTTATTTTGTTTTTTCCCCTTGAATCTAGAGTTTTATTTTCCATGTTTTTGAATCAATTAGTTGATTAAAAATAAAAACCATAGTTTTAGAAAAAGAATTTTCGAGTCAACTACCATATGTTCAAAGTTATCGAAGTGTCGCATTACGTTAGCCGTGTCAGTATTAAGAAATTCGCTTCTTTTTTCAAAGGGGCAAATTTGTAATTAGAATCACTAAAGCTTGTTGACATTGTTTACAGTGCAATTCATCTTCCAAAATTACAACCCCCAAAAATCCAATTTAAATGGTAATTTGTAGTTTTGTTAAGGAGATGTACCAGCGCATCAGTAAATGAGCACGACGACAAGCACGCAGATCTAAACAATCTCTGATGTAAAACACTGAACTCATAAGATATCACATCCTACCACGTGCAGAAGGAAGGAACGGGAGAGCTGATAATGACATGGAGGGGCTTGTTTCACATGTTTGCATCTTGTTGGGGGGGTTGTGTGGCTGCAGGGGATAGAACTTTGTGTCTGTGATCAGAAAGGTTGTTGGTTCGAAACCCAAGGCTGGAAAACTGATGCCACAATTAGGCCCCTGAGTTAGACTGCCATTGCTCTGTGATTGCTCTACATATACGCTGTCTTGACCATGCGTCATTACCCCCCCCCCCCGTACCCTCACCTGGATATGTGTGGCATGGAGAACATGATGGGAAAATTCCCCAACAGGGACAAATGAAGCATCTCTGTTCCTTTTCAGAGACAACAGAAGCTGCGGCAGGATATAGGGTCAGTGGCTCATCTCTGGCTACCGGTGGCAGCTGGCCTTTTATCCTGTCTCTATTTTAGTGCTGCCCCTGATTGGGGGGGGTGTCTCAGATGCGCCCTCACACTGGCAGAGCCACTGCGATTCCCGCCGCATGGCCAAGCAAGCCTTCGCCAGCTCAGTAACATCCGGGAGCATTACTGAGGCAGCGTCAGCGCCATTGAATATTGCCTCCTTTATAATGTGCGAAATCAAAGGGCCTCAAATTGCATTTTCAGACACATTCTTCCCCCCCCCCCCTTCCCTCCCGAAACTTCTGTAATATCGAGACTGAAAGCAATCTTTCACTCCTGCTACGAATGCTGATACAAAAATTGAACTGTGAAAACAGCTGAATGGCAGAGGCTCCCAGTCACTTAGACAGGCCGGGGTATGTGTCAGGCTGGTTTTGTGTCCTCCTTGGAGAAGTAATGCCTAATATTTACTTTGAGAGAGATCTCAAAGGTGCTCTTGTATTTGATTTTTTTTTCTTCCCTCTTGGACCCTTGCAGTGCCTGTATAATGAGAAATTTTTGAAAGCTGAATCGCCGGGGTGATTCTATTGTTTTGTTTTTTATTTTTCCATTAAAGAGGGGAATGTTTCTCAAGGAGGCCCCTACCTATGCTTCCGGAAAAAAAAAACCCGGGCCACGAATATTACTCTGATTGTCAAGAGAATAGGTCGGATTACACAGAAGCCTGGTTCGTAAGAGGCTGTTCAGTTCGGTGTCTCTGAATTTATCCCTCAGATTCCATGCCAGGACGTCTGTGTGCATCGTGAATCCATACCGTTTGGCTTTTTTCATCTCTTTTGTTTCCTTTGGCTGCTACGTGCTTATACAGGATTTCTGGGACAGCCGGAGATTTGTGGTGGGGGGCCATAAAATGACATTGCTAAAAACGTTACTCAAACGAGTTACACACTACAGTTGCTCATTATCAGATGCCTAATTGGA
>JAODKC010000137.1:20112798-20125021 GCA_026777985.1 Mormyrops attenuatus | reverse complement strand
GTTTCCAAATAACCGTATATTTAGCTTCGTAACAACGTGTTTACTTAACCATGTGATGGTACATTATCAAACCGTTCCTGTAATAAATGTTTTAGGATAGGCACCTATATTTGCAGTCGCATTGCAGAGGTCCGTGTTGTTGGGAGCGATCACCATCCATTTTCTTCTTTTCAAGATAAAAAATGGAGAAATTAAGGAGCTGCTATACTAAACCCATAAGTACTTGAAGCCAAATCGGCAGATTCGCCTTTTTTGGAAGGAGGGGGCAGTTAAACGTAAGGGGATTTAAAGAATGTGGAAGCTAAACAAAGAGTCCCTCCGCACATTTCTGTATAACCTTATTTAGCGTTTAACCCTTAGTCACCATGTCCCCAGTTTGTGTTTTAATGGCTTCTTTGTATTTACTTAAGGGGAGCCAGATGCTTAGTTTACGAGGAACATAGGCTGCTAGTAATGAGCCCATGATCGAGGGCGATTTTTTAATTAAAAAAGTGGTTTCATTTCACACGTATAATCACTGTATAAGTTTGCATTAACTGGAACACGGTGCCCAAAGCTGTACCCCGAATAGCTGTAATGGTGCTGGGATAGTGAAAGAACCCATTACTCAGTATTCAGTTGTTACCCAAAATAACGATTTATTGAAATTATAAAAATTATTATCAATTATAGTCATTTATAATATGATCCAGTTTTCTTTGGCGTTGTAATCGCAATGGTTTATATAGCAACAGGTTAAAGTGTAATAATTTAAGCTACAAAAAGTTTAAAGATACTGGTAAGATATAGATATTGGTTATATAGTGGAAGTGAGAAATTGTGGGATATTGAAGTACGTTTCCACATTTTTTTTCTAGCTAGTTTTTTCCGTCAAAGAACAGTACATGACATCAGGATATCATAAATTGAAAAACTTTTTTTTTCCTAGCACAGTTATTGATTGCAACATTGATTAATGTAATAAATGTGAATGATTATATGAAATTTCAACTGAGGACCCATGTAATTTTTTATTTCTTGTCAAATATGCAGTACATATTTAGATTGCCATTCATGTTGATGACAAATTATATAGAATTTGTATGGATACAATTTGGAAAATTAATGAAATCATGGCTATTGCTATTCATCAGAAACCAGAACAAGATACTAAATTTGTACAAGTACAGACATACAGAGCATATTAACATTTCCTTTTCAATGTTCCCAATAGTTGCATTGTGTTCCTTATTGCAAAAACAAACAGTTGGTGTTTAGCAAAGCAGTAACATAGTCTTTATTTCAGCTGGTGTGCATGACCAATCCCTTTGCTCTACATCACTGGAGTCAGGGAGCTCACCAAAGATTTTTGGCCCGCTTCACATAATCCATTGTTGTTGTGAATGATCAAATATTTACAAGGCGAAGTTGGTGTCGTAAGCTTCCGCGAGGCCTGCCATGATTGTATGGTCTATGGCAAGCTGGTTTGTGTATTAATTTATCAGATACATAATGTGCCGCTGAAAATGTTTGCTTTTGCTTGAACTGGAGATCTTGGCTTGGTGCAGCTGTGTAAGGATTTGTGTATATGCAAAACCGAAATAAAGCAGGCAAATAGGCAACCCTTCACTTGTTCAGCAATGAAAATTTCATTAACTGCGAGCAGGGTGAGAATGTTTTCGGTTTCTCTAAATTCACGTTACAGTGTCTAATTTACTTATGGAGACTGCATGTAGAAATGTCATTTTAATTATGATAGTGTTTAAATTGCCTGTTAGAGTCACATTCTTTAAAAATCGGTTCAGTGTTGTTTACATGTGAAGTTTGTAATTATTTGTAATTATTGAGATGCGAGAAACTAAAAAGTTATGCCATGGGATTTACAATTAATGGGACATCTAGCTTGTTTTCCTGAGATAGATTGATCATTTCTGAAGTGTTGGACCAAATGCTCAAAATTAGTTTGACTGGTTACAGGAATACTTTACGTCTTGATTATTCATGTATTTATTTGTTGTCTATACCGTAGTTGAAGTAGTATCATGAGTTCCAGTACATGTTCATCTGTGATTTAGCTATTCAAGGGAAATTTTAAGAATTACTACACTTAAGCACAGCTTCCATTCAGAACAGTATTAAGCAAGCCAGAAATCTAAAGATAAATAATTAGCGTGGCTGGGTGCTTTGTGTGTGCAGGACGGAGATACAAATCACATTCAACAAGGAGGACTGTAAAGGGAAGCCCTCTTTTTTTGCAGTTTCAAACAGCCCTGTTGTGTTGGCCAACAAATGCTCCGCCACTTATCACTGTGTTTCCTCAAAATGCTGTCAAGTAGAGCTGCAGTAATCAATGCCTTTATTACCTTTGTTTGTTTATGTTTGTTCTATAACAATGTCACGACTATTGGCCCATTATGTTATTTGCCCTTTAGTTATCAGCTTTGGCATTGCATAATCTCAGGAGGAATCCTAACGCACAGCGACGTGCCTAATGCCGTTACAATGCATGCAGTAATATGATAATTAATAATTAGATTTTTTTGTTGCTATGACAATACAGATCTTTTTTTTCCTTCTTTCTTTAGCATGTCTTGTTTCAACAGCTCCCTTGTTAGTTTGAGGAACGGATTACGTTAAAGGAAGGCTTCTGCTATAGAGCCCCTGGCTGTTATGGTCTGCTTATGGACAGGACTTCCACGGGGAAGGGAGAGGCAGCGATACAGGGTGGCAGTGGTACATCTGTCTAGGATCCCGAGGGAGCCAAATAAACACATTTCATTTGTCTCTTCTTGTAACGCCCTGAAGATCAAGGCCTTATAGTAAACGTTTTACCCCAGCAGAGGAGAAGGCCCCTCAAAATGCCGCGCAGAATCCCACTGAGTAGGTGAAAAGGTCTTGGGCCTCAGTCCAGCCCTTGTGCAGTTAGCATCCCTCTGTTCTCACAAGATGGCTTCAAATAATTAATAACTTGTGGCCATTCTGATGGACAACCTGCTTTGAGTACTAGGTACGTTATCCGTTATCATATCCATGACAGCATAAAAGTATTTGTGTGTTTTTATATTCTCCTTAGAACTGTAGATTCTGGTTTTCTTGATCATAGAATAGTGGGAACTCACCTGGGACTGCAGCTATCAGCCCAGGTCCCAGCTGCTTCAAAAAGACACCTTATGCTTGGAAAATTAAAGATGACTTGTTCTTTAATGTAGTGTGTGTTTACTGTGTTAAGTAATGTGCTTGTTATTTAGTTCTTGGCTGGGCATTGTAAAAAATGGTAAAATTACTGCATCTTCACACAAGTTGTATGATGGTTAAAATGGAAATGACCATGGGTAAAACTGAAAGGGAGCGTCATTCTTACCATAAGAATCAGGAAAAGATAAAACTTTCAACAATAGACCAGTGTACCCAAACTAATATGTTGCAAATCACCGATTTCCTCTACCAGCATGAAATCTAGGATCTTGCAGGAAAAGCTTTCTGAAATGGATCACCATCTGTCTGGAGCTTTTTGTGGTGAAACTGGAGCAGCCTGTCCATTGATATTGCTTCCTGTTACAATGGTATTTTAAGTAATCTCTAACTCATGAATAATTTTCACTTACACAATTGTGCTAGTATCCCAGGCTAAGACGTTTAATTTATGAGCCCTTCATTGATAGCAACGCACCAGGGGGTTTGTCTTTGCCACTAGTGCTTTCCAGTGCAATAAATCAAGTCAGTCTGTCTTGTTATTTTCAGGTTAATGTTTTAGTTTTTGAGTATTTTATCCATACATATATATGTATGATTAATCTTGATTTTAGCGTTTTATTGGAAATTCAGGTCATGTCCATAAATACATAATTCCCAGATCCTGTCTTGGGGACAGGGATTTGTATATTTTGATATTTAATAAAATGTCAGAATAGGTTTTTAATGTTAAATGTGTTATTCTCAGAAGTGTTCTATATTTATAAGGTGCTGATCTGACAGAGTTCTGTTTTAGAGCAAAATGCTTTTTATCTCCTGCTTAGACAAACTCAGATGACATTTTAAATATTGTGTGCTTCTCACTTTAATATGAGGTTCATAACTCATCTTTGGAAACTTTTAAAATTATCATCATCATCATTATTATTATTATTATGGGCATCACAGTTTGGCAGATGCAGTAGCCGCCTGTGTTAGCGTGTGCAGGCAAGCACTTGGATTCCTTGGCGGAGGCGAAGAGTTCATTTCGAGTAAGGACCAGGAGCCGCTACACAGGACAAGATCTACTGCGAGAAAGTATCGATCCGCCGCTTCATCTTTCAGCTTGTTTTTCTGTGCTAAAGGAGTCGAAGAGCATTTTCATACATTATCAACGAGGCATTATTCATCGTCCGACGCGGCCAGCTCAGAGGGCTGCGAATTGTCCGTGGGCGATGCATATGAACAGAGGAGCTGTACATCTTTTCACCAAGTGTCACAGAGGGGCTTTAATTACAAATGGAGGACTGACTCAGCGGGGCCCCTCGCCGAAGCAGCTTCTGAATCATTCTTTACTGTTTCGTCTTGCGTATAGTTATATATAAATGCTCTAATGACAGAAATACAGCTTTTTTTTCAGCATTACAGCTCAAAAATGAACTTCGGGAGCGATTTTGCTCTTTCAGCCATGGTTGTTTAAGGATTTGTTTCCTTTGGCCCTGCCAAAGCAAATGCTGGACGCGTTCCAGTTATCTGCAAACTGTGAACTTTACAAGGTTGCTTGTCAAGTGCCACATTCCAGGGCTGCCTAGAGCTTCTACGCGAAGACAGCTTAAGCTCTGCCTGCATCGGGGCTGCTGTTTCTCTACTGTGAAATATTGTTATTGCTCTTTTTAACAGTGGCAGGAAGAAAAGGATGCCATCACAGGCAGTAGCTGGGGATTCTTGCAGTGGACACACCTACTACCGCAATAGGCCTCGTTCTTGTACCGTTGTCTTTAATCATATCAAACACCCCGCCGCCAATGGATGTGTACATAAAAGTTTCACGTTCAGAAAGGAAGTCGGTAGAGTGTTAAACAAGCAGTGGATGCCAACATTTCTGAGGGTAAAATGGGAAGTAAACCTATATTTCCTTTCAAGATACAAAAGTTGCTGCTGTCGCTTTCTGTAGAATGAGCTCGGACGCATTTCTGTACAGTTCTTTTTTTCACTCTTCAGAGTAGCAACATGTTCACATTAATTAATACCTAATTTCTAAAGTATACCTGCAAATTAGAATTTTAAAGCAATTTAAAGAGAGTTGCCATAGTGAGTAAGAAGTACTTAAAAAGAGTACCTTGCCTCCGTTGGGGGCCTGGCTGCCCTGTTTCTATAGCAACTGCCGTTGCCTGAGAATGGAGTGTCTTTCAGCCTATTCAGAGGGGGCTCTTCAGTGTCCCAAAATAGTGGCATGCTGAAATGGTAATAATATGAGACTTGTTGATAGGCTAGGGCAGGGGAGAAGTGCATGTGTGGGTGAGGGAGGTGTGGTTGGTGGGGCCTTTTGTGTGTGTGTGTGTGTCGGGAGGGGGGGTTAGTGGTGGTGGTAATTGCTCACTTATTCAAGATGCGTAAGTTGAAAGGCCTTGCGCAAATTGTGCAAAGATGCGGAGATACAAATGCAAGGGCAGAGTGAAGAGCGCCAGGTTTCGAAACGGGGCATTCCTGCAGTCCGACGCACTTCTGCCGCAGCCGTGCTGTAACTGACATCAAGAAAAGCGTTTTTTTAGAAATGGAATACACTGTAGGGATAGTTCTTTATATGGTGCTCCAGGAGTGTTAATTACCCTTGCAAAATAAAGTTGTTAACCTTTACGGTCCTTTACGCTGCAGACGGCTTTACAAACACGCCTTTTCGAGCATTTGTGTTTTTAAACGCACTGATCGCGTCCATTTGACAGGAGTCCCCGAAGGATTACTCACACATACTGCAGCACACGCTTATTTATGTTCGAGAATACCAAGAATATATTTTTACGATTACAATTAAAAGCTGTAATAACAAGACACACAAACCCTGCTTAGAATGAAATTCTGCATAATAAAGTGTTTCTGACATGTAAGGTCACCACACAGGGATCCTTATTTCATTTTTTAAAACCTCTGAGTCTTGGTCACTGTTAAACACTTAAGGAGCAAGGTCGCGTCTCCTCGGCTCTTTTCAATGGCACTGTTCTGTTTTCATAATATATTAGGACACCGGTTTGTTGAAGGTTACCGTTCGCTTTTGAGTACAGTGTATTAATTTTTGGACGATTGTATTTTCCGTCTCCTTTTTGCTTCAGTTCAAGGTAGGCCTATGCAATAACCTTAACTTACGAGGGGTGGGTTTGTTTGCCGTTTTATTGTTTCAGGTGATCAGCGAAGATAGGAATAAACAGTATTCGGAAACAAAAATCAAGCACTAAGCTTCTGAACGAGAATGCATTAAAACCGTGAAACTGCGAAAAAAATAATGATGTAAAATACAATATCTAAAATTGATACCATTGAGAATGTTCGTTTTAAAGAAGACTCTTGATGTTAAATTATGGAAAATCGATGTCTCATTACCTTTATCATTCGCATTGTTTTTTTTTTGTTATGATGTTTCTTTTCGTTTGAGAATGACTCAGCTCTTTCTGCTTTGGCGCAGACTAATCCACCATCATATCGTCAAATGCTGTACATATCTTAGATTAAGACGTGGACGCCATAAATAGTGTCACAGAAATACAGCCCTTGAAGCCAGCGGCGCCAGATCTTTCATTAAACGCTTTAAAAAAATATGATGATGGCATTATACGCATTATTCGTCCTACTGCGAAATATATTGCCAGCAGTACTTCCATAAACCGTCCATCCATCCATCTTCTGTAACCGCAGAGGCAGAACAGACTGGCGCCGAGTTGCCGTAAAGGAAAAAATATTTCGTTGCCGATTCGATCCAGTTCTTTTAACACGTTTTAAAATTTGGAGCGGATCCATTGTTGAACACTGAACTTCTATGTGAAATGTTCCCTACTCACCGTAGCAACTATGTATTCTGAAAGATTTGTTGATCGGGAAAATTACTGTGATATTAATGTGAGATAAATTCTAGAATACCTGACAGAATTCAGTTTAATCTGAGGAAATTTCATAATCTGTTATTTCAGTCATCACCGTAAGTGAATAAAGAACATATCCTGAGTGTTATGGTCTTCTGGGCATTGTGTTGTGGATGTGCTGAAGGACCACTTTTCCTCAGCGCCTTAAATGGACTTTTCTTTTTTGAATCTGACAAAGGACTGACTAATAGCGGATTCATAACAGGCGCTGCGGTCGGGGCTTGTTATGTCACAAATTGGCTGCGCAGCCCTGTGACTCTGCCTCCGTGTAGGGTGCCTCTGTCTCGGCAGTATAAATTATTCAACGCGGGAAATCACTGTGCTCCGCGCTGTCCGTCTGCCTAATAATGTAAATCCAGCTGGACGCGAAACGTTTTACGATGTTTCCTTCTGGTTCTGTGCAGAGCAGGGGACAGGACGGGGCAATTAGCTCCTTTTGTAGTGCCCCACGTGCTGGGCCGCAGAAGCCCGCATTATCTCCAATTTCACAATCGCGTTTATTGTCCTAAAATGGGTCAGGCTTTTCACCATTACGTTTCCCGATCCAAACACACTCACACGCACACAAATCTTAAAGTGACAGACAATGACAGCGGAGGCCAACCTATGAAAAGACAATGGCATTCTAATTGCTTTCATTAAAGACTTTTCATTTAAGACAACGCACTATTTCCTTACTGTGCTGGCTAAAATAAAAGAACTTTAAATGTCAGACAAGTGGCGGCGTTGTAATTTTAGGAGATACACTTGGCAATCTTTGCGTACACCCAGAGCCCTTGAAATCTAGAAGTTTCCACGTTGTTCTGTTTAATTAATATGCAGTCGCTCCCTGCTTTGACTTCTAAGATGGTCTCCTAGCAGCTCAATAGTAAAGCTGTTGGCCTCTTTTCTGCGTTATTGCATTTGTTTCCAGTCGAAGAATTAGCAATAGGAGACAGTGTTTCTGCTTTTGGCTGCAGACTCATATAAGGCAAACTATCTGGTTTAAATCTGATGCTTATACAGGGCCGAGGATTAGGGGGGAGGATGGGCGTATTGTGTGTGAGAACTCCGCGGTCAGCCTCGCCCTTTAGCGTATCAGCTGTCAGCTTCCTGCTGCAATTTCATCTGTTGCCTCGAAGGTAACTTGTAATCTCATCTCCTCGCCTCTCCAGCTCGCACTCGACACCCCCCTCGCATCACTTCAGTAAAGGCAGGTAATTTTTTACTGTACACCCACAATCAGCCCACGTGTGCCTAACATATGGCGTGAGGATTAACGTCGCTCCGTAAGTGCGCGACGTGCAAGACCATCTCAAATCTGATGCAGGGTCGCCAGCCTAAGTCAGCTGGCTGGAATTGCATCTTTAACTTGATAAGTCTGCACACACATGTACCCGCATTTACATGCATGTAATAATTTTATTACCTTGGCGTACTACCCCAACGCTTTTGATGTAGCTAATTTTAGGCGTTTAATCGAATAATCGAGATTTGCCGTAAGATTTCTTGCGTGAGCGTGAGAATCTGAAAGCGAGTGTCATGTCAGACGCATGAATCGGCAACCCCGCTGATCTGTTTCTGCTGTATCTTTCAAGCATGGATGACGGGATCGAATTGGACTGGAGGGGCGACGCAGTGTTTTCAGAATGGGTTTAAGAGCTGCGCTCGCTACGATTCCATACCTATGCCATATAAAATTTCCAGCGCATTGATTCCCCGGCTCCTGTTTCTCACACCACGCAAACGGCCCACAGTGCATGCAACGCACCACCCCCTAAAATCGCCATCCTGCGCCAGTGCTCCCGTAGCGCACATCCATACTCAGCCGAAGGACGGCACAGTGTTGAGTCACAGAAACATAAAACCATCTTTGGGCTGGAGCTTTAAGTTGTGAACTGTGGGTTTTCTGCAGAATGCCCCCTGTGTTTGGCCTGGCGCTACAGTAATAGCAGCCAGTCTGTCTTGAGCTGCAGCCAAACAGTAAATTGGGCCAAACTGACAATAATCCTGCCTCGGAGTTGAGCGGCAGTTATGCCCCAGTTAGATAGCCGGTGTCTGCGTAATATCTGGCGTGAATTCCGGTTATAATGAAACTTCACCCCTTTGTTGCAGGATATGAAGCTTCGTGAAACCGCTCTCCGGAGTGTCCGTAATATTGCTGTGGCGTGTTTAGGGAGGAGAATTTTTTATTTTTTTTGGTTAACAGGCTAATCGATTACAATTGCGGAGAGACATTCTCTAAGTGAACCTGTTATTAATATTTCAAACGTCTGTCATACAAAGATTGATTCTCAACGATGGCTGCATGTCTTTTCAAAGCCAGTGAAGTTGGAAGTTCTGAGTCCTGGCTTTTAATAGAGATGTGGAAGTAAGAAGCTGCAATGTTTGTTGTGTTGTGGGTGATACACCGCTGTTTTCCCTATAAGATTTTTCTCTGTTAGATGACTAATTGAGATTTCATTAGCACTGCTAAAGAACTTCACCATAGCCCTTAAACATTTAATCTCGCAGCCTGATTGTGCTCTCGCACTAGAATGCTCACAACCTGCCATCTGAAGAAGTCTGTCCCAGGGTCTGATTCTCCTGCCAGACCCCCCTGTTCTCCTGCGGTGATTAAACCTTCTGCCACTGAAGCAGTGTAGCTGCAGTTTCAGGCCTCTCACGCGTGTCCTAACAGTATAGTTGCCTTAAACTGAATACCAACCCTCCCTCTTGGAATAGATCAGCATTATTTAACTTACTTGATTTTTTTTTTCTTTCCCCCATGAATCTTTCACTAGGCTTTGGGAACTTATCGCAAGGTGGTCCCCGTTGGTGCGAGTTGGTCTAGAATTCCCCTTGCATGAATGTCAGTGCACAAATAAAACACGGAAACCGTGGCCCTGGTCCAGGCTCACGCGCTTGGATCCGTGTCCTACTGTAAACTAAAAATGACTTGTCGCTGAGGTTTTTCTTTTTAAAGAGACATTGAGTGGGTTTGTGGGTGGGTGGCCGTCCTGGTCGGAGCCTTAGCTCTTCTCTCTTTTTGTTTTTATTTCCTAGGAGCTAAGGTGGTGAAAATGTGCACTGGACTTTATCCGACTCTTCTGAATAAGCTTGTAACTGACTCACAATGGCATTATAATGTTTGCAGTCCGAGTCTTCATAGTTGCATAAATTTTTCAGAAACAGTGAGACTCTGGAATTATCTGCATTAGCCTCGAATGCTTCTGTAGTAGTCAACACCATCACTAAATGAGAAGTTTATTGTCATATGCATGGAAAAACAGTCAGTTACACCATACAATGAAAATCCTACTTTGCATGTTCCAACTGGGCAAAGTTGACACAGATTAAACAGAAGACACAATAACAAAAAACAAGTAGTGCAATGTAAACATATAAACACAGTATAGGAGACAAACATACATAAAATATGTCAGTATCATACAAATATTAAAAAAGAAATTCCTCAGGTAGAGAGGTTGTAAATGGGTGAATGGACTGCATTTATACAATGCTTTTTTTCCCCAAAGCGTTTTACAATTTTGCCTTACATTCACTCATACACCGGCAGTGGAGGCTGCCATGCAAGGCGCCAACCTGCCAGGGCTCAAACCTGCAACCCTCCGGTTGCTGAACAGTTGCACTACCTCTGGCGCCACCATCACCCCAGGTTGAGAGAGAGCTTTGTAAAATCTCAGGCTAAAACAGGTTAATTTCTTTTGCTACATGAAATTTTGATTGGTTAAATTGTAATCACAAAGCTTTGGACTCTTCAAATGAAATTAATCGATAATTACACTGTCCAAAATGTTGGTTCCAATTCTTTGCCTTAGGCTCATCATGGATCTGGATTTCAGAGTCTTCCATCTGTCAAGGTCTCTGCTTTTCTAATGTTCTTTCCGTGCCTCAGGTGTCAACTGGTGGGTTCGATTTGGCACAGAACCTCACTGGATTTCAGGCACTTGCTCTTAAACTTTGGACTTCTGACATCTCGAATCTGAGTGGCATTTGTAATGAGGGATTCACACCTTGTGTTGTTTTCACACCTTGCTGGTCCCATTCCTTATTCTGTGCTCTGAATTGAGTTCCCAATTAAGGTGCATCATTACAGAAGGGGGATCCGGTTTTTACGTCTGATGCTTTTGTGTATTTTATTTTCTGGCTGTAATGGTTGACACTGAAAAGAAAAATATTTGAATTATAGCAAATTGAGTAAAGGTTTGCTGGAAGGCTATTCCTCTGAAATCCCTGATGGAGAAAACAGGTAATGTGTGACCACCTCTTTTACAGATGTTCTGATGTAATTTTCCATTAGATGTCAATAGTAATTACATGGAAATGACAATGTAAAGAATCGAGTTTGTAAATAAAGAGGAATTACACTTTGGACTGAACCCTTCAGTCAATGCTGGGTATTGAATATTGGGAGCCTTGGAATGATGCACTGGCTTGTGATAGAAATTTTCACGGCTGCTGGCTTGTGGCGCTGGCATTTTGATGACATTGAGACCTCGGCGGATCATACCAAGAACCACTGGGCTTCTGTTTTCTGACCATGAGGCTTCCTTTTCGGTTACCAAATGAACATCCTTATTAATGTTGAGTTGTTGTTTCGGTTCGCTCCACAGATAATTTTAACATCCTTTGATGGCTTCTGTGGGTTTCATCCACAGCGATTCATTTCACTTTGGCACCATGCCCAAAGCTACATGCCTACCCCACCTTAGCTGGCCCGGATTTTATATAGCAATTTTTGAGTTATTGTTTTCTGAAATGCGTTCGTATTTAATTAAAGTAAGAACTATCAGTGTCATTAAATCATAGATTAATGTGACCAAAATGAGAGAGCAATTTAAATGTTTTTTTTTTTTAGATGGACTTTTTTATTATGCCAGTCAAAGCGTCTAAGAGCTGTGGTCCTCAGCTTTTCCTCATGCTGTTTAAAGCGTCTGAGACAAGAGGCCCCCAGTCTTCACCTTATATTTCCTCCGTACCTCCTTCAGTTCTTTCTTAGTAGCGTGTCACCCGGTCACAGCTTTTAGAGCTAACTGTAAGGCTGCCTGTGACCTTTCAGTCTTTGTCACTCTCCAAAGGGGTTCTCCTTGTTGCTATGCAGATCGACAGGAAGAAAAGCTTGTAACTGTGAAAGAGAAAAGGGCTGGGGGGGGGGGGGGGGGAAAGCTCAAATAACACTT
>JAODKC010000137.1:20088933-20110106 GCA_026777985.1 Mormyrops attenuatus | reverse complement strand
CGTCGACGCCCCGGGGGTTGTCATTTGGCGTGATGACACCGGTCCCGTGGTCATGGTCTGTTTTCCCGACCATGCCACCCCCCCCCCCCCCCCCCCCAAATGAGAAATGGCAAACTGTGCTGCTGGACATTAAGAGCTTGAGGAGATCCAGCACCCAGAATGAGCTCCTGATGTAAGGGGCCGTGATTTTAGTGAACGGAGGCTATGACTGAATGCCCAGAAGACCCTGAGACATTTTACGAGTGTTTCGCCCTGTGAGGCGAAGGCCAAGTTTCTGTGAGGTCTGGTTCTGACTAAGACAGTATGAGAGGAGAAATCGTAGAGGGACAATCTGAAGGTTGAAAGGAAAACCCCCAGCCTCAACATATCTTCAGTTATGTTTCCAAGAAACGCTCATCACTGTTTCACGCTGTTCTGCGCTAAAGATCACCGTAGCTGTGTTTTGTGTATCGTCATCCTGACGTTATGTGCTGTTCCTCAGCAGTAGATCTCAGATCTGGAGATGTAAGGCTCCGGTGTTCTTTGTACATGCGGGTGTGTGTTTGTGTGTGCATATGTGTGAGAGAGAGAGGGCCTTTCTGAAGTTCGCAAGTAGACCCCCTCCTCAGCACTGTCATGAGTCAGGCCACATGTAGACTTGTGAATCAGTCGCAAAAAAGCACGATGTCTTCACTCTCATAATTTAATCTTGCAGATTTGCTTGCATTGCAGAAACACATCAATGTAGCAGTTATATGTAGCACTTAGTACCTGCACATTTCGTTAAATAAATAATCCATGAATAAAAACTGCCCTATGTAACCCCCTCCCCCCCCACGACGTGTCTGTGGTTCCTATCTGTGCTGGCTGTCCAGCTCTCTTCAGTGTGCTGCTTCTCCTGGGGATGTCTGCACATGCCACAATCTCCGGCAGCTGACTTCCTGTGTCACACATGGGTGGCCCCCCCTTCCCCGGTGAGGGGGTGTAAAGCCTTTTCCAGATGAGTTCATAAAAATGCTTCGAATCTCGAGGGAACTTTGTCAATTGAAAACCCTAGTTATATCTGGCCCAAAGCCCGACTCTCGTCCCTTCCGCTTTCAGCTCGGCCTGCTGAGGGGAAGTGAACCGAAAAAAAAAATAAAAAATCTGTCACTGCACTGCCAGGCCGCGAGCCCGGTGTTGACCCTACACGCTTCAGTTTCCTGTGCAGCTAACGGCAGAGTGTGTGCTGGGCATTTCGGTCACAGAGGGAACATCCATGCCGCCATGGCGTCCTTAGAGGGTGCCCTGTCCGAGCATGCATGTGTGCTGCAATGGGGCACCCCCCCAATGGCAGGGATGCTGCAACCAGGTGGCAGCGCAAGCAACCAGACATGATGTTTCTTAAGGTGGAAGTAGACAAAGTCTCTGTCTTCATCCAGTTCGGCATCCCCTAGATGCTTTGGACCCAGGCGTCTTCCAGTCCAATTAACCCTGCCCTCTGAGTCACAGTGGTCATACTTACCTCCGTCTCTGAGCTGCCCCGAGGCTACTGGGAATCACGAATGCTAAATGTATACGCAGTCTATAGGCGATTTCACACCAAAGTTCCAGAACCTGGCCCCGGTTTACAAGGTCCTCGGCTGTATTGACCGGGGGTTTTTGTACCTACCAGTCGCTTTTGTGTGTCCGTGTTTTTGTCTTTCCCTCAGCTCAGCTTTTGCTCCGCTAATCTCTTTCTCTGCACTTTCGTGCCGGTACTTGTGGTCAACCAATCAGCAAGCTGTCACTGTAAGTGCCATCACAGTAGTTCATGTTCGAAGGAAAAGTACCTAGTCTGGAGTACAATCAGGCCCAGTTCCTGCGGTGTGAATGCCACAAGTTGTTCCTTGCTTCCAGACAAAATATCTAGTTCCGGAAAAAAGTTCCGGGGTGTGAAAGCGCCTTATAGGATCAAAAAGCTTGCCACTGGTCCCCTATGTCGCTCAGCCTCAGGTATCCTGCGTAGCATCACTCCTCATGTCACCATGGAGCCATGAATCCGGCTCTGGCACAGGAACAGCCAATGAGATTACACGGTTTCTGAGATACTGTTTGGGTAGGTCTTTCCGAACGGCTGTAGCCAGCTGTCGCTTCTGGGGGATGCTGGCATGAGTTTAGGGCCTTTACCACAGGCGTACCTAACTATACACCTTCCATTATCAACCACTTTATTTATCTGTGTTACTTACGAGGACTAATTACACTAGCGCTACAGAAAGGTCTGAATTATTTTATCATTAATAGTTATGTTTTATATTTATCTCCCGGCAAGCTTTTCAGCGACTAAAACTTTTCCGAGCCTCCAGCTGAACTCTGAGACTGGCGTTTGCATCCCAGTCAGCAGCTCGCTTAGCTCTGAGACGTAGACGACTGGCTCGAGGGTGCCTTCTCAGTCCGACATGGTCCTCATCATCACCAGTCCACCCAGAGATACGGCCGCGTGAATCAGAGCTTAGTCTCAGGGAAGCATACGTAGGTGTGTAAGTCGGTCGGTGGAAAGCAAGCTGAATTATTTTTTTCTGAAATTATTTCATTTGAGTGTTATGATTTATTTTGACACACAATTGTGGAATTATTTTTGTCATTATCAGGGCAAAATACATGCAGAAAGTATTTAAATAAACCTTGCAAGCAAGTCAGCCTTTTAAACTGTATAGAATGTAATTATCCACACTTCTAAAAACAATTTTTCTCCTGGGGTTGATTTTTTTGAGTGGTTGTTAGCTAGTTTGAGCTTATCCTTCCCCCTAATACGGGCTCCTTAAGAGTCGCCTGTCGGGCTTGGTGTGAGTGTGACCTTTTTCCTGCTGTCAGCTTGGGGGAGAGGCTTTATTTTAATAAGTTAATATGCTCACTGTCGCTCTTCGGGGAATGTGACATTCAGCACGTGCTTCACGTTGGCTCGGTTGTGGAGGAGGAGTTGGCTGCACTAAATAAATCCAAATAGGAAAAGGAGAAGGAACAAGCCATGTTTGGCGGATCAGAACTTTCGCAGCTTGCATAAATGAAAATATGCTGTTGTGTTCACTCGTTAATTTGTGCATCATTCAGACAAGGATAGCTGACCAGATTTTTTTTTTCGGTGAAAGGAATAAAAACTAAAAAACGTAAACAAATCCATTATCTTTTAAATCCCTCATTTTGTAGTTTTGCCTTGTTGAAAATGGGATGTAGAAGAATAATTTAAAAAATCCAAAATTATTTATGATAATTGCGAAGAACATACCTAGGATGGGTGGGGGCCCTATCTAGGTTATTCCCAGCCTTGCGCCTGTAGCTTCTGGGATAGGCTGGTATCACTGCTCCGGACCCCCATGACCCTGCATGTGACAAGCGGGTATAGACGATGGATGGATGGATGGATAAAGAAACCGCATTGACATGGGAACGGGGAGAGTGAAAGAACGGAGGCTATGTTCAACTAAAAAATGAGATAATTAAAAGTTAAAATAAATACTATCGCATTAGTTATTAGTCTTTACAGAATGACTAAAATTTACAAAAATGAGACCTTACTCACAAAAAATGGCAGAATCAACATAATTAATACAATGGTAATACAATTGACTTAAATAAATACAATTAAAATGGCAATTGACAGCAGTAGCACTGAGGGCTGAGAGAAGGTTATTGCAAATCTATTTAGAGAATGTTAGTCAAAGAACACTGACAGTCCACTGAAACAATGTTGTGTCAGTGATTTTAGAGACAGTAACTTTATATAGAGAAGAGGAAGGTCTCATTCCCTAGATGACACTTAACTGTGTCAAGTTTGACAGGGCATTTTGAGGAAGAAGTACTTTAGAACTGACTGTGTTTTTCTGTTATTTTTTTTTGGGTCTATTTTATTCACAGACAAACAAGCACCGAGCAGAAACCAAGCAGAATTTGCATCCATTGATACGGTTGTAAATATAAGGAGTGAATATTTTGAGATGCCTTAATGGGCATGAAAATATTTCAGGCTTCAAATGGGGGCTGCATAAAGAGTTTGGACTGTCTAACAGTTTTATGCCTCCTGTGGGAGTCAATTTGAGGGCTGACTTGTGGTTTGAAGAAGGTTCATGCCTCCATTTCCAGATACTGTGTGTGTTTGTGTGTGTGTGTGTGTGTGTGTGTGTGGATTAGGTTTATATTACATTGTGTGGACCAAATGTCCCCCAAAATGTATTAAAAACCTGTTATTTTTATGTTATGGGGACCGTCTTTCAGGTCCCCAAAAAGATCTGTGAATGCAATAAAAAAAAACGGAAAATGCCAAAAGTCTCGTATTTTGTTTGGTTACTTATGGTTAAGGTTAGGGCTGGGTAGGGGTTAAGGTCGTAATGTGGGGATTAGAGTTTTCCCCATAGAAATGAATGGAGAGTCCCCACAAAGATATAATTACAAACCTGTGTGTGTGTCTGTGTTAATGTGACAAACCTTTAACAGAAGGCCATTCTATGACATGGAGAAAAAAGGCTCACTGAATCACTATGACAAAAAGTAAATAAATATATTGAAATCAAAGGGCAATGCAGGTTTTGGGTTAAAAAGATTCAAATGATATGCCTGACTAGAAAGGAATGGGAAATGAGCTTATTTATGCCTGACTCTAGGCAGGTGGCCTAGGGAAAGGCAACAACAGTTAGCGATGTGTCAGTTTTTTGCTGAAGCGTTATTAAAAGCTCATACAATAATGTAAAGTTGAGCTGGTCTTAGTTTAGGGCATAAGCAGAAAACTGCATATTTTCATGCTAATGTGGCTGTAGCTTTCAGACAGAAATACTGGTGTAGTGTAGGGCTAGACGGCTGTCTGTGATGCCAGACAGTTCTATATTTTATATCTGTTGTACTCATGCTGCTGTGTCCTTAAAACTCTTATGATAAAGATAAAGGGTCTGGACAAAATAACAGAAAGACCTACCAGTATATGAATGTCGAGCGTTTAAGCAGTAGGGCCACTTTCTGCTTTGGAAATGGTTTCAGTTCTCCATGGAATGCTGTCGGAGCTTGTGAGCTGTGTGAAGCAGGACCATCCTTCAAGGAGAAAAGCCTCCAGTGCTATGAGGGATTAAAGAGATGGAAATCTTCTGCAGAACATTCTGTAATGATATCTAGATCTGTTGATTTGTCTTCATTCTGGTGTTCATGTATGGAGGGTGTTTGGTGACAATATTCAATAAATACATATGTCGCTTTAATGATTATTTAATGTATTATTCAAACTGTCATTTAACAGCAAGCATTAAAATGATCTGTCAAAGTTACCCATCAAACTCAGTGGGCGGGATCTAAACAAAACAAAACATCTGATTGGTTACATTACAAACTGAGTCGCAACAGATTTATAAATGAGTTTTCTCTCTTCGTTTATTTAAGCGTTTATTTAAGATTTTGAGAAGTTACGATGTATACAGCCCCAGGACGGAACAGACAAAATGTGGTTATAATTGAGAGTCGACTAGTGAGTTTGATCTGTTGCGACTCGGTTTGTAATGTAACCAATCAGATGTTTTGTTTTGTTTAGATCCCGCCCACTGAGTGATGGGTAACTTTGACAGATAATTTTAATGGTTGCTGGTATCAAATGAAGTGTCATTTAAACAGCAATTCAAATGATTGTTTAAATAATCATTTAAATGACATTTATCAATAGTAATTGAAATGACAGTTAAAATGATAGATTAAATAATCATATGTATTTATTGAATATTGTCACAAAACACCCCCATATTCATGAAACCACTCTTGAATTTATTTAGCATCATGTATGGGGCTATTATCATCTTGGGTATGGGAATATCATGAGGGAACAATATTTACATCATAGGGTGCACTGAGTTCTGTAAAACGGCCTCATATTCCTGGCCAACATGCATCCATGCAAAGCGGTCTTCACACCTAATGACTCCCACGAGATGATTGCCTGTAACATTGCATTGTCATCCATTGTGTCTTGAAGGGATCCTTTGACTTAACGCAAACACTAACCCCAGATGTAGGAAAAATGGTGAAATAGACAGTGTTACTTTTATCAGTTGTAAAGGGTTTCAGGGTTTGTGCTCCTTGCACCAGGGTATCTATCTTTGTGCAATGGACTTAAAGTATTTGCTCTATGGCAACGCTACCATTAATTCTAGCTTCGCAGACTTCATGATGTACAGTTTTTGTTGAGACTAGGTCACTTGTGATGATTCAGTTCTGTGATAATTGTACTTTTGTGGTGTTTAACAGCTGTCTTGACAAGTGTCTGTTAGGGAGCTTTGAGCAGAAACCACCTGCTCTTTGTTTCCTCAGTTTCTCCATCTTTGTCATTTATTGTCATTATTTTAGGACTATTCCTCTGACACTTTTTGTGACTGATGCACTTGCAGTTCAAACACTGAATATTTGACCTCTTTGTTACTCTGCTTATTACCTCATGCTATTTAGAAAGTTCACATATGAAAATCTCTTTTACAGCTGACACATAATGTTACTTAGCATTCTGTAGAATATTACTCATCTTTGTAGCTGCATTTGTGATCATGGTGTAATAAAACATCCGGTGGCAGTTTTGTTATTTTATCCACCTTCTACCCTTAATGATGAGCTAGCGTGTAAAGTAGTATGAAGGGCTTTGTGTAAACAAATACAGTACAACCTTGGAACTCAAGCGCCTCTCAACTCGACCAACTCGGACATCGAACAGGTTGAATTTTTTTCGACCAAAATCTTGGAACTTGACCGTTCCTGCTTAAACTTGTATGGGTGGAGACGTGTTCAACTCTACCAATTTGGACGTCGAACGGGTCGGTTGAGAAAAATCTAGCCGCAGCTTGACTCGACTCAGAACAAAACAAAACCGACCTGCTAAAACTTGTACGGATCCAGACTCTGATGGGCTGCAAATGGATGCAAATGGACCTACTGGGATACTGATGCCTATGAATCGCGCTAAGTCTCGCGGCACCTCTCGACCGAGTTCGACATGCAAAACTTCTGTTCCAGTGTTCGATGTGAATTTTTTTGTGCTTTATCTACAGTACATTTAGTGATACAGTAATCATGGCCCCTAAGAAAGTGAGCAGTGATACCAGCAAACGAACTTAAAAAGGAAATTATAGCGAGACTTGAAGGTGGTGCATGTGTGTCTGCTCTTGCTTCAGATATGGGACTGTCATTTATATCATTTGGAGATCTGGAACAGATTCAGTTTATTTACATTATTTCTTATGGGGAAATTTGACTTGGACCTTGACCAAATCGCAACTCGACCAGCCTTAATTTCGTGTTCCAAGGTACCACTGTAAATAAATTGCACAAATATTTTAAATAAATGTTAATGTTTAATGCATGATAGAGAATGCGAAAGCTGTGAAAAATTGAATACGTTAATCCAATCTAAGGGCTTCTGGGTGATGAAAGAGAATGTACAGTATATCATTTAATAGCTGAGGATAGACTAAGTTTACTGACACAGGGGTGTAGCTAGAAATTCTGTACGCTCTGACGAAATGTTATTGCCCAATTTTACATTTAATTTTACATATAAGTTTATGAATTCAAAGGTCCCTGTAAAGTATTGGTCCCCCCAAATGTGCCAGGGCAGCCATGCCTCAACTGCCATGCCTACCCTTCTGTTACCTTCTTTGTGGGTCTGCTTGTGGGAAAGGAGAGCTTATCAGTGCACTATGGGTACAGGCCAGGATAAGGGCACACAAATGGGCATCACTTTCGAAAGAGGGCCACGCAGAAGGCCGAAAGTCAGAATGAGGTCCCGAAATGCACTAGAGGCCTACCTCAGCCCATTCAGGCCAGCTAATGAGTGCAGCCTGCCTACAGGAACCGGGAGTACCGTACCAAGCCGGTCATTAGACGAGAGAGAACGCCGTTACACTCAAAATGGTGTCGCTCGATTTTCTGAAGTTGCCGGATGAGATGAGGAAAAATAATCGCAAAGTGTTTTTTCCGTTGTATGTAATGGTGCGGCGTGTGAGAGGAGAGTGGAAAAGCGCGGCCTGTCCTTGCCATTAAATGGCATGTAATAATTTCTGTAATTCGGCACTGTGTTAAGCAAATGCAATCATAGCGGCAGCACGGCGATTCACTCTGGCTGATTGAGTAATCCATCCAGGATGAAAGGACAGGGTGCTCCATCATTAAGGCATCAAACAGTCCGGCCCGGTGATGCATTCCGCTCAGACGCCCCTTTTCCCTGGCTGACGCCAAAGAATTGCAATGCAGGCTTTTTTTATTGTTGCCCTGACTGAGTGGGGAACAAGCTAATAAAAGAGTGTTCGTTTACCAGAAGGCAGATCCCGCAGCGTCTACAGAGTGGATGCCGTCGCCATTCGAACTGTGTGAAATTGCGAGTTTTCGCACGGAAGGATAAGGGTGTTGGTATGTAAGGGTGGGAGAAAATGATGTACTCAGAATCTGCTGCTGCAGTTCTGACAGCCTGGGAAGCTTTAGAAGCAGGTCGGTGTATTAGAATTATGCAAAAAAAAAAAAAAAAGTGGCTCATTTGCTGATTCACCTCCTGTGTCATGCTAGGCAAAGCGGAGAGACCGGTGTAGGTGATGGAGAGTGGGTGTTTTCAATCTGTTGGTAGGGCCAGTTCAGTGTTGCTGCTTATTACAAATGTTGCAGTCACGCATCCTTGTGTACCTGCTGGAGACAGTAGTAGGTGGGGATTATTTTATGGATTCTTTTGTGCTGAATCCTGTGGGGAAATTAGAGAGAATAACAGGGATGTACAAGGGGGAAAAAAGCAATGAATGTAAATTATTGAGTGTCTCCCGTCAGTTCCTTCCTGACATAGTCACATCCCCCATCCATCCCTGGGGGGGGGGGGAAGGAGTGTGCATCCCCTTCAGTGAGGTATGCACGGCAAGGAATGACAATACCGTCAAAGGGACGTGGACAAATGCGGTACCTGCGTGCCACTTCCTTACATGACAGTTGGAGGATGGGCACTGAGCTCACAGCTTCCCTCTAATTAGATCGGGCTTCGGCGGTATCGGGTCAAAGCCGACTTTCTTTGAACTTTGAAGTTAGCACCCCCGAGCAAATGACATGTGCGATGCCAGCGGACGTGGCCTCATGGAGGGGCGCTTGTCGGCGAACGTCTGAGTGTGTTTTCTTTGCTGCGGCGAGAGAGCAGATCAGCGCTGTTTAGTGTAGCACTGCTTCACTGTGCATCCCGATTGAAGACAGCTTCAGCACCCCCCCTCCCCAAGGCCTAGAAATGACTAATTCTTTCAGCTATGTGTCACTGTGAAA
The DNA here is from genome assembly GCA_026777985.1 of Mormyrops attenuatus. NCBI lineage: Eukaryota > Metazoa > Chordata > Actinopteri > Osteoglossiformes > Mormyridae > Mormyrops > Mormyrops attenuatus. Next base: position 20,100,860 of record JAODKC010000137.1, on the reverse strand, counting down.
TGAAAGTGCCTGCCAAAGTCCCAAATTTACAGTATACACATACAGGGCAGGGAAAATGCAAGGCAGGACAGAACAGGATATTTATAGGTTCAACTGAAAATGCTAACAGTTTTTTTTTTTTTAATTTTTAAATTGGCTGCCATGTTTTGTTTTGCACATTTTAGATACAGTTTTTGGAGGCCAAAGTTAAGGCTTTAAGATTCCTTCTCCTCCTACGGAAGCCCCTGTTTGTTCGTGTTGCCTGTCTGTCCTTTCAGGTAGCTTGGGCTGCTTAAAGTTTCCGCGCCTGAGGGACCGTAATTATGAAATAATGGCTATCATTGGATCCACTTAGCATGCTTTGATTACAGCGACCCATGGACATCCCTTATCTTGTAGCGCTTTGTTCTGTTTTGCTCTCTGTAGAAACACTTCACCAAAATGCTGTGACATCATTGGTTATTTTGCAAGCACATGGGAGCTAGCATTTGGTAACTGGAAATCCTTTGGGTTCTCATGCAGAGTTTAGCGACCCCGACTCTTTGGGGTGGGGGGGATCCAGCGGAATCGCGAGCGGTATGCAGACAAAAGGGCATCCTCCTGGGGTAAACTCCCTCCAGCTCGCTGCTCTGCTGCAGCCCGCCGTGGATTTCGGTTAGCCTTAATGTGAAAACAGAATCCCTTTCATAAGCGTGTATATTTAAATAAGTTCTTGCTTAAGTTACGTGTGGGGGATCGTTAAAACAACTTTTACAGAATTTACCTTGGCAGCTCACACAATTGTGTGAATTACACAGGTGTTTCTGATGCCAGCTAGTTTCCGCTTGGAGGGAATGAATTTAAATGTTGCATTAAGTTCACGGAATCAAGCCTTATGGGACTGAATGCTATAGACAGGAAACTTAGACTGATGACAGTTTGAACTATCCTAGTCCTATCAAGATCTGACCAAGAACATGCCTGGTTTAGATGTGATTATAACGAACTGAATGAGTTTCTCTGTCTTTACAGTCCTGTTAAATGTCATGCATGACATTGTACGATTAGGCTATTGTGTATCTTGTGTGTCTTGGAATCCAGATTTGCCAGAGACTTCATACGATTTTTGAGCTACGCCTTCTTGGCAGGATTGTAATGGTTCCTGATTTGAGGGGGTGTCCTAATCTTTAGTTCACTTGTGAGCTGTTTGTCATCTTTGGAACATTATTGCATTACAATATACATCCGTAACGGAGAGCTAACATTGCCAGAGTGAAGTACTATAGGAAGGATCGTAACATGGTCAGCTGTTGAAATTGTTTATTGTCCGTCTTGCAAGGATACCCGGGATGCTGTAATAGTTAGCGAACAAGATATTCCCCGGAGAGCAGTGTTCCCGATTCTCTTTCACATCCATTCTTCCTGTCTTGAAGCGCCAATTACAGGTTTGACAAAAGCTACTGAGAAATGATGAATAGAAGTGCCGTCTTGGGCCCCGGCGCGCGCCTGACAGATGGGCCCGAGCTTCGCGCCATCCAGCCTGTGCGATTTCCTCCGCACATTTTTAATGTCGGCTGGACACATGTTTGGAAATGAAAAAAAGAGAAAATTAAACATGTTTAAAGAGTGATGTTTTACTTTAATGGCTTTTAAATTGTGTTTGACAGGTTAGACTTGCTTGTCTAGACATGGTTTCTTGGTTTTAATCTATATTATCATTACTGGGTGGAGGAAAAACAAGTCTAGAATGGCCTCTGACCTCATCTCTGCTACCGTTTTTTTTTATACATATATCCGTTATCATTAGTATATAAAAGCCCAAACAGCTCTGGGATGGATTTTTGTTGTTGTTGTTGATTTTTCATTGTTTAAGGACATACCACGAGGCTAGTTTGTTCCGGAAACTGTGTTGTCATCCAAACGCTATCGCCAGTTTGGCCTCGCAAAGGAAACATCAAGACCTTTGATGAAGGACACTGGCCTGTGTTACCTGTTACTCTCACATTAGTAGTACATGACTAATTTGTTAATCACAAGAGAATTCTTTATAATGTCAACTTCCATTCTAGCCCTACTTTAATCATTTTAAGTAGTTTAATTTGTTTTATGTTGCTTGTCACCCCAGTACATTTCACATAATGAACTCCCTTAAAATTCTAAGACTGACAAAAAGAATGACCCATTAATTTAAAACAATAATCAATATTGTGAATGATTAACATCGGCTGAGCCTTCTGTCAGCATGAGTAGGATTGATATTATATTAACACTTTTATTTTTACAATGCACTAATAGAAATGATTCCTACATTATTGTGAGGTGTGTCAGTTTAGTGAGCTGCCCTAATGAATAATCAGTAGCTTCAGTGTGTTTTTGATAATGGGAGCTGAAGATCATGCAGAACGACGAAGTGATGTGCAGTATCTGGCTTACCGCAGTATTAAAGAAATATTCACAAAGCACGTAATTTTCTTCACTATTCATGCGTCAACTGTCCTTCTGGTTCCTATGGTGATTATACGCAGGCCAACTTTTTCAGCACTGTTGCTCCAGGTCAACTTTTGACCAGCACTGTTGACCAGGTCAACTTTTCCGGATCTGAATGATCGCAAAATGTTTCCCACTGCTGATTGAAGTTTTTCAGATAGAAATTTGTTGCCCAATATCAATGGGAAAGTGCCCAGACATTGGTCAGTAGCATTGCTGAAAAAGTTGCCCTGTGTATTGCTACACTTAGACCCCACTGTCTGCCTTGGACTCTGCCTTCCTCTGTCGCTGTGTATAAATGACTGCTATTCTACCTTTCCCAATGAGGCAGGTCAGCAAATCCCATGCTTAAAAAGATACATTTTCTCTACTGGCAGATGGCGAATGCGTTATTATCCTGTATAACTGCTGAGTCCCTGCGACTCTGCAAAAGTCCACAAGCCAGAGAAGGTCATGACAGACAAAGCTTCACTCAGCAGAGGGGTTAGAAGGTCAGGACGGACAAAGCTTCACTCAGCAGAGGGGTTAGAATGTCAGGACGGAGATCTGAGAGTAATAGATGCAACTTAAGCTTTGAGAAAATCCCTTTAAATGAATAAAGTCAGAACTATCCCCAGCTAACGGACAGGATCAGCCTCTGTAGATATGAGTTCCTGGATAGAAAACCTGTGTCTGTGTTTGAAATTCTCCTTGGGCCTTTAAATCATCCTTAAATAGGATTTCTGAAATGATGTGACACACAAATTGGGTCTCTAAGCACATTTTTAAAAAATTTTTAAGAAAATGCATCGTATAAATGACTTGCATACTGTCTATATTGGGGAAATTTTGTCACCACTAGAAAATATTTTGTTAAGAAAGACTTTCTGTCTAATCCTTGTCCATTGTAATTTGAAAGTACAGCTAGTATTGTTATCAAAAACCCTGTGATAAATATTCATATGCACTTGGTATATTTGTGGTAAATCAATTATTTATCATATCCTATTTTGGTTAAGTAGTCCTATGATTATATTCAGAGAGGGGAAAAGGCTGAATAATCATACATGAAAAATTAATGGGTATTTTCAGCACTGATACCATCATTTGCAGCCTTGAACTGGTTGATTAGATTGATAAATAATTTAAAAATCATAGAGCACAGGCAGTCACGAGTTTATTTTAAAAATAGGCAAATATACAGCGGTAACAAGATTATTTCAAGGTTTTTTGTTTTCATTACTGTTATTGCTGCCCTATTAGATTTAGGTTATCACTCACAAGGTAATAATGCTGGGTGATTGTTATCTGATTACCATAATCAGTTGTCAGCCCTGTTACATTGTGAGGTGCTGTGAAGCAATGCTTTATGTTTTCAGCGATATTAAAAATTAGATACTACGTGTGCAGCGCAGCTGATTTCCGACCTGTATCCAAAGCAGTTTCAGTTGAGAAGCGGTGTAAAACCAATTCTGTATATAATCCAGTTAAAATTTCCTGGACAAACAGGAGATTAGCTACAACCTTGCATGAGTTTTTTTTAAGCACCGAGTGAAGGAGAGGTAGTAACGGATGCCAGAATAATTGATTTTGAGATGAATATATCTATCGCCTCAGATCATTTTCCGAAGTTGACTTCCCTGTGCTGATTTACTAACGCTTTGCCGTATTCACTCTCTGTGGATTGGCGTGATTTATATGCTTAAACATGTCGTTGAAAGAGCAGAGCACTCCATAACCCCCCCCCCCCCCATCACATACGAAAATATTTCGCTGATGAGAACTGTGGACACCCAATATCTATATCATAATGGGTTCTGCGGTGGTTTCTGCAAATTGACTAGTTATAATATTGTGAAATTCAGCCGATGCCATAAAACTCGTCTCTGTCACAACATGATGCCCTTTCTTGAGTGTTGGGCTGTTTATCTGTCTTTACACAGCTTACATGAAAGGCCGGAGTGCCGCTACACACGCAAACTCACGTGTCACTTTAGTTGGAGTTTTGCCGCAGGCGTTTTCAAGCTTTTTAAACACTTAAACATCACTTGTTAGTGATGCAGTGTGATTGAAGTGGATTAAAAAAGCTATTAATGGAACGGAAGAAGGAAGGACGAAAATAAAGAATGAAAGAATTTTAACTGCAACAGAGGAATGAATATTATTGTGTTAACTTAATTAAAGCCTAACAGTGTGGAATTTATGCCAAATTTCCTTACATTGACTTTAGACTGCTTACACATTACTTTGACCAAAAAGACAGAGGAAGTTGTGGAAAAATGCATGCAAATAAAAGTGAACTTGAACATCAAACATTTGAATTTGAACATTTGAACACTCCGCTTAAAGCAGATTTTTGTCCACATCCATTCTACAATTTAGAAGAAGATTTATGTTGTGGACACAGAGAAATAACAGCTAATGTAAAGTGATTATTGCGTAGCCTGTCTCTGAAAGGTGGATGCAGGGGGGATACTCATTATTCATAGCCTGAAGGACATGTCATCAACTGGAGAACAATCCAAACTAGCGTTGGCAGCTGTCTTTGATACTATCATAACCAGTTTGGTGTGGAACAGCTTGTCTGATCAGACTCATCCTGCTGGCTGATGTAAATTCTATCTGCCAATGTCTACAGGAGGAGAATTAATAAGATGCAAATAGATGATATTTCCACAGTCAGAGTTATTTGCCAGCAATACAGAGATGTTTGCCTCGTAAATATTATCGAAAATTGCTTTTGGCAAAATCGATTTTAGCCCCTTTACGTAGTTCCTTGATTTGTTTAGTATAAAAATCAACACGTAGGTACCGTGAAAAAGATTGACCTACATTAATGCATTTACAGTGCTTCCCTCGAAGGGAAAAAATAATACATTTGGCGTGAAAGAAGAAGTTGTTTATAGATTTAAGAAGAAGTTATAATAAGTCATTATGTAATTTGCATACATTTAAGGGTCAGTTTCCTTTTATTTCAAATGCATTTTGGTTTATAAAGGTAAAATGGTTTCCTTTTGCAGGGTTCTTGCAAGCCCTAATGCCTGATGGGTAATGTTTCTGGTTCACGTAAAGGCCAGTTAAAATCATTCTTGCTTGACGATGGTGCTCCAAGGCTTTGTGAAGTAAGTCGGCAGTGGATATGTTTGCAACACATGTCGTCGTAGCTGGATGCCTGTTTTGGACTCTATAATCGAGGGCTTTGGGGTGTTGAAGGGAAATCAGGAAGGATAAGCCTGCACCTGAGACAGGGCCATGCTCAGCAGAGGCTTCCCTAGAGCAGGAGCCGTCCTCGAAAAAGGGAAATTTGTTTTTTTTTTTTTTTAACTATACAAAGGCACCCAAGGTATTTTTTTTTTTACCGTGAATGGATGTTAGGAGGAAGCTGGCTAATGCTGCATGATTTAGACAGAAGGTGTTTTGTTTTCGTGGATTGTTAACCCCCCCCCCCCACCTGTCTTTCAGTCCGCGGAAAATGACCTGACATGATACAGCTTAAAGCGGATACAGTCGTCGTATTTCCCGGTCCGGTATCGAGTTGTTCGATGACAGTGTGTATCCTGTAATGTTTTATTTGCTGGTACGCAACGCGCAAGAGTGGAATGAATAGACCCGCTACGGGTGGGGGCCGCGCCTCGGAAAAATGAGCTTGCATTGCTCTCTTTTTATTTTTTTTAATCCATTCACTGACTGCCAGATTTCCTGAAAGGAATACGGGCCGGTTGAAAATCGAATTTTGCGGTGACAGGCTCCCCCAAGATCACAACCTGAAGTCTCGCGGACAGAAACACAGTCTGGCTGCCGATAAAGACGCCGTGTAGGTTGGCCTTTACATAACACCCCCCCCCCTCTTTATAGAGACCCTCCATCAGGATGAAGTATGGAAAGGAAAACGGAAGCGGAGAGCACTTTTGGTGTTTCATAACCAGGACACGCGGTTGTCTGGACTGGTCGGTATTGGGAGATGTAAATAGAGACCCTCCTGTCTCACTTACATTAGGCAAGTAAATATGTAACTTATGGAGATGTAGGTGGAGGTAAGTGGTTGGGGGTGGGGATTCATGACAGTAATTTGCTTCCTTCAACCATCCATCTATCTTCGATTTGCTTCTCATGGGAATGGTGGTGATACAAACTGATGCATGTTGTCCATTTTTACACTAAAGCTCTTACAGGAGTCATACCTTTAACCTGCCGGCAGAGGCTAAATGTTCTGCTCTCTCTCTCTATCTCTCTCTCTCTCTTTTTCTCTCTTTCTCTCTCCTTCCCACAGACAACAGTGTCTATGCCTCTTCTACACAAACTCTCCAGTAAAAAGCTTTGACTGACCTGATATTTTGAAGCTGATAGCCTTTTAAAAAAATTTTTAAAAAAAAGGCACGTGGCGGCATTCTGTTTGGGCCGCCCACTCTGCGTTGTGGTTACAGCAGCAGGGACACTGTCGTCCTTACAGTCTCACCGAATCATGCTGACTTTTCAGACACTTAAGAAGGATGAGGGATTTCAGGCCTCCACGCTGGGTCAGTGAGTAATTCTGTAGGCTCACACGTTCAGGCCCGTGGGTTCATTTCCTGCTGAGGTTCTCCAGAGACACGTGGGTAGGAGGATGACTGTCTCTGAATCGTGTATAGTGTTTGTGAGCCTGTGCCTTGTTGCAGACTGGCATCCTGTCCAGCGTGTCCTCTACCTTGTGCCCTGTGCTTCTTGGAATAGGGTCAGTGAAGCTCTGTACTTGGCAAGTGATGGATGAATGGATGTATGGATACTGTTTATACATCTATATATCTGTTAGGTAGATTGATTGATTGATTGATTGATTGGTAGTTTCCAGGGGGCGCCTTTGCTTATGTGGCACAAAGTGAACTTCCTGCTACCTTCACCAGCCAGTTCAGCTTGTGGGCTGCTCCAGATCTGACTCATAAAGGCATGTGGCCTAAGCAGGGCGAGTGTGACTGTTTTCGTCATCGAAAGCAGAGCGGTCTTTGCGCTCTGCTGTTCTCACATGTTATTGTCTCGGTCTGGCTCCAGGTAAAGCGACGCCATGGAGTGGAGCATGCACTGGATGCTCAGTCTCTCTCTCTCTCTCCCTCTCTCTCTCTTTTTCTTCTTCTCCTTGTGTTCCCTTAAGAGCATGGTCTGCATTCCTTTTAAAGAGCATCCATACTCTTTTTACACAGACTGAGCATTAACCCCCAAAACTGTACAGTGCTGTAGTCAGTTAGGCGGTGTTTAGTTTATACCATGTGATGAAGTTGGAGATGGGTGGGGGGTGGTTTACAGATTGCAGCAAAACTGGTGCAAGAACAAAGAGCACATTAGCCTGTATATCATTTACAACGGCGCTAATATGGTCCATATGTTGATAAAAGGAAATGGTACTGTCGGGGGAGATGATGATGGATTCTGTTTCCGTTGGAAAACTGCTGCGTGTGAAATATGCTTAGCAAGAGCGGGCCGTGGCAGGGGTACGAGGAGAGTCCAGGCCTTATAAATGTCCCTTCCCGCTCATCCCGCTTTGTCATCCAAAGTCCCTCGATTTCACTGAAGAAAGGCGGACCGTAGGGGGAGTTAGAGAGACGTCTGATGTGAGTCATAAATCATGCCTGGCAGTTTCTCTTGCCCCCACTTCGGGAGGGGAGTCTTGGTGGGGGTGGGGGGTCCCTGCAGGAGCCTCTGGGACAAAGTGCTCACCTCTGACCTTTGCTATTCATCGTTATGAATGCTTCTTGGACACGTGTCACCCAGTTCTTGGCATTGGAAACCAAGCCACGTTTGTTCAGTGTATTGATGCAGATTTTTAAAGCATTTTAATAAGAAATGTAAACATGAACAGCATTACAAATAACTTTTCCATGAAATGCTGAGTCCTTATATTATTGTGCAGTGTGATGCTCGAGGATTTGGAGTGTGAATTCGCTTTTTCTGGTATTTTCTTAAACAGCAATTCAATATATATGCCACCTAAAATGGGACTGTTTTATATAATAACTCAATATGAAACAAATCATTTTGCACTCTAATGTTGACTGTGTACTTTCATTATATTCATTCTATAATGTAATTTCTGTGTATACAATGAAAAGCAAAAACAAACTCTAATCCTATGTTCTTAAACACTATTTTCTGTTCTTTTTCATTTATTTAGAGTATTGTGAGTTCTTTTCTTACTAATATATATATATATATATTTTTCCCTGCTGGATGTCATTTCTTTTTTCATTTCACAGCAAGGCCCAATGAAAGACCTGCCAGACTCATTGTGCATAATCACTAATGACATTTATTGTAAAGAATGAAAATGGGTTCGTTAGTGTTTCCTTGGGGATATTTTGTGTCTTTTATGAACTGGTGATGGGAAGAAAAAATACTGATTAAGAAACAATAGTGTCTGTAGATTTCAGCCAGGGCTTTAATCACTTGTTTGTTAAAAAAAAGGGAAAATAAAAATGAACAGGATGTAATATGTAAGCTGGGCTTACAGAAGCTCACCTGCTGTTTACTGTAATTCTCAGTCAGTACAGGAAGCCAGACTGTCCACTTTATTTAAGGCCACATTTTTAATTATTTATGAACACATTCATAACAAATAATAATGCGTTCATAAAGCATTATAAACATGGCTATAAACATTTATAAAAAGGCATAACACATTATAGCCATGTGTATTATGTATTATGAATGCTTTATGAAGTTTTTATCTATAATGCATTATAGATGCCTTTATAATGCATTACAATGGCCTGTATAAGCATTAATGTTTTGTACTGCATTATAAAGGTATCGATAGTGCATTATAAATGACAGCTTCATAAGGGAGTCATAATGCATAAAACACATGGCTATAATGTGCTATGCCTTTTTATAAATATTTATAGCCATGTTTATAATGCTTTATGAATGCATTATAATGCATTTTCAATATGTTTCTGAAGTACTAAAAACATGGCCTTTAGCAGTTGCCCTTTTGGTGGTAGAATATCCGCAGGTCAACTTCATATTCATACACGATGACATATATGTTAATATGTATTTAAATTACATTGAGCTTGCCATGTTGACCCAGCTGCCAGCTAAGTTAAGGTCATATAGTCAAGTAAACGGAAACAGAGCATAAGTGATAGTGTTTAAATTATTTTAATTTGGCTTAAACGGTATGTTTTACCATTCTCTTGTGGTCTTTCAAAGGTTGGTGAATATGTAGTAGGCTGGAAAAAAAAATAGTTTCCTGCTAGTCCTCAGGGGACCCAGTTTATCTCTGTTGCTTTATTTTTGCTTAAAATGTGTATTAAGAAGGCTCAATAAATTTATCATGCATTCATAAGTAGACAAGAAAAGCTAAATGTAGCAACAAGCAGACAGAATGTGGAGCATTACTTCATGGTGAATTAGCAGTAGCAAACATCCATAAAAGTTGAGAAAAAAATAACGTTGCAATTCAAGTAGAATGAATCTGTGTCTGACGTATTTTCTGATGAGTAATATAGCCGCGTTTGATCAGCATTCAGACAGACTGGCTACATCACGTGCTCCGAGGGTGACTCAAGCAACTTGGGTTTTGTTAGCTGAAAATTGATTTCAACACTGGTTGACAGTATTCGGTATATATTTACAGCCATAAATTCCCATCTAAATGTCTCGAGGAAAGCTTGTTGATCTCGTTCCCAGTCCATAAAGAGTGATTTATGTAGAGGGCCGGATTGTTCTTAAGGTGTTCTGTTTGCTGCAGAAACACTGATTACTTGAGCTTACTTGGCTGAAAGAACACCATTGGAAATTAGTAGTATTTTATGAAAATGCTCTTTAAAAATCTTTCTGATTCCTTTGAACGAGACCTGATTATTAAAAAAATAATAACAATAAAAAAATACAAAGGATCAGCATTCCTGTGGTCCTTGGGTGTCTGAGGGTATCCCCATACTGCTGGCCTTCAACATTTTCTGGCAGTGCTGTGTGGAATTGGCCTACCCCTGTTTCCAGCCTGCAGATGGTACATGCCAGTACATGCCACACTATTTACGCCGCTGGTAGGAAGTAAATTTTTTCGGCACTACGCTTAACAGACCCAGTGACAGACGCGACCTCGCTTCTCAAAGCATTTGGGAAATGAGAGGTAAAAATGAGAAGGATCACGAGCAGGACGGCTCAGAGTATAGATGTAAATCTCAATCCAACTCGAGCCCTTTCTTTGCCAATAAATTGCATTGCTACTGATGTCTTGGGTCACTTCCTGCTTTTGACTATCTGAATTATTAATACGGAACTTTACTTTTTAACAGCGAAGTTTCTTGTTTCTTGTTCTTTACAGTTTCTTGTTAAAATGGACCCAGAAGAAATGTAAGCGCTTCATAATGTTAAAGGAATCTAAAGTTTTCTAAAGTTACTAGTTGGAATCGATGGCTTCTTTCCAGACAGATGGAGAGTGAAGTGAAATCTGGATCGATGCTATCCCTGCCAACCGCTGCGACTTTACGTGTGAAATGACTTTTAAAAAAGAACATATGACTGCTAACAGACGATGTGGTGCTACCTCAGATTAGTGAGATATATTTCAGGATTGGTTAAGCAGTTATTCGGGGGGGGGGGTGTCTTTTAATAATATTTCTGTCATGACATGGCGCGTCAGTGGATGATATGCTGATGAATGTTCCGGAACTTCTCGTCATCACTCAGCTCCCTGCTTCCTTGTTCTCTAATTATCTGAAGTGATTTTAGATTTTTTTAAGTTGATATTCATATTTCCGGTATCATCCCCTTGAGTTCGAGCAAGAGCTGAAACCTATTTCCCTGTAGCGTCTCGGATGGCTAGCATATCCCATGGCAGTGCTATGTCTTGCTTTGATACCCTCCTTCTCCTCCGCACATTCTTAGCAAGGAGACTTGCCGAATCCCAGCATCTCAGACAGTCTGCTAAGATACGTCTGTCCTTGCTGGGACACTCGGTCGCCTGTGGCTTACTGCTCTGAAGCGAGACATTTCTCAAGCGAGGTATCAAGGTCCCTCACTTTTTTATTTAATTAAAGTTGAGCAGGGTCTGATGGAGCACATTTCCCTCAACTGCCTATTCATAGCGAGAATTTCAGACCGAAGGAGACAGATTTTAGGTTCTTTTTGGCAAGACATCAGTTCTGCTTGGATTACTTAGGTGTCATTAATTACTGGAAATAAGGAGGACTGAGCTTCCTGCTGTTCAGAATGGGCTTATGCCAAGTGTCATATTAGTTATACATACATGAATATATTTTGAAGTAAAGATACTACTTTTTTGGTGTTATTATAAAATGTGTTTGTGTATATGTTCATCCATCAATTCTTGTATGCCTCAGTCATGTTAAAATCCAATGTACCTGAGCCTGAAGCCAATTCCAGGAAACACAGGGCACACGGCTGGGGTACACCTTCGACTGGATGCCAGTCTGTCACAGGGCACAAGGCTGGGGTACACCTTCGACTGGATGCCAGTCTGTCACAGGGCACAAGGCTGGGGTACACCTTCGACTGGATGCCAG
>JAODKC010000137.1:20072543-20082620 GCA_026777985.1 Mormyrops attenuatus | reverse complement strand
TAGGTTCTCCCCAAACGAGCTTGATGGGCCGAATGGCCTCCTCTCGTTTGTAAATTTCTTATGTTCTTATGTTCTTCTTTCTACAGATGAAAATCACATTTTTGGGAACTCCATCCATTCGTCCTTTTATCATGCCCAATTTTTCAATAGGTTTACATTGTATTTCTGGAAAAGATAAATAAAAATAGTTGTTCTTAAAAGGCCGCTGAATGGTCTTTGTAATGGTGGCCTGCTGGCTTGCCATAATAAGACAGATGGATCTATGGGAGGTATACTTGTATTGGGCTTACTGAAGTTAAGCTGATCAATAGTACTGAGTAGCTTCTATCTAGTGATGATGAAAAACTTTTGCTGGCAACCAGATCCTTTGGAGAGAAAAAGCACCCTATTTAATATCCAAATATCTACGGAATTCTGGGTAAAAATCTTCTGTGTTAATGTGTGGGTGGACAGGTGCTAAGTCGCCACGAGAAATATCTGACTGAGCTTCCTCCTGCTGATGTGCAGTCTAGTACATTCAGTTCCATTTCAATCTATATTACATTCAGCAATATTCACAACGTAGATGCCCCAAAGCGGGTATCATAGATTTAGCAGAAACATTTCATACTTATATTACACATATTAGAGCTGGCATCACAGGCAAATGTAACAGAGGTCATATAAAGTGTTTTTATATCAAAAATCAATGGTAGGATAAAAAAACAACTACACAGAGGAGAGAGAGTGGATTCCTCTCATGTTCTGGTGACCCCAGGTTTTGGAGCGGGCCAGCTGAGAAGGACGAGTGCACAGCTGCCTCTGTTATGTCTCTGCCAGGGCTCCTTTTTCAGCCGCCGGCCTCGTCGGGAAGAGGCGGCAGCGGTGATTGCTCTTCGGGACCCTGGACTTGGCTGGCTTTCCAAGGCCAAAGCCGTCTGTCAGGGGAAAAAAACGTTTTTGGTTAACCGCACTGCTGGTCTTAAAAGGCTAAATATTTATGGTGTGAAAGCAACAGGAAGCTGACAAAGTTCTCTGTCCTTGCCATGGAGGCGGTACTTTGAGGAACCGGTTTTGGGTTATTTTGCTTTTCAGGTGTGTCCCTCACCTTCACGTCTTATTATAGGAGTTTAGTTAGTTTGGCTCTTGCTAATATCTAATACAAAGCTTTGTCTCGCATGCATTCATGGTAAAATAACAGTTGTTCATGTCAGTGATTTCTATGATGATTAATCTCTGTATGCGATCATATGGAATCATCCAGCTGTTTTACATAAATATAGTAAGAAAAATCCAGGTTTGATTGAAAATTTACAAATCTTGTCCTAGCTCAAAGTGTCCTCCCTGACATGGGTCAGTGGGAAGTGTTTCTTTTTTTTAATCACCCTTACAAATCTTTATCTTCTTTCCCATACAGGATGACAATGATGGGATCCCTTGGTCAGAAGAGAGAGTGGTGCGTAAAGTACTATACCTCTCCCTGAAAGAGTTCAAGAGCTCCCAAAAGAAGCAGTTGGGGGAAAACCTAGACGAGGGACTCAAGAACACCAGCGGTGAGTATCGGGAAATGGGCGAGTTACATCTCAACAGCCATGCTTAAAATGCCTCTTCTTAGCACTGCTAATGCATAATGAATAGCTGGGCCTCACATTACCATTCCAGTGAGTTTGCTCTCCATAAATTACAGAGAAATGTGTCCAGTTACAAAAGCTTCGATTTGAACCCGTTATGACAAGCCTGCGATCTGCGGATAAATGCCGAATGTTTTGTGTGTCGTAAAAACAAGTAGCCTCGTGGGTAACCTCATGTAAAACGTTTTATTGTTCTATGTTACCGGTCGATACGCTGCCCTTTGGGGGGGAAAAAAAGAAGCTTTTAAGATTAGGTCAGGTAAGCCGATTGTTACATGGAGTATGTCTGAGTGTAAATGTCAGGGATGGTGTAGAATGCAGTGCGAGAGGCTGAGATGCTAGCAGTGATGGGGGAGAAAGCAGGACCAAATAGTTGTTCTAATTAGGCCCTGTTTGACGCTCGAGCTGAATAACCAGTCAACAGTAACGCTAAACATTCTCTGGGGCAATTGGAATAAATTATCTATTGGCAGAAGAATAATTTGGCGACCAAAGGCAAATGGTGGCACTTGTGGCTGCAGGCTATGTTAGTGTCTATCTGGCTAACGGAGAAGATGGAAGCAGAAAGGTTTCCTGAATGGCATTTCTGTGCAGCGTGCCTCTGTGGCTGGGTTTTCTACGCATTATAAGTCACAGTAGGATGCTGACCTTTATCAGCAGAATAAAAATACATTTGAAAACGTTTCCATCTGCTGTGACACGCAGTGGTTGGGGGCGCACTTACTCATGTGCTTTGAATTTAAATCAGCTCCATATTATGGTTATTTTTTTATATAGTTCAAAAAATCTCTTTTTGCATAGCAATCATGGATATTATTTTTAATTGGTGGTGTAGTGATGCTAGACTCGTGTTGAAGATATCAAAAGGAATTGACATTATTCATGTAGCCCCTAGACCCTGATAATGGATAGATGGATTGATTATGTACATGTCCAGTTCATTTTTTTCTGCTGTATGTTTCTTTTTGTAAGGGGGGAAAATTCTAAATTCCCCCTTTAGAATATGTACTGTTACATTTTCACTCATACAGTGTTGGTGCGACTCGAAAGAGGAACTGATGCTACTTGAAAAGGAAAAGCCACACACTGTAAGTGAATTGTAAGGCTGAGTGCATTTCAGAATAAATGTCAGGGAGAAGAGTGTAGGTGGATTTCAAAGGGGAGTGATTTCTTCATGCTAGGTTAAGAGAGTCTTCCAGCAGAAGAATAATGGAACATAATAGTCTTTTAAAACCAGGGGTCTCATTTATCAAAGTGTGTGTAGAACGATTCCTAAATGTGCACATACGAATCACTGGTATGCATAGGCAAATTGGTATTTATCACTCGTGCTTATGAACAGCCGTACGAAGTGAATGTTGATAAATCTCAGGCAGTCTAAATGTGACTGTGTGCAAGTGCACGGCAAGACTGATTTAAATAAACGCCCTCAATGAGCCACGTATGAGCATATAACTTCCACATAACACGTCGAGCTGCACGTGTTGCAGAAAAGGAAACCGTGAAGAGAGACGTACCCCATTATCCTTATTTCTGTTTGTAATATATCATGCACTGTATACTTCAATTTTTATTTTATAACTGTATTTTGTTATTAATAAATAAAGTTTAAAAATAAACTTCACAGAGAATGAGGTGGAAGTTTTGCTAGATGTAATGGGGGAAAAAAAATAAATCGGTTTCGTATAGCAAATTTTCCAGTGGCCAGTCAGTGAACGAGAAGGACCAAGCATGGGGAAAGGTGACACATGCAGTTAATGCTGTGTCACCTGTAATGAACTGTGGCAGGGGTGAGGAGGAAGGGTTTCGATCTGAAAATGACCGCCAAGAAAAGGATTACAGCCCACAGATGCCACGTCTGTGTCACAGGGGGCGGCACAAGCACCACGTCAGTGTCACCTCCGGATGGTAAAATAGCTGCCATCATAGGCGAAACATCCCTAACAAGAATCACTTCAGATGGTGACACTGATAGGGTACCTCTGTCACCCATAGATGAGGCCGGGCTATCAGAAATAGGGAAGATACTTTTGTGGTTGTATTTAATTGGCTGTAGCAAGTAAAAGTGTCGTACGCCGCAGTAGACAAACAAGTGAATGTTGCCGAAAATGTTGTGCCAGGCATGTCAGTTGTCTTGTAAAGCATGTATTTAGTGACAGTGATGTTTATTTCTTTGGGCGTGGACCATATACGACTTGCGATTCCTTGTCATTAGCACAACCTGCCTGCACATACTTTGAGTGAACATAACTAGATCATTCTGTGTGTCTATCAAGTTTTATAATGAAGTGGGAGTCTCCATATCCTATGTGTCGATCGGCTTGCTTCAGTTATGCTTCCCTGCCACTAGGGGTTTATATGCAACATGGTCGGGAGTATTCATAAATATACGCACATAACTGTGCATAATCAGAAATTGACAAATACCATTCTGTGCATAAAGACGTGCGTACGCATGGCTTACGCCGGAAACCGTTCGTCGGCAGAATTGATAGATGAGACCCCAAGCGCTGCGCAATGCTGAAGCATGTTAACCAGCTGATGAGGACACCAAACGTTAATCTCGCGCAGCCTCGGCCCCTGCCCCCACCTCATCGTGTGACTGATGACCGCGTAATTTCCCAGTCTCCTTTTCACAATGAGCTCCCCTCACATTATTGCAATTTGCAAGTCACACGCGCACCATTAGATGAAAGACAATAGGCCATTTTAAGTCCGCTGCTGCACTAAAGTTCTTATTTATATACTGATCGATTTCCAGTAGGTCAGTCCTTTCAAAACTGAACTGCAAAGCCAACTTCTGCATTTTCATCACCTCAGTCCAATTTCAATATAAAAGGCGAATCAGTGGCTCCTGTTATCATATTGCGTCATGTTTTTCACTGGGCATGTTCTCATTACAGCTTCTATTTATAGACAGTCATTTAGACCATTTTGCCATTCGATACAGCTGTGTATTTTACCGGAGAGATTTTCAGTTGTTCAGTCTCCCTCCTGAGATGCCAGTATCCCTGTGTGTCCTGGGCCAGCATGTCTCTTCCTGTGCCTTCTCGCTACCAGCTGTCTGTCTAATGCGTTTATGACCCGCTAATGCATGCTGTCACGGCCGGAAAGCTGCACTTTAAACCGATGCCTGGGTTCCTCAAGCGAATCCTGAAGCAAATCTTAATCCATCTTTCTTTGTTTTTCTCAGCCTTCCTCTCTCCTTCTCCTCATCGTGCGGCGTCATTTTCAAATTATGTAACTACCCCTGCGGGGGTAAACGGCTGCTGTCCTTCTATGCGAGGGGCAAATTAACAATGTGTTTGCCAATCAAAGAAAGGGGGGCAAAGCCATGGGTCACACCTGTGGGGCAGCGGGGGGTCATCATCATCAGGCAGATACAGAGGCGGGGGGGGTGGTGGGGTGCTGACAGCCAGCCAAGTCCAAAGAAGTGTGAGTTAGCCTCAGGTCAGACGACTAGCAGCAGCCTCTGGCCCTGCAGACCATGCTGAGTCCTCCATTATGGAAGGTGGAAGGACTCTGTCTGAAGCAACACAAGTTAAAAGATCAGAACTGAATAAACATCAATAACATGTTTGTTTTTTTACATTTTCTGTCAGTCTGAAATATAGAGCAACTTAAAAAGAGGCCACAGGGATTTTCTAAAGGAGTTTGGGCGCTGGCGTTAGGGTTGGCTGTGTCTTTTCGACACAAATGGCTGTGAAAATTGTGCAGGATGGTTTTAAAAAGCTGGTGTTTAGCCCATATAGGGCGCTACATGGTAGTGCTGCATGGTGCTGCTGCATGGTAGTGCTGCATGGTGGTGCTGCTTGGTGGTGCTGCATGGTGTTGCTTGGTGCTGCTGCATGGTAGTGCTGCATGGTGGTGCTGCATGGTGGTGCTGCATGGTGGTGTTGCTTGGTGGTGCTGCTTGGTGGTGCTGCTTGGTGGTGCTGCATGGTGCTGCTGCATGGTAGTGCTGCATGGTAGTGCTGCATGGTGCTGCTGCATGGTGCTGCTGCATGGTAGTGCTGCATGGTGGTGCTGCATGGTGTTGCTTGGTGGTGCTGCTTGGTGGTGCTATATTATCCACTGTACAGGGAGCCAGACTGCCCTGATGATTTGGCATATTGCTCTTGCAGGTAGGACCTTGCCAGAGGCCTTGGATTCCAGCATTCCCAATCTCGTCAAGGGTCTCCAGTATTTCACAATGTGAAATATACCCTTTGCATCTTTTTATTGTTTTTGTAGTCCATCTTATGAAATGTATACGTGTTTTCAGGAAGTGCATGACCTTTTCTGCCTATTTCAGTTTTTATGATTGGTGATGAGGTCGAATCACCTCCTTTACCAAGACAGAGAAGTGTGTCTGACTGCTAATCAGGGATATGGGAAATGAAGGATCCTGTCGGAGTGGGGCGGACTTAGTGTATTATAATGTGTTCGTCTTCATAAATATCGCTGCCTCTGCTGTCGGCTGACAGTCAAAATCTCGCTCTCATCTACATCCATAAATTTAACACTTCCGCTTATCTTTTAAATAGGCTGTAATATAGGTGTCGTTTCTCCACCGTGAAGAGTCTATGCATAGCTCTAAGAGACTTTTGCTAAACAGTGATGCAGATTTCAGATGCAGGATTTATACAGTTGAACGACAACTCGTTTGTCCTTACACCATTGTTTGTAAAAAAAAAAAAAGTTAGGTGTTGATGCAGGCGATTCTAAGCTTACGAGTAGCCGTTTTTGTTAATACGGAGCCCTCGGTGCTCCATTAGGAATGTAGTTATTCAGTCATGATTACAAGGAATATCATTTAGTAAAGTTAATTAAGCTCTGAATAATGGCACTTTTTTTGGCTCATTTCCCTGTTCCACATTACACCGGGCTGACAGACTTGGTTATTACTCGGCGCCTGCTAATAGGCTGCAGCCAAAATCTCGCACGTCACCAGCCGCGTCCCGGGAGAGCGGCGGGAGAACAAGATCATGGCGATCGGCTTAGTTAAACACGCATAAATCTGAGTTTTTTTTCTCTCTCCATCGGACCCAAAGGACATGCTGCGGATAAATCAGCATAATATTTTTTTGCGCTGACATGCATTGTGCCTCTCTCACAGAACTGCTGGTGTGAGACTGACTGAAATGGAGCGGAGGCTGGTTAGAGAAACCAAATCAATCGGGTTGAATAGAGCTGGACCCGAGTGTCGTCATTTATTTATTTATGACTCGCTGTCCTTGGGAAGCCCAGAGTTTCATGCTGTCAGCGTCCGTGCTCTGCTGTCACTTGCTGTCACTTGAAGCCTGTTGGTGCTGCTGAATTATTTTGCTTGTGTAATTGTCTTTTAATCGTGTTTGTGTGTGATTTCCATTGCTTAAATGCCCATTAAATACTTCATTATCTTGGCTATTTTCCTGCATTGCTCTTACTTTATATGCAGGTGTGGGCAATGTAATAAATTAGGACAGTGGACTGTATCCAAAAGTGCGATTGATTTTGGAATTGCTCTTTACAGGGTATTTGTGGAGGTTGAGTCCCTTTTTTTGACACTCACACTTAGGTATACTCACACGTTTGGAGTTTTGTCTGTCTAGCTATCTGTTCAGGTAAGGAATGAACCCGAAGTTTGTTTCATCGGGTCCAACAGGAAACTGCGGCCGCTTGTGTTGTGTTGTAGCTTTCAACCCTTCCTACAGTGTTCATTTTAACTTGCAGGGTCTTTGGCTAATGGCCAGCTGAGCAGATCGGGGCCAAAGGGAGGTTTGCTGGCCGTGTCAAATGAAAAGGGCGGCTCCCGAACATCGTCCCGTGGTACTGATGGGAGCAACGATTATTATGAAGATGGCCCGGCGAGGAAGAGGTGAGTGAATCTCTCCAGTTGTCTGCAGTGTGATGGTGAAGGTGCGGAGTGGAGTTAATGGAAATGATGCATTATTTGTCATTTGCACAAGTATAAGGTTCAGAGGAATTATTTAGTTTTTGCATGTCCCATCTTCACACAGACACACACACAGGTTTGTAATTATATCTTTGTGGGGACTCCCACATTTCTATGGGGCAAAACCCTAATCCCAGCATGACAACCTTAACCCCTACCCAGCCCTAACCTTAACCATAAGTAACCAAACAAAATACGTTTTTACGTCAATAAGTTTTTTGGCATTTTTATTTTTTTCAATGCATTCACAGATCTTTGTGGGGACCTGAAAAATGGGACTTTCCAGCCTTACTGCTGTGTACAGCATTTGTTAGAAAAGCAATCAAAAAGTAACCAAACGTAATATGCTACATTACTTTGATGAAGTGATCAGAATAGTTACATTACTTATTACATTGTTAACAGGGTATCTAGTAGCCTCTTAAATTTCAAAGGTAGCCTTCCCAACACTGAGCACAGAGAGCTGACTCAGGCCTGCAGTTTATTTTATTTTATTAAATGTTTGTTTATTAATTAATATTGCAGTGAAGTCAATGTTAAAAAAAAGCTGTAAAATATCTATTTCTCTGCAAATATGTCATCTGGTGGTGTTCAACGTGAAAAGGCCAATATTTTAAAACTTGCAAATATTATGTGACATCGTGTTATTGTAAAAGGAGCTCGTCGGTACAAGCCTTTCTTGTAATGGTGGTTCATATGAACCAATGGCCTGTAGGTTCTGTTTGCATGGTTTCGTTTTCATTGTAGCTTGATGACGTTTTGTGGTGTAAGATGTCTGTGTGATCCATTGGTAGTTAGGTTATCACTTTGTCAAACAGACCAATGAGTCTGTTTCAAATACTGCTTATTCAGTATCAGTCACTAACCTGGTAAATGGGGTGTTAGACAGGGACCGTATAGAGGGCGTGAGCTCGATGACCCATCATACGCACCCTTATACATATAATGCCTAATCGGCCTGAAGTGACTTTGGGGTCACTCAAGGTACTGCATTTTTATCAGTAGTAGAAGTTTTTGTAAAAAGAATCAAAATGCATTATTGTTGTCACTTCAGGACCTCAAATCTATAAACTAAAAAGTAAACAGCTGACAGTCTCAGAAGGATCTTGGCATTTTAAAATGTTTCGCAAGCAAAATTAAAACTGATGAAAGTAAAAATGTGCGATTCCTGTATGACGGCTCATGCTGTGGGAGCCTGCTGCTGGATTGCAGTTTGGCTGCATTTGCGCTGTTCTCAGGTAAACAGTGGACAAAACGCTGAGCCCGTATGAAGTAGCATTGAGGGGGAAGTACCTGAGATGCCCTTTTCGAAGTAATTCTGGGAGCTTTGAGCATTGTCTATAATAGGCGGGTGGGATATTTAATTGGAGGCTTTTCTCCCGGCTTCTTAGTGGCCCTGGCTGTCATTTTCATCTTTGATTTGGTAAACATGGTCTATGTTTAGTGTCAGACACTTGTCACTAAAAGCTTAATTAGGGACCTTGAAGCCTGGGCTGTCTCGACTGACCCACACTGGCTAGGCGCCACGGCAACCGGGCCGTCCTCAACCTAATGTCTGGGCAGTACTTGAGTACTTTCAAAATTAATAACGAGTGGAAATGATTGGATGATTCGTCCATTGTGTTTCTGACTGAATTTCACTTGATCAAAATGATTTACAATATTCTTGATCACAATATGCATGGCTTCTGTAAAATTACTGAAATCCAGATGTTTTCTTTATCCTATTTAGTGTGTACTTATTGCATTTACCTTCTGATGAAGAGCAGTAGAAGAACAAAATGTACACTGACCTGTGAATGATGGTCATCGATTCCTGTTGGCGCCTTGAACTGCCATCTTGTATCTGTAGATTAATACAGACTCTGCAGTTCAGGGTCAGAGTGCAGACAAACTCAGAAGCCCACAGGAGCGAAAACGCAATTGAAAATAGATTCCTGGACCTTGGGACTCCCTACAGGTTCCCAAAATTAACCATCCCCTCCCACCCCCCCAGCCCTGCCTGTCCATCTGCAGATCCTTGATTTCTCATTAAGTCGGAGATGTGTTGTTAATTGCAGAGCTGGTTCAGCCATTAGCTGATTTCTGAAATATCATTTACCCCCCCCCCATGCTTTCCCCTTACAATGATTAATGCCCCTTGAAAAATGACAAATTAGCGCTACAGAACTCAGCAGGACTGTCTCTCTTCTGATCAAGGCAACCCAAACACGCCTGACGGTTCTCCATACTTTATGAGTAAGCTGTTCCGCGGCGGTGAGGAAGCCGTCTGCGGCCTGTTAAATTCTTCCTTATCTGAACTGCGGTCCCTGCTCATAATTTGCTGTCATTTGTCCCAAAATGTTAAGCAGCTGATCTGCACTTGTGAATACCCTAGAACGGGGGAGGGGGGCGGGCGTCACAAGATGATTTCCAGAATGGCTATAAAAATTCAATCCATGTTATCCGTAACTGGAATCAGCCAATAAATCTGACATGCGGGGGGGGGGGGGGGGGGGGGGGGGGGGGGGGGGGGGGGGGGGGGGGGGGGGGGGGGGGGGGGGGGGGGGG
>JAODKC010000137.1:20060351-20072443 GCA_026777985.1 Mormyrops attenuatus | reverse complement strand
CCCCCCCCCCCCCCCCCCCCCCCCCCCCCCCCCCCCCCCCCCCCCCCCCCCCCCCCCCCCCCCCCCCCCCGCCACAAGATGATTTCCAGAATGGTTATAAAAATTCAATCCATGTTACCCGTAACTGGAATCAGCCAATAAATCTGACAGGCACCCCCCCCCCCACCCCGTCTTTTGGGGATCGTGAGCTGAAAAGTTTGTGAATCCATGCCATAGAAAAAATATGCTCATACAATATTACTCTTATCTTTGTTAGCACTCTTTAGATTAATTGATTTATTTTCTCGTGTTCTGATTTTTTCCCTTTAAATCCTGTTGACTTACTAAATGAAAGAGAGATATTTAACCTGTCATCTTGCTGTCTCTGAGGAAAACCATTTCTTTGTAATTAGCCTTAAACTGTTGGCTGAAGGAATTCTGGCAGTTAGCTGATTATATCCTTTGTTTAAATAATAAGCTATATATGCTCCTGGAACGTTAATTATTGTTTCAGAGGTACTTCTCTGCTCCGTACTTGATATAGTATGCGATGGTATGAAAAGCTAATCATGGTTCCCAGTTAATGTTTATTTGACATGGAGGAGCCAGAGAGATAATTTAGCCGATCTGCGGAGCCCCGGAGACACTGTAGACGTGTCGGTAGATCCGAAATCGCTTGATGCCGATAATCAGTACCTTATGCGGGCATATAAGAAGTTTGCCCATTCAGAAACAACAGTAGCTGCTGTATTCACTGACGGGCTGTGTCCGTACTTTATTGCCCATTGTTTTGTGGAGGCGATTTCTGTTGCGTTTGTTTCAGTTGCTGTGCTGTTGTGTTGCGCTGCTGAGCAATTCACATAGCGGTACAAACAGGGCCGCAGACTGTCACATTCCCCAGAGCGACAGCCATCTTTTGTAAGAATGACAACAGTGCGGCTGGTGTCAGTGGCTGATACTCGCCGCCAGCACAGAGGGAAGCTCAGACCTGCCGGCCTTGGTGTGGTGTTTTTCCCCATTTTCTCTTGGCAGCATAGTGGTTTTAGACGCTGTTACTGTTTTGGGACTGGGTATCTCGGCCAACCAAGAAGCGCTGAGCTTTGGTCCAGCTTTGGATGCCGAGACCATGGAAATTTAGTTTTAGATTTTTTTTTACCAGGGTGGGGAGGCCTGGTAGAGTCAAACACCAAAACCAAAACCAGCTGCCAAAACAGGAGGAGAGCGAGGTCTCCCTGTGTTCTCGTTTAGTGGGGGAGATTAAAGGAAAATGGGACAAGAGGCTAGGGAGAGTACATTTAAACCACGTTATCTTTTGCAGGGAGAGAGCTGGAAAGATTCTGAATTTACATGGCTGCTGTTCTGCGCCGTGTCTATCTGATGTGAAATTTCGCAAGTAGTTTTATCTGTGTTTCGGCAAGTTTGAATCAATGACCAGCTCGCGCTAATCAAAACTTGAGTTTCACATTTAGCCTGTTCAGCATGCTGTAATACTTCATTTCATTTCCTGATAGGTCCCATTATACAAAATATGTCGGTGTGAAATAAAGACCTTATCGGGCTGCATTTTTCCCAGTTCAGTCTGCGTATCACAGTGTGTATCTGTTTGCATGTGTGACACTGTGTGGAATGTTGCCTCAACCCAGACCAACTGGACATAACAACAGGTAGACCAGCCAAATGTATGCTGGGGTCAGTGCCCTGGCATAAAGATCTGTGATAGAAGAGGTGGCAGGAAGCCCCATGCAAGTCATGTGACGTAGCATCTGACCAATGGCCTCTGTTGCCATGAAGGCTGGAGCTGCTCTGAGACAAAGCGTCACCCACCTATTCTTAAACCAAAACAAAAGAATGAGACACCTTGATGCTGTCTCTTTAATTGGCTGCTGATAGCTGATTGGTTGACAGAAACCAGTATGTATTGTGACAAAATGAGGGATATACACCAGTGATAGCAACCAAACTTCTTTTTTGTCTCTCTGTTTACATCTGTGCTGCCTTGCTTACTGATTCCTTATTTCTTCTGTCATTTGATGAGATGTTTTTAGATGTTAGCGGTTAGACTGTAAGTCACAACAAATCACACAAGACCCAGGAACACAACCCCCCAGCCCTTGAGCAGTAAGCTCTGCAGATAGGCAGTGATTAGTGCCACATGCTCAAGTCCTTCCATATTGGGGAGTAGTATTTACACTTTGGTCTGATAGATTTAAACCCAAATAGAGCTAAGCCGAGCTAAGAATACCACCAAAAGAAACATGTCATCCATAGTCTTTTTGCAGAAAGAGACCATAAGCAGCATGGCTTGCATTTGTGATGGAATTTAAACATTTGGTTTGACACCTGGGCATGAGGAGAAGAGGGTTTACAGCAGTAAGCAGTAAGTCCTGGGTCAGCCCTGCTCCCTCCCTCCCTCTTTTGTCCTGATTCAGCCCTGCTCCCTCCCTCCACCTTTTGTCCTGGTTCAGCCCTGCTTTTTCCCTCCCCCTTTTGTCCTGGGTCGGCCCTGCTCCCTCTCTCCCCTTTTGTCCTGGGTCGGCCCTGCTCCCTCTCTCCCCTTTTGTCCTGGTTCAGCCCTGCTCACTCTCTCCCCTTTTGTCCTGGTTCAGCCCTGCTTCCCCTCCCTTTTGTGCTGGTTCAGCCCTGCTTCTTCCCTCCCCCTTTTGTCCTGGTTCAGCCCTGCTTCCCCTCTTCCACAATGTCCTGGCTCATCTTGGCTCTGGCCCGTGTGCTGCTGCCATGTGATCCATGACAGCCCTCCTCTCGTCATGCCCAGATGGCAGTACTTAGCCCACACTGGGCACCCCATGCCAGGCATGTCCCCAGGATGGTGGCAGCAGGACAGTGACCAAAATGGCCTCCGTGGCTTCCAGCTTTGTTTGAGTTCTCCCAAATGGGTTTTCGGTGACCTTGCAGCAGTCTTTTTTTTCCATTGCAGTGTAACATAGTTCATTCATTACCATATAAAAGGAAACAGTGAGTCATTCAGGGTAGTGAGGTGTGTTATAGAGTGTCTTCCAAGCTGTCAAGGAACTGAAGAGTGGAGTCTGAGGTCAGGGGTTAAGCATCAGCTGGTAGGTAGTAGTTCTGGAGAAGGTTCACATTGGAGGAGTCCCTCTGAGTAAGGGAGAAAAGTGGGCTCACTTCTGGAATGCTGGAGAAAGTATTTTAAGTGTTTTAAGAGTAGTAGAGGGTCTGTGAAACTGGTACTGTCCTTTACACAAATGTAATGTCCCTCCGCATTTTTTTCAGTCCCAGGATATGTAAAATCATGTGCAATACAACACAGTTTGTGTAAGAGGACTGCTCTCTCGTAAACGCCTCAGTGAGATTCTTGGTAAACCTGAGGGGGATCCTCTCTGGGGAAGTCTCATCTTTGAAGAAGTACAGATTTTCCCAGAAAGTCAGTCTTAGCTCGTCTTTCTGGCGCTCTGTGTTGTATATCCTGTTCCGCAAGTGCTTTCGGGTTATCTTGTGTATGCCTGTTTCCAAGTTCGATGCCGCCTGTGTCATTTAGGAGATCGATTCACCGGCTTGTCGTATTGCTCATCTCGTTAGCTGTCGAGCTCTCATTTCACTGGGACGGTGACCCCCCCCACCTACCCACCTACCCCACTGGCAACCTGTCACGCTGTTTTGTCGAGCTGTCTGTGCCTGAAAAGCACGCGCATGCCGAGCACTAAGGCAGTGAGTGTCCTCTGGTAGCCCTGTATGCTGGGGGGAGGGAGGTAATCAGCAACATATGCAACATCTGGAAGTGTTTCGCTCGGAAGGGAATTTTAAACAGCTGATTGCAAGTTCTTGGCACTCAGTTCTCCCAAATCCCTTTTTTGTGCTGCTCTGCACTGAGCAGGCCAACCTCACTCAAAAACAAGCCCCTGCCCCCCCCCCCCTCCCCCAAAGCACAGCAAAAAACTGTCAACAGACCCACAGAGGCGAACAAAAAACTCCATTTCGTGAATTCCTCATCCCCAACTGGCTTGTAGGACGCGACCTGAAACACCATGCATTTGGTTATCCTAGTGGAGAAGGCCCCGGAATATTTCCGGGAGCTGAGGGGCGACACCGGTATCTGTACAGGTCCTGTCCATTTGTTTTGCTTACTCGTACATCACTTTCTTCATCTTAGCCGTTGTCATTGAAAGTTACACTAAAATAATAGTGTTGGATATGGCAGTAACGTGTCACAAAGAAAAGATGAAAGAGGAAGACTGTGTTAGGTGGAATTTTGCGAGATGCAGCATCACTAGTGGTGACCGCTAACTGGGAAAAAAAATCAATGGGAAATCACAGGTACATGTTTAACGAAATGTCCCAGAACATCAGGACATTTCTGACTGATATTTAGTAAGTGGTGTTTTTTACAGTGGGATTAGAAAAAAATGTGAGCTATACTGGTCATCTTGATGGTCTTCTGACCTCCGCAATAACAATTTAGTATATGCTATGCAATGTCTCCCCTATACCATCACTAGGACCCTGGGAGCAAGAAATACAATGTTAATTAAATCTCCTTAAAGCTTCCCCTGTCAATGCCATCATTGTTACAAGGTAGCGGAGGACTACTGAATCTCCACAACAAAGTCCTTGTAAAGCCGAAGATGTCGTAACTCAGACATATAACATCACTAAATGACATTTAAAGGGATTTGTGTTTTATATGTAGACTACGTACCAAGAATTCACACTAGCATCACGCCATTTTATTGTGGCCCAGAGCTGATAACAGACGTAAGGGTACAATTACAAGACTGGTAAGAGTTTCAGCCATTTAACAGTGATTTTAAAGTGCATTCACCAAATTATGTAACAGATTAGTGTGAACATTACATAACCTGAAATACCTACAATTCAGGTCATGAAATTACAGTTATGCTGTAAAGGCTGAGATAGCATCTGGTCCTCCATGCTTTGAAACAGTGGCATGCAGCTGTGGGAGTGCATTCTGGATGCCTGAATAAAACGAGATTTTCTGGAAGAGTCGGCATGTCTGACTTTCATTAGTTTGGAAACCTTGGCAAAGTGACTGAAATGTTTCCTGGGTGTGAAAGCTAATCTATTTCATCAGTGTGTCCGCAACCACCTAGGCCGCATTTTGTAACGCAGTCTTTTTCACTTTATTGCTCCTTTTCCAGTTTATTGCAGTTGATTATCTTTGAGTTTCTTTTATGAGACTAGGGGCATTTTGGTCAGCCCTTATGGAAAATTCAAGCCTGCTGATTTGCTGCTTAAACAGGAAGTCATCAGAAGGAATATTTAAGTCTTATTTCAGGCTCAAGACAGAAAACAGAAAGCACCCAAGAAAAATTGACTTAATTTTATGCCCACCAAACACACATTAAAAGGATGAGTTCTGAGTAAAATGACATTATTTTTACTGTGGCTAAGGCTGACCTTTCATTCCATTAGTTTATACTTTGTACGCCACCAGATATGTACCTCCAACATGGATGAAAGTTAACCTTTCAGGCTAGGCTGTTTTTACTTTTATCTTTTATTTAATATTCTTCAGCTCACAAGAGGAAGCTCTACATTTTTCTCTTTGATTAAAGAACGTTAACTCAGCGATACTTCATTTACTTTGACAATGTAAGAATTGTAACGGTTAAATATGCATGCCTGAAAGTCATCTCATGAGCTGCTCACTCTGACAGTAACATTTCTGGAAATCCTCCATTTGTCATCGCTGTTGCTGGGCAAACAGAGTTGGGTGCTGAGCTGCAGCCCTGTGATTCTCCTGCCTGGACTGTGAACACGCCTGAGGTGACTGGAGCTGCCTGCTTTCTGCTGTGCTCCAGACGTCCTCTGTAGACTTAGGCTTCCCTCTGGGGGTAATCTCGGTTTCGGTGGTACAGCTCGTTTTCAGATAACGATACTTATATAGTTGTTACTTTATAAAAACACATTATTTACCAAAACATGGAAATAAGTAGATTCTCGATTTAACTGAAAATGACCATGAAAATTTTGAAGATATGACTGTTGACTTTGTTAAACAGTCATATTGGTATAATTGGGTCGCTTTTGATACTCAGAATGGGCCGTGATGCCTCAAAATTAGCAGTGCTTAGTTTTCAGTAAAGCACAAATTTAGGTGGTCCGTTTAACACGTTACTGTCTGGTTTTCCTGGTACTGGGGACCTCTTAATTTGGCCCGATCGAGCACCATACTGATCTACCATATTTGAGCATAAACGAAGCTTCTTCAGCTGTGTTAGGATCACGTTTTCTTTCCTTGCCGGGGCTGCAGCGGCTGCTTACACACAGCATTAGTCAGCTGCGTCTCTGCACAGAGGTGTCGAGAATCTCAAATACGCCCGTGACACTCAGAGAAAAAAGTGTTATGCTGAATAATTACATCAGCGTAGCAAGAGAAAAGGTGTTGTTTTCTTCCTTGCTATGCGTGTTTTTTCATTACTATTTTTTATTGGGACACACTGGCGTTTGCTTGGCGAACTCCCGTCCCCCTTGTTACTGGTACATGAGAAATACAATTTACTTACCGTGAGACTGATCATCAGCATTTAACACAATCCAGCTGTCAGCTTTCTTGTCTCACACGTCTTGGGTACCGAGGAATCTTTTAAACTGCTTAAAGTGAGCTTTCTTCGAACAGATTGTGTTACGGATATATAGTCTGTAGGGCCAATATATTGTTTTGATGTTATTTTTGAGTATGAAAACTGATTACAAATGTAGTTAATCGGCACATGTGCTGCAGTGCATGCAGCACGTGCTGTTTGCACGCCTTCTGCATGCATGCTTAAATGGCGCCCGCGCGGTGCCCCTTTTGTGGACAATAGAGGGAAGGCTGTTCCGCGGGGGGATCGCCGTGTGCCCATGGTAACCAGCTGTCAGCCACTTGACATGTCGCGGGTCCATTGTTTGCTAACGCCGTTGGAACGGAGTGGCTGTAAATTATGCACGGTGGCTATCGCGTGGAGATGAAACGCTCGTGTTACGCCGGGCCCCGCGTCTCTGGTGACGAGAGAAAGCTGAGCGAGGCCATTGTTCGCTTGGCGGCCGCGTGGGATGAACTGGCATGGCCCGGGGGCGGCTTAGCGCGAAAACGTCTAGCCACCACGTAGACGAGCGGGCGGAACGAGCGAGGCACAGGGAGTCACGCGCCTTTCATGCCATGATTTATGATTTATGGCGAAGTGGGGTTGTGACATGTTTTGCATTACGCGGCCTTTCGGAACACAGCACCAGAGAGTGTCGCGTTGACAGTGAGGAGCTGGTCACCTGCGGACTTAGATAAACTATACCCTTCTGTTGAGTGGTACGCCACAACACAACATGTTACCTTTAGGTGTGTGTGTGTGTGTGTGTGGCGCTTTATAAAAAATTCATACTTATGAGAAATAGTAGGTGGAGATGAGACTAAAAGACGTTTCACTGGGCGAGATCTCCAGTTACTCAGATGAGCATATTTATTCTGCTGACACAGGTCAGTCGCTAACGAAGTCTGGCATTTACCCCGACTTTAAGGTACTTTTCCATTGCGGTTAGCGTTGACACGCCCACATGTATTGAAAATCCTGTGTTCAGTGCCATCAGCTTTCCTGAAATGTCCCAGCCTTGCATGCTTTATGTATATTAGGCATCTTCTAATACTTTTGTTCTCTTATTTAATAATTGTCTTTGAGGCAAGGTTTTCGCTCTCTGCTTCCTGCCAACGATGGCTCTGATACGTTTGTAGCAAGGGAGGTTGACGTTATGAAAATACTGAAAATGTCTACTATATGACAAGTAAATATAAGAAACGCAGAATTCATTATTATACACATTATATAGGCGAATGACCCTATGAAAGTGATCCTCTCAAAAATGTATGGAAACGTTTATGAGAAAACCATTCCTTTATATGTTCAATAGTGATTAAGTAAGCTTTAGTTTGATGGAATTGTATATTATTTACCAGACGTTTATTTAATGTAAGCAGAATGTCCTGACAGACCATTGCGATTATTTTTGGACTAAATGTTCTATAGTAGCCATTTAAGCATATAGCCGCGTCACTGTTTATTTGCTTTAGGATGCTCTCTTTGTCGGTGAAATTAAGCTTGCGGAAGCAGCAGTGTTTTATATGCAGTCCGACCGTGGCTGTTGTCTTAAATCCCAGCCTAAGAGGCTTTCGGCTTTACTGAACACTGACAGGGTGGTAATTACTCGGGGATTACTCGCACGTAACATGGCTCCTTATTACCTAAGAGCGTCCTGCTAATGACAGCCGTTTGGGAAGTTTTATCGGTTATTTTGTTATTAATTATTTTTTATTTCTTTATTATTTTTCCTTTGACGGCACACACAAAACATAATGTCAGCAAGTAAATTAGGACCATCTTTACTTGCTCATAACTATCATATTCTCCCACGCTAACGGGTTCGCTTTTTGGCTGTGTTTTCTCTCCGGCTGACGATCTCATTTAAGTCCTCTACCTCTCCCGCTACGGCTCGCTACATTAGTCCCGGCCATGGTTTAACGCAGTCTTTGTTGTCCGTGATAACGGGTCTCCTTCGGGACCACGCCGCAGTGAATGCGCGCGTTTGATGTTCCGCGCGCGCTGCGCCTTGTAGAACGCGCTCTCTTTGTCGCGTGAGAGACCCCGCTGACGACGAGCGGGAAGCGCTCCGTTATTGTAGTCGCGCAGCGAGACGGATATCTCAATTTGTGCAGCGACGTGTAGCTAAAGCCCCAGTTGAGAAATATCCGGCTCGCCTACGGGGCACGGACCGTCGGCACGGCGATATCCACGCGTGAATGGCTCGTGATCCGGATATCAGGCATTAGAGCTGACGAGCCCAGGTGGACAGCACGGAGGTGTAGGGAAATTACAGCCAAGGCAGAAGGCTTATTGGAGGAATAATGAAATTATACCTCTAACTTATATCCTGTGTATGTAAAAGCTTAAGCACGATAGGAAATGAGATCTGTACAAAAAAAAATTGAATGACTTTCATATTCCCACATCTCAGCTAATAAGCTATTATTACTGTCTGCTATCCAACAAAAACGACGTGCAGTAATACTTTTTCGGGTTAGTAGACAGACTGCAAAATGAATATGTGGCTGAATCTTAGTCACTGAAACTTTGCCTTTCTGTGCAGCAATCCTACGGAACCAAGTCCAGCTGGCCATGGGCTCTTAGTTGGATACTGTCCAGCAATAGAGGGTCCCTCTCCCTTAGGTGTCAGTTAGGTCAATGAGGTCCAAATCGCTGTCCTAGGATGGTTTCTTATTGGGTCTTGAACTGGGTTTTTTATAGACAAACAGCCTATGAACTTGTGTTGTGTTACCACGCACTCTCTGAATGTGAGGCAGCGATGAAGGTGACGTTGAGAATACACAGCGCCTTTTTGATGTCCGGAAAGTGGGACTGGAGCCAGGAGCCTGAGATTACAAAGACGTTCTGCCGTGACAGCCGCGCCTGGGGTCCGAGCCAATCGATAATGCTGCCCGCTTTTGGAGAATAACGGAGAAATCCACGTAACAAGTTTCTGATTGAATCAGAGATTGGATTCTGTAACAGATAGCTCGTCTTATTTACTCTGAAGAAAATCTATTGAGTTGAACAGATAAGGATCTCCAGGGTGAAATCAAGGGTACAGTACAAATCCTGACACAAGGATGTCATCAAGGAAATGACCGAAGACGAAGATAGTAATTTTCTGGCTTCTCTGACCCCTCATTTAGACGTTACTACAAAGGTTGGGGGTAGGATGAAGGTGTGATGGTTGAAGCACATCACCTTTTCACTCCCAGATCTAATAAAAGCAAATCTTTTTTGAGAGAGGAAGGAAAGATCTTAAAGAGAAGCAGCTGTCTTAAGCAATTGGGCCCGGAATGACTGCAGAACCTCTACTTTCTTAATACCCTTATCAGCTGTCAGCTGCTTCAAAGGCCCTGGCAGAGTTTAACAGAGAACTTAATCACATTTCGCCAACCAGACATGAATCGAAAGCTGGCAGTTACAGCACGTGCCTGAGAACAGCTGCCGCTCACCATAACGATTAAATAACGTTGTCCGTTAGTGTTATTGTCTGTGCCGTGTAAGGAGGAAAGTCCAGCAGTACATTAACATTCAGATTAAATCAGTCACTTCTAGGGAATGCTGGGGAGTTGGTTGAAAATGTTTAAAAATAACCAAGCGACTTTTAAAATGAGTGGCTGGGTGGTCGACATTTCCTTATGCTAAACGTACGTGCTTGAGGAATGCAACCGTTAGACACTTCAAATATACACCGGATGTTTAAAACATTTCAGGAGGAGGGATTTAAGGAATTTAGAATGATTTAAACATGGTTTTTGTAGAATGCCATGGGGATCGTACAGCATCCGGATGAAAAATCAAACTGATTGCATTACCAAATCTCTTTTAAAATGATGAATAATGGTACGCATGCATTGACAAGAAGCTTTTTATGCGGTAATCCTAAGTATACCACAGGGAGCATGCCCAGCTTGTCTTACAAAAAGTGTACCTCTTATTAATGGCCGGGCACAAACAATTCAGGATGTAGCATTTTTATTCAGCGGTTACTTTGACAAAAACAAAATCTCAGCGAGTCACACTAATGTCAAGCTAATTATCTGCCAAATGGTGCTAATGTCGCAAAGCTCGTTGGTGTGAGTGTGATGTCAGGTTCAGGTTGTACTTAATTAAGACGAGCCCCATCGCCTATTTCAGTCGTCGACGCGCCACAATAGTGGTTACTCTTAAGCAGACGTGTTTCTGCTCGTCAAGCTCAGCCTTTAATGTTTGGCTACATTTATCCAGTTTGGTCCAGATCGTTGTTTGGTCTGTTGGCTTGCTGTGCGCCCCATGTTTCGGTTAATTAACGTGATTAATTTGATTTATCATAATGACTCTCCACAGGCCAAGGCTGCAAGCACAAAGGAAGTTTGCCCAGTCTCAGCCCAACTCCCCCAGCATGACCCCAGTGAAGGTGGTGGAGGTGTCTTTGCCGACCCCCGCAAGCCAGATAAGTGACCTCTCCACACGGAAGCCCAAGACTGAGGACTTCTTAACCTTCCTGTGTCTGAGAGGTGAGTCCCCCTCCCCAGCAGCCATGAATCTGACTCACCACCCCTGCGACTTCCTGCTTCCTTTCCTTATGGAGTCCACATGTTCTACACTTTTTTCCCCATGCTTGATGGATGGATGGATGGACCTTTTTATCTACCATCTATTGATAATAAAACAAAATATTTACAACTTGCAGCCATGTTCTGCATATTGAAACACATCCGTATATTTGGTATGTGAATGTCTACAGTAGATAAAAAACAAAACTCGTGGTTTACAAACAACAGACAGCTGTAGGATTTATTTTTAATAAATCACTGTCATTTCTCTTAAACTTTGAGCACATACCCCTCGTGTAGTAGATGTCCAGTACATTCTTTATCTTGACACTTACAATGAACTTGTCAAGATAAAATTGTAGGCACATATTATATATTACAGACAGCTTCATAGTCAGATAAAGTCAATGTGTTTCATTCTGAAATTGTTTTTTTTTTTTTCCCCCGTTTTTCTCGTGTGTAGTTTCTCTTACCATCTTTTCTCCTATCACCTAACGCTGATGGATTCACAGAAACCCTGTTGGTGTTGCGCTTAAGGCATCGTCTGAGCTCAGTCTCACATGGGCAAGAAGGGACATTTACTGAATTTTATGATGCAATATGTAGTAACATTTACTGTCCACAAATAGCACTATAATACTGATGTTTCTCCATTGGATACAAGCTGACATCACCTCCTTATCTTGCAACTAACTTGATTAGAGGGCAGACAAGGCAGAGCTGCACTTATGAGTCATGACCTTGATTAACAGGAGTCTTGCCTGATCACAGCTGAGGGCTTTCATCGCTGTTGGCGAGCGACCATTCCATTGGCTTTTACATTCAGGTTTGAGTTTTGGGATGCTCTTTCTGCCTTGCCACTCACTTGGTCCTAGGGGTTAACAGGAGGTGATGGAAAATGGGAAAGAGAGAGCTTCAAGTTGGTGGTGGGGGGGGGGGGGGGGTGGTGTTGGTTGCAATTTAACTGTGGGAGGGGGTGGTGGTTAAAGGGGCCGCATTGACCGATACTATATGGGGGCGGCGTGGT
>JAODKC010000137.1:19954762-20023306 GCA_026777985.1 Mormyrops attenuatus | reverse complement strand
CCTCTCCCCAATCCACAACAACACCCCCCACACCAACACCCATCCCCCGCCCACCTCCCCACCCCCCCCCCCGGGGGGGGGGGGGGGGGGGGGGGGGGCGGCGCCCCCCCCTAGGTAAATTTATACAACTGATGTAACTGACCTAGGGCTGGCACTAACGACTACTTTTCTATAGGTTAATTTATCGACTATTTTATCGATTTATTGATTTTCCTTAAGAAAATTAACTTGATCGTTTACTTTAAGTTAATTTTATTTGTTTAATTGTATGCCATTGTAGGGCTTTAGATTTAAATGTACTTATTTATTTAATGGCTTTATTGGTACTATGCGCATCGCCTACAATTCAATAAGCAGATTAGTAGTATGCCTAAATATATTAATGATATGCATATTGTGATGCCCAAAAGTTAGTAATCTGTATAAATTTGGTGTATCCTCATGCTTAATAGATTCGGTTAGTGGAGCGTGTGCCACATGCGACACAAGCAATAAGCACTGAAGTTTCAGTGAAGGGAGGGACAGAGCAGCAGCCACTTTTTAGTTTATGATAACTCCAATAATTCAAATTAGTCCCATAATTACGCAGTGATATTAAAAGAAAACATTTGAATTGAGTGAACTGAAGCATTTTAAAAATCATAAAGGAATTTTTATTTAAATTAAAAAAAAAAAAACACAATACCTCAATTTAAAATATTGATGACACATTTTCAGCGTTGACATCATCGACTATGTCAACTAATTGCAGCAGCCCTAAATTGAACCACTAGGTTTGGTATGAATTCAGCACCAGTTTCTATTCAGTGGAAAAACACTGTACAAGACCAAACAGAAAGAGAAATAAAAGTAATACCTTCCAGAGAAGAGAGTGAGTTTATTGGAGTGGGTTTAACACACTAACTGCCCACGCATAAACTAAGCTTAACCTTCGGAAAGCCCCAACAGTTCCACATTAGTCACCTAGATCATCCTTCAATGACATCACACATCCCATCCTCACTGAAGAATACCAGTTTGCTTAAGATGGATGGATGGATGGATGGATGTATTAATAAAGTTTATCTATGTGCAAAACTGGCCAATTCCATCGGCGGTATAAGCACTGAGGTGGGGGGGGGGGGGATATCATTCAAATTAAGCAAACAAATACGGTTTATTTTTTGTCAAAACAATGATTTGTCTTAGCTCAAAGTTAGCTCAGGGTCCATGTTTTTGCTCCCTCCCAGCTCCCTGCCAGACCATCAATATTTTTGCTCCCTCCCAGCTCCTGAAAGCAAAAACCTGGACTGCCTGGGGGGCCCCAGCAACAGACTCAGAAACACACCTTTAGGTCAATTGGCCACAAGTACATGAGCTGAGAGGTCATTGACGGTAAAGTCAGTTCACTGCTCTATAACCACTTTAGAGACAATCAATCCAGCCAGGCAGGGTGAACAGCCTCCTGTGACCAAAACAGCTACGCCTCTTCTTAGAGCACTTCCTGTAGGCCAAGCTCAGCCTCTAATCCTGTGTAGCGTTAAGCAACAATGTGCCACTGTTAAGGAGCAGCCTCAATAACCACCAAGTTTCTCTGGGGAGTTAAAACTTTGCATCTGGGCATTGTTACATGAAGACTTTCCTCCAAGAGCCATTCACCAGCCAGGAGGGGCAACCAAACCACTTCCTCAATGACATCTGAAAGCGACTTTTAACGAGGTGATAACTTTAAAGTTTGGGCAGTCCACCTGCAGCTAATAATATCCCAGGGTAGGGACGCTGCTCAAGATTTTGGGCCCCATGAAAGCATACTATATTGGGCCCCCAACCCACATCAATCCGATTACGCTGTCAGTCAGGGGCCCTTGGAATCATCATACCCCCCCCCCCCCTTTATGGCACCGATTAGGAACAACAGGAAAATAAGCATAATTACAAGAAACATGAAGCTCTCAAAACATACTTCTACCTTTTCCCTCCTAATCTAATTAATCAACCAGAAGTTGATAAAATTGCTCAACAGGACCCATTTGCAGTCACTAAAAACTGCATAGAAGCATTTTTGCTTGTTTCTCACAGAGTAAACAGTAAAGGTGGAAAAAAATGACTCCTTTCCATGTCCATCAAAAATAGTCGGACATAACCCAACCAGCAAGCATTCTTCCTGTCATTACTCTTCTGCGGCAGCTCATGTGTGTCACATGACCACAAGGCATCTGTTCATTCTGCGGCAAAATCCCCCCCACAAACACACAAAGGAAACAACCGTGAGGGGTACATTAGACAGACAGACAGACAGACAGAAGGGGTGTAACGGTACATACACGGCACAGTTCGATATGAACCGCGGTTTTGGGTTCACAATTTGTTTTGAAATTTATTATTAAATATGCAAACACACACAAAAACAGTTGAAACCAAAGGCAATGCATCTGTCGATATGACTAACAAAACCCAACAAATCTTGCATTGCATACTGTAAACATAAATATGAATTATCCAAAAACATAACATCATAATCATAATGAACTAAATGCCATGTTCTGTACCGCTGAGTATGATTGCACATCTACAGCGATAAACACCCCAAAGGGGTCTGAATTATAGCCCGGATTGAATTTCCTGGCATGAGCGCCTTAGATGCCATGGAGAGACTAACGTGCAGAGGCAGAGTCGGTCTTGCTCCGGCCAGACACACATTTTGCTGATCATCTCAAACGAGTTCACACGTTGGAAGGGTGTCCGGCAACGTTTGGTGTACGAGAGCCACAATTAGCATAATGTTTTTCATGTTAAACATCCACTTGTGAATTTAGGTTCCACCCATGTCAATAAATGTATTTATTAATTTCACTGTGCCTACTGAACTGAAAATGATGTACCAGACAGTATACAACGAACACATGTACTGTTACAGCCCAGACAGATAGATAGACAGACAGACAGATGTTTACACTGAAGTCTCTCTGTACAGCAGTGGTGCCGAACCTGTTTTAAAGTAAGAGCTACTTTCACTAAAACAAATTGTATATCTCACCACCTGGGGGGTGAGAAAGGACACGGTACATTTTGTAAATTCGGGAGGGGAATGGACGTCCACCTACAAATGTCTCAATCAACTATAAATGTCATAATCAAGGGGTTTGGCTCCACTGGTCTCCAGCTTAAGGAGGGCTCGTCGCCACTGAAAGCTGCCATCTTCCCCAGGAAGCAGCTGTGATTCTCATTTCAGCGCGGTCTCGCTCTGTGTATCACATGTACACAAATCAGAGCTAATCGTTCACATTTCTCTGTGAGCAAAGCAGACGGGCGGGTGTCACGCTGACACGCAGAAAGGAGCCGCTCCAGGCGGGAATCCGGGACCTGGGATGTAAACGGGCGCTTAGGAAGCAGGGGGTGCTGGAAACAGGAGAGAGCTCTTCACGCAACAGGCAGCCTCACTTAAAGAGGCGGGCTGATGGGTGACTGACAGCAGTAAGCAAACGAGCAGCTGTCATGGTGTGACGGCAGGGATGGGCGAAGGTACTTCCAGGGGCCCAGAAGGACAGCAACACCGCAAAACACAGCGTCAGATCCCTGTTAAGGCACCGGCTGACAGATAGACCAAACATTCCATAACACAAATAAAACTGCATCATCCCCCGTTCCCTCCAAAAACGATCCTTCGCGATGGCTTGTTCTTACTCCAAAGATGGAGTGAGAGAGTGACTTGCTGGAAGAGAAAAAATGCAGACAAAACACAGCAGCTGAAGCTCGGAGCAGTTTGCTACTAACAGCAATAAAGCTGATTTCTGAATAAAGAAAACGGGAAGCAGTCTGGGTTACAGTTTACCTGCTGGATGATGGGAAAAGTAGGCCCAATTCATCTATCCATCGCTTAATGGCATCTATCCATCCCATAACCGCTGAAGAGAGAACATGGTTAAGGTAAGCCTGGATTCTACCCCGAGCAGCACATGGCAGGAGGACACGCTGGAAGGGATGCCAGGTCATCAAAGGACACACACACACTAATTTACATTGTCTAGGAGTCGGTCTTCCAGTAGGAGGGAGATAAGTGGAGGATGACATCAGAGCAGACACATCTAATTCTCCAGATGGCTAACCACTTCAACGGCATCGCAAAGCCTAGGTCAACGACAGCGAGGGCTCAGCCTGCAGGGAAAGACTCCCGCACCTACCGAAGGGTGGGACTGGCGTCCTGGGGCCTCACTGGCAGAGGCATGTGGAGATGGTCAAGATGACGGCAACTGGTAGAGCATCAATCAGAGTTTTTAATGACTGTCAGCATCAAAATGCTCTCTGAATTACCACGGCGACAAGTCGGAACCAATCACGACAACCTATCAGTCACCAGCGCTCAAATCTGCCCGAGATCTGCTTCGCCACCCCAAGCCTGATTAACTTCATCTGAGGTCCACGAGAAGCATAAACCGCGGCGGATATCATTCAGTCGTATAAGAAAATACACAGTTTAATGATGGCTAACTACAGCAGTTCCAAATTTAAAGCATTAAATCAGCGCATTTGCCAACATAGCCTTTGGCCTATCTAAAGAGCGCTCCGCAGAACGGCGTGTAGCTGCACACAGCGCGGGACACTACGTGGTAGCCAGAGACGCAAGCGGCATGTGCAGCCGTGCTCCGCTCGGCGTACGGGCAGCACGGATTTGTGAGAAACCCTGCAGGCAGAACAGGCTGCGAGCGCTTCTACAAGGAAAGTTATAAAAGATACACGAAACCTAATTAAACCCAGGGGGAAGGAGAAGAAAAGGAGGCAGAGAAAAGAAAGTCAAAAACCGCAGGAGGGAACCCGAACAACAAAATTAAAGACGTTAAATCTTATTCCACGGTTAAGTTCAGAGCTGATCTGGAAAAACAGACAAGAAAACACACAGAAGCTCAAAGCGTCAACCAAACGAACAGCATGCAATTCACGCAGAGACCCTAGAGCACCAAGTAGGGGAGCAAAAATGGGAACCTACAGTGATGGGGTGGCGCCACTGTCCACAGATGCTGGCAGGGAGATTCCACGCGGAGTGAGAGCAGATGGGAGCAATGGACTGCGTGGTAAAGGAAGTGTCCAGCTGTACGCCGCTCATGCTTCCAGAGGAGGGGGGGGTGTGCGGTGACGGGGATGGGGGGAGGGGCAGGCAGGCAAGCAGGTCGGAGCCCAATCCGTACAAGCGCACGCTCACAGGGACAAACGGAAATCGCACCACCACAAAAACACGAGCCTGAAGCTGGCTGGTAGAAAAACTCCACCTGACACGGCCCAACATCCACCACGCTGTGGTATTTCTGCGTGATGGATACTTTGACGATACGTGAGGGAATGACCTCTGTTTGACCTCTGAAACGGCTATGGAAGGGATCGGCAACAGGCAATCCCCCCGATGAAGCACATTTATAAAACACAGAGCAGAATATCCCCTAAAAGGGGAAGAGGAACACGACCCTACCGTGAGCACTTATTTTAAGTATTTAGCAGACACTTCTTTCCAAAGCAGCTTACAGTCAGTGCAAATAATCAGCGGATTAAGCTCCAGGGAGCGCGGACAGCAGCACAAATCCCGCCAGCACAGACGACAAACTACTGCAAAATGACTGTACGAAGTGGAGTAACACACATCTGCCTGCCTCCATTCCTCTCCTGACCCAGAAAAATAAAATAGTTCTGATTTAGTAGCTCACATCATAGAACCGACATGAAAAATCCACAAAATCGTCACCACTTCAGGAACGTCTGCCAAATGACGTGCGAAAAATAAACAAACT
Organism: Mormyrops attenuatus; assembly: GCA_026777985.1. NCBI lineage: Eukaryota > Metazoa > Chordata > Actinopteri > Osteoglossiformes > Mormyridae > Mormyrops > Mormyrops attenuatus. The sequence goes on along the minus strand of JAODKC010000137.1, from coordinate 20,017,550 downwards.
GCGAGAGCGGCCCAGGAGCAAAAGCCACTGAACACGGCTCCCCGTCTGAGTGACACGACGTGACAGATTCTCTCCGCTTCCACCTTGCTCCTGGGTCCCCACTAAACAGCCTGTTATTTTCTGGCTTTCAAGCCGCCCCTCTGTGCCATTTGTGAAAGCAAAATTGGCATGGAGTTAAACAGCATTCTCTGAAAGGCGGGGGGGCACTGAAGCTCATATATCAGCAGGACACCATTTCAGAAGGAGATTGCCTCCCCCGGGTGAGGAGCAGCCTGGAAATTTTCATAGCTTCCGAGAAGTTAAAAAAATAATAATAATTAGCTTGAACCTTCAGCCCACTCCCACCTCCTAAAAAAACAAATATACTGATTTATTCATCAGATACTTTGATCCAAAGTGACATTCAGTATTTTTTTTTTTGAGATTGCAGGGTCAGAAAATATCTGGAGCAAGTGGGGGTTAATAAACTCTCAGTTATTTTTATTAAGTAAACTATTTTATTTTTTGCTGAGCTATTTACAGTTATTAAGGACATCCGAGCAAAGTCTTCAGCCCTGTTTCACAGCTCAGCAACGACTGAAACGCAGGATCTGGCCCCGCCTCCACGTGGCGCTAGGAGGCGTCGGCATCCCAACGATGGCCGTGAAGAGAAGCTGCTGTTGCACGGTCCGTTATTATTCACCGTTACCCAGCAGGGGTCAGCACGCCGCAGGGCAGGCTGGCTGCAGATGCCTCAGTGTCTTAACTTGTGGTTCACCCCACACCCACGTGCTCAGATGAGCAGGAACCGGAGGGCAGGGAAAGCGATGGAGAGCCACTGAGGTCCAGGGTTTCCTTTATTAAGATGTTTATCCATCTGACACACGCGCATCACCTCAGCGTACTTAGCAGAGACAGCTTCCTGTGACAAATAGAAACTCTATTCACACAGGAACAAAGAGGTTGTTCAACCTTAAAATGTATGTGTACTGAACACATTGAACAGGCTCTACATGTTCTTGGGGTGAGTGAGATACTGTACAAGGAGGTCCTTACCGCCACATTACTATCTGCATGGTAATAAGTCAATGGGCTGCTCCACCGAAGCGTCGCCGGGTTAATAAAGGTCTGCTCGGCGCTATGAGACCTAAACGACCGATTTATTAAAACGACCTCGCTAAACAGCCCCATAAGTGGTTAATGAGGTCGAAGGCAAAACTCAGGAAGAAGGGCAATCCATCAAAAGCAGGACAGGAAGTGAGGGGTTCCAAAACAGAGAACCCCTTCCCCCATGCACACACCCACCCCGGGAGTGTCGAACAATAATTACACCAGGCTAATACCAGCATGAACTTCATTCAGAGGAGAGCTTCTGAAGTTCTCACATGGTTAATAATCAAGCGATGTACCAGCTCTGGATATTCTGATCCAATACAATCAAAGGCCATACAGCACAAGTACAGGTCACCACCTCAACTCTAATCAGAATCAGAAAAGTCATCCAATCACTTTGCTGACAGAATCCCTGGGAACTCATTCCTGATGTCACCTGAATTCTTAAGGCGTGTCCTACATTACACAAGCCGTAAAAATACTCTCATTAGCATGGCATTCATACCCAGGAACCTTCCGCAATGTGTGTCACAATATGATCCAACTGAATAAGAATTAACTGCTTGACTTTTTAGATCTCAAGACAAATCCAATGCAGATTCTATATATTTCAGAAAGGAGATGCACAAGTCAGGCGATACATTGTCCTTTCAAGAGTGGAGGAAATATTTAGAGACGTCCTACCTTTAAAGGCTTCCAGCTCTTTCCTGAGGAAGAGAAAAAACAGACTGTTAGAAAAACCTACTCAGGGTACAGCGCTGCATCCAATCAGGAGCTGCGAACTGGCCAATAAGAGAAGGATGTGATGCTGACTGGACCTGAGGTTCGCGGCGATGGACGTGGTCGCCCTATGCATCAATTCACAACCTGCACTCACCGTGAAGACGGACGCCGACATGCTTCCCCAAGTGAATATAAAGCCTTAATGGTTAATGATTAATGGTTCATTCTGGCCAGAGACCCAGTGAGTGCAGGGTCACATGACACAGAAGGAGGAGGCTGTGGTTAGGGAGGAAGCCCGCGGTGGCAAAGGCGGCATGCAATGCATCAAAATGGCATACAATACATTAACAAACCACGGCTTCTAAGGGCGCTTAATCAAGCCAGAGAAGGACGCCACCCCTTGGGTCTTCAAACAGCATTTACCACCAAATCCAACCAAAACTCAGCTTATAGTCTCATATTTCAGCCACAGTCAGGCACCCCACACTACAGGGTACCTAATTAAAACGAAAATGTCCTTTTTTACCAGCAGCTGTGAATCGGGGGGGGGGTGACTGTACACCACTAGCTTAAAAATCCAGACGTGTTCACCTTTCAAGAGATAAAGTGTAAAATTTATTCTTAGCTCCTTATCGCTGAGTTTTTAAAATATTCACACTTTTATTTATTTACTTTTTCTGCAGGAATGAGAGCAGGCGTTTCAGGTTGGCTTGTCTGGCACCCAGAAAGTCCCCGGGAACATCCAGGACCCGTCAGGAATGTAGCTGATGCGCGTTCCACCTCAAGGTGCCTTCACAGCTCGCGGACAGGCGGCCCTGCAGCCCGATCAGCACCCGCACAGAGGACTAACAAGTCAAGATGGGGGGGTACAGCTTATCGGGCCTCGATATTGCCTTCACCTCAGATACACGTTTCATATATTACAGGGGGCTAAAAATGAAAGAGATGAAACTCTGCCCCGAAACGTGACAGGCGGCAAATGGGAAAATGGATCACGTCTCTGACCAACAGGAGAATCCACGGTCCTTCGCTCACGCCGACTCAGAGCCCGTCTGTTTACGGCCCGCCGCCTTCAGTTATGATGTATTAATTGGCCTGGCCGCCGCCACACACAGGCACAGCTGCACACATATGGGAAAGACAGGCCCCTTTCGGCAGGAATGCGCACTACCCGTGCGAGACTCGACAGATAAGACCAAACACAGGAAGGCGGCGGCGATTAGAGCAGCAACGACAATGAAATCAGGCCCTCCATGTAATAAGAAGTGAAGATTAGAGCTCTTCTGAAGTCTGCTTTAAAAAAAATAACTGTGGTTTCTGTATTATGCTTCCAGGTGGCACGTCAGTCAGAGAAAGCAACTAGCACTGCTCTCAGTCTTATACCACGATAACCATTCCTGAACATACACGGCTCATCAAAGCATCTAGATACTGTTGTTGTCTTCTGTCTTAATGTGGCTTTATCCTACCAATGAGTATTGCTCTGTTAATAGAATGGGGGTGTGTATATCACAATATAGTGCAGAGAATGACCTAAATGTTAAGGAAACAAAAGACTCTCACATGGCAGAACTGATTCTGCTGATATGTACGAGAGCAAGTTGAATGCCGTAAGTCACTAAACGAATCCAGCTGCTCGATTCGGATCTGCAGCTTCCTTTCATAGAGACGTTGTTTTTAATACCACATGACTAAGGTGAACAATGCATGATGACACGGCATCGACCCCCCGGCCGCAGAGAAGTGGCTCTGACAGCAGGTTCGAAATCCCCAGTAAGACCGTGGAACTATGGGAATGCTCCTTACCAGCATAAACCTGCGTTCAGAATAACAACAAAACGCTCACCGTCGTTTACATGCGATTAAACTGGAAAACGCGGATAAGCCACAGCACCCTCAGTTCCAGTTCTTGGTTCCTGCAGCGAATGTAGGTTGTCAGCAATCTTGAAACCACCAAGAGGACTGGAGTACCAGCGGAAAGGCTTGACCCTCTTAGGGTTTTAATTGGTTTAGCCGAACAATTAAGCACCGAGGTAGATCGCAAACCAGCTGGCCATCAAAAAACAGGGGTGAAAACACTCCAGTTGCTGATGATACAAGGTGTATGTAACAGACGCCAAGGGGTGTGAATCCGGCAGCCCGCTAAAGACGGCACGCTGCGCTGACATCCACAGCTGCTCACTCCCCTTGTTTCACAGGTACTGAAGGACGACCTTCCAGAGGTTAGTCTTTGTAGCATGAGGAAGCTGGGAAGTGTAAATGTACTGTATGTTCGCAAAGATCCTTGTGACTGGAGATGATCACATGACGGTCAACCATAATGGAATGTGACGCGTGTGTCTTGGCCAAGTGCTAATTTGCACTTCTTACGGGTCACTCATCAGAAGCTCAGCCTAACAGCACTCGTGCCAAACTTGGATCCTTGACGGCTGTGATTTATTATCTGCATCACTTGTACGTCACTGTGGACAAAAGCATCTTCCAAATGTAAATGTAATGTGAGAGCCAACGCCTCGCCCTGTTTCTGCCAGCCCTCTACCTGCCTCCTTCAGAGAAGATCAGCCAGCTATGCAGAAAGAAGAGCATCTCCCTGCAGTGCTCCCTCTGCTGGACAGTGACAGACTGCACATCTGACAGTCATGTAATCATTTCCAGTCACAAAGAAACTGTATAGTGACAAGTGGTAGGGAGGTGGCGTTGTTCACATTAAATCTCCAGTGGTGTGGCTTTGACTGTGGCTTCAGTGCTTTGCATTTGCACGGGTCTCCAAATCTGGTCCTGGAGAGCTTCTGTCCAGTAGGTTTTCTATCCTACCTGGCTTCTGGTGAACCACACCTGTTCTCAGGTATATATCAGGAACAGGTGTGGCTCCTGAGAAGCCAAGTAGAATAGAAAACCTACTGGACAGAAGCTCTCCAGGATTGGAGTTGGAGACCGCTGTTTTACACAGTCCAAAACCATGCAGTCCAGGTGACCGATGTATCCTACTGTGCGTTTCAGTGTGTACGTGTCATGGACCTGGGCCTTTTGTGCGTCCTGTGCTTTCAGGGACTAGAGATGACTAGACCAGCTCGCCCCCTACTGGACAGGCAGTTACCTCTTCTTCTTCTTGTAGTTCTCCAGCTGCACCACATGATACTGTTTGCGCTGCTGCTGTTCGCACTGAACACACAGGTCCTCCAGGTGCACGAGGCGGCTCTCCATCTCCTCGAAGTCAGCCTCCAGCTGTACTGTGGGAGAAAGCAGAGGAACATGCTACAAGTGCGGACGGGGCCTTTCAATAAACGTGACAAATACAGAGAAGCGGGGGCGGGTATATAGCTCCAGGAGACCAATCACAGGCACCACTGCCCTCAGTGAAATCGTTTTAAAGCTTCAATTACCAAATTCTAATGTAGAAAGCACGTTTCAAGTGTTTTTAAACCTTTTATGTCAGTCAGATAAATGAGACCCAGCTGGATTAGGCCTAGTTTCCTATGAATAATGTTTTCCTTTCGAGTGCCGAAAGATCGATTCTGGATATGACATCACGTTCCAGATCACCCTGTAAAAATAAACACGTTCGCTTTTGAAAACAGGGAGGGGGGAAATGGCAGCTCTGTCACCACAGGAGGTCTGAGGGCACTGATATCCACAAGACTCCCTCCCTGTTTCCGGGGCTCCAATCTCCCACGACTGCTGGAGCATGAAGAAGCTTTTCGTAACGCTGTTAGGGCACCGTGTTCTTCCCGTTTGCCCGACAGCCAGATCTCTCTGCTCAGGCTCGCATCCACAGCAGGGACAGAAAAACCACCAAGACAGGGAAATGGCACTTTAAGCCTTGAGTGGTTCCACACAAAACAGGTATGATGAACTCAGGGAGGACTCGCAGCAAAGAGAAGCCGATACATAAAGTCAGGGAACAATGGTAAGTGACAGCTAGGTGACCTTCAGTTCACAACAAGGAGGTAACACTATGATCAAGGACAGGGGACACAGAGATGCAGCTATATCAGTTAACATATCGGTATTGGGCAACATTCGTTAAACTAATAATAAAGATATTGGCACTGGTCTAGTGTGTCAATCTTGCCAGATACTGCTGCCTGATATTTAATCTTTATCAATATTCAAAGTCAGCAGCACCAGAGCTAAAGACATAATTACTACTAATGTAGATGATTGCACTGGACGATCAGACATTTTTCATGGTGGAGAGATTGTCAGTTTTTCTATGGCCCGCAACATGTTTTTAATTATTAAATCTGGCCCACAGACTGATTGTTCATTTTTCACAGAATAAAAAATGGTAATCATCACCAGCAAGCTCAGTAAGTTTCATCGCCACCCGCCCCCACCGCTCTCTGCTCAGCAGAGGTTAGTCCGTCATCAGTACAGGCGATATTAAACAGACAAAAAAAACAGACACAAACATTCAGTTACCGGTATCAGTCAAAATTTCCACATCAGTGCACCATTAGGAAAAAAGATTCTCAATAACAACAACACATCCCTCCAAAGTCTTTTATGAAGGCAAAAGTGCATCAACGTGTGACATGTTTAAAGGAACCAAAATAAGTATGAACACGCTTCACTTTTTATCTACAAATGAAGGTTAACATTTTAGTAATGATATACTCCTTTTTAATGAAGATAATTTACCCAGAACGCACCGGGCCAGCCTAGATGCATCCAGTCATTTTGAGATGTATTTTTATGAAAATGAGGGAGATGCTGCCACCTAGTGGGAATTTCACAAAGCTAACCATGGTTTGGCACTGGTCAGAAACCGTTAAACTAGTAAACAAATTACCAATTAAAACATAAAAACTACAGGGAGTGGGGGGGGGGGCAAGAAAAAAATATATATTTGCCATATTTACTGGGTATTTTGGAGAGTGGTGCCATTTTTTTAATTTGGTACCACAGATATTAATATGGATATGAATTAGAAGATGGAGGAAGTCATAAATAGTGTGATGTGCAATGGGCTGGTGCGTCACCCTGAGCAACTCCCTGCCCTGTAGAAATAGATTCCGGGACAGGCTTTGGACCCCTGTGGGTAGGTACAGAAGAAACCTGCATTGTTGTACTGAGTGTTGTGTTTTAACCACATGCTAGAAGTCACATTTTCTTTAATATTCCCATATTTAAAGACTGTGAGCACATTTAATCAGTGCACACATACCTGAGCTGCAGCCACACTGAACAGGCAGTGGGAATTTCAGTGGGAAACATGCTCTGCGCGTCCAAAAACAGTGCAGTATATACTCTGCTATTTTCTTGCTGATTTATCCCATTTAGCCCATAAACTGCGTGCGATACTCAGGCACTGTTCAAACACCTCATATTTCACCTCCGCAATGATTTTAACAATTGTGGCTGTATGCTCTGTTATGTTAAAAAAATAAAATACAACCTTCTACACCAGTAACTTGGGTCTAAACATTCATCAAACCAAGAAAATCATTATAGAAAAATAATTTAATAAAAACCCCAGGAAACATTAAATGAGCAATTTTCCACTGTGCAGTCAGACCGCCTCTGTTTCAAACATAATCCTCCTTGGCAGCCTTTGGGGGCAAACAGGTGGAACTAGACGTTTATACAAAGTAATAAAATATACATGCATTCAGCCGACCTGAGAACTACTCAGTCTTTAAGCAAAAACAAAAATCTTGCACTCAAACCTATTTCTTGGCATTATAACTGAATATTGAAAAATCGCTGAGACTGTCCTTATTAGGAAGTTAATATCCAGGACAAATAAGACTAAAAACTACAAAAATCAATGCTGTTACTGACATGCTTCCGGCGTTCCCTGCAGCTATGTCGGGAATTCTCACGGACATGTGGGAGGCGAGGGTACTCCAAGGTTGCTCAGTCACTCTGATCATGAATTAATGTCGAAGCAGGAAACACTCTGTCGAGGAAGGCATCCATTTCAGAGAGAGGAGAGGGGCAAAGCGGAAAGTGCGGGAGCCTCACCGATGCGGGTGGTGACAGACTCCATCTCGGCCAGGAACGCCGGGATCTGCCGCAGCTGCTCCTGAAGCTGCCCCAAAGTGGACCTTCTCTTCTCCCAGTGGGCCGTCAGCATCGCCACCTCCCCGTCCACCACCTGCCAGGCACCGTGAGACACACCTCGTGTAATCAGACGACTCCCCAACTCTCCAACATGCTAATGAATTTTCCCTATGGTTTCTGTGATTTAAGGCTCGCGGCAGAAGCCCCCTATGGCCAGCTTCTCCAACTGCATCCCTGACTACTGAAAGATCAAAACTGGCCCTAGACAGCAATATTTTTCATTTTATTTGCTATTTAATTTATCTTTTATAACATGTAGCTCGGGTTCGAAGCACACACAGTTTCATTGTATAATACAATGACAATAAAAATATTCAAATTCTAACCAATCTGGAGTAACAGTGGAGCAGCTTTGGGAATGCGGCTCAAGAGAAACGACATTCACAGACTCATCCCTTGGTGCTAGCTTTATTGCACTGACCTCCATCAACGGACTAAGCATTAAGTATGACAGACCATCAAAAACATGATTTTTTTTTTTACGACAGCAGGAAGCCCTGGTGGAGCCTTTAAATCTAGTTTTTTGGAAATTAGCCTAGGTGAAGCTCTGCAGACACGGCGCATTTCTGGATGCTGCATCACATGCTAATCGCGTGACGGGAACGGCGGCCACTCAGATGCCAAACGTGCACTTGGTGCGGGAACCGGCAGAAGAAGTGCTTCTGTGCTCATGGATGGCTTGATGCAATTATAGCATTTGGCACTAAACACTAATACAAATAATCCCATGTGAAGTATTATTAAAACAGCAAGCGATACGCCTTAGACTGGTGCAGCAGCTGACAGTGCCATACATTTGTACTTGCAAACACAGAGATAATTACCATAACACAGCTCCTGTGTGCACCCCCCAAAAAACCTAGCAGTCCTAATTTAATTTTCACATGCATATGATCATAGTGGTTCACATTTTGGCAGAATACCCCCCCACCCATGGAGTGCTGCCAGGGCTGGGAAAACTGCTTCCATATCATTTCATTTCCTTTCAAATACATTCCGTTACAGCGTTCTCAGTTGCTTAGCTAATGCTTTGGCTCCTTAGTCACCAGGAATTGCTATTCATACCGCTGGACATTTTATAGGAGCAAATCATGTTAGTTACCTTCCTGAAGGGTATGAGAGAGAGCGGGCCCTGCTGGGACATGAGCCAGCAACCATCATTAGGAGCCCACTAGCTACACAGACAGGCCGAACTGGAGGCATAAACAAAACCACTCAAGTAGCATGACACACTACTCAAACTCAACTCGGTATCCTTCTTTACGTTACTCTGCGAAAGGTGCTGCCGAAACCCACCAAGTCTGATATCATTCATTTTATCTCTCGTGAAATAATACTGACAAAGTGAATGAATAGATTCGGTGGAATTAAAATAGATGATCACTTGCATAGCTCTCTACATGGGGGGGGAAACACGTACATATCTCAGCCAAAACCGCAAAGCGTCTCAAATTTCCTATCGATAGACCTTCAACATGTCTTTAAAAAGCAAGCATTGATATTCATATTTAAAAGCAAAGTATAAAAACAATAAATCCAGCAATAATCCATTTACTCAAAAAACTGATTAGACAAATGAGAGGCAGGAACTTTTATTTTTATTAAAACCAAAACATAAAGTGCCAAAAATAAGAAAACACAAAACACCATTTTCTTACCCAACACCTTCAAAAACATTTAAGTCTATCCTTTCTAACAAAAGCAGTATTTTCTTATCTCCAACAGAAATATAATTGGAAAAACAAAGTTCATTTGTTCAATGAACCATGGCTGGACACAGAGCCATGTTCCTCCTTAGAGAGATGGATATATAGACTGCTTTTTTCATCCATCCATTTGTAATTGTCTTTGAATGCCTTGGGCACAGGATGTATTTATTTGTTTGTTTGCTCTTTTCTTTATCTGCTCAGCCGAACAATTTTGCAGGGGATTGGTTCACAGGTTGTGTTTTGGTCCAGGACCCATTATCTGCCCAAATTGAACATGTACTTATTCATCTCAACATGGCAACACTAAGAAACATGGTCAGAGAAACTGGACTCGGGCTTCGGTGTAGAAGACGCAGCATTTCCTGTCCACTGAAGGAGCCTGGCTATAAACGGAGAAAAAACATCTATCGGTCTGAAGCTTATCGACAGCCCTGACCTGTGTCAACACAGACAGGAGGAAAAATCGAGAACTTCACCCGAGATGGACAAAAAAAGGGATTTGAAAAAGAGCAAGTGGAAGAATGATGTTTTTGCACAAACAGGAACCTGATTATCAACAGATGCCCAGCAACATCTGCATTCGTTTGCAACACGGTGAAGAACGTTTGCCATGAACAGAGCTGCTCCCTGTTCTATCCTGGTGTGTAAATGGCACCCAGGCAGAGAGGAAGAAATCAAAGCAGAACCACTCCTAGACCTTTGCGGAAGTCCATCCATTTTTTGCAACCGCTTATCCTATTCAGGGTCATGTGGTGTCCAGAGCCCATCCCGGAGGTTACAGGTGCAAGGCAGAGAACAACCCAGGATGGGACGCCAGCCAATCAGAAGGCAAATTCACACACCATGCACTCACACAGACGCACCTACAGGCAATTTGGTAACTCCAGTTAGCCTCAGTATGTTTTTTACTGTGGGGGAAACTGGAGTACCCGGAGGAAACCCCACGATGACACGAGGACGACATGCAAACTCTACACACATGGAATCCTGGCAGAGACTCTAACCCAGGTCTCAGAGATGTGTGAGGCAACAGTGCTAAACACTGCACTAACATGCTGTCCCCCTCAGCAGAAGTAAACAAGGATATTCTACATAAGTTTCAGATGGCAAACTCTGGATGCAAGTATTTAGCTTCCACATACTATAGGGACACTGCTTGTGTGCTCATACATTTTACACATGGCTGCCACAGGTTATTTGAGGCACCACTGTGAGAGACTGCGGCCAAAACCGGGCTGCTTCCACACTGTGTTCCCTGGGTCACAGGCCGACCCGACGACTACAACTCTTCGACACCTTGTAATGCACAAAAAGGGGACCAAAGCCCACGTTCTGGGGCTCTGACAACAACCTTGAGTTCATATCCAGAGTAACCGGCATCCCTATCAGCTCTCAACGGTGAGGGAATATCAAGTAGCAACAAGTAACTTCGTTAGGAATGGATGGGGGCAAAACTCGCAGATTAAGGGACCTGCTTGGCTGGAAGGAGCCTGCTTATTCTGAAAGCCTATGATCGCAGCACCATTGCGGGAGTTTCATTTACACAAATGTTTTGAGGGCAGAACGAAAAATGATTGGTCCAAAGAGATAACCAATCAGACTGCAGAGGTGGGTCAAAGCAACTAGAGGAGGTGAGACCAAGACATATGATTGGGTGGTTCCCCCTCCTCTAGTCACTCGGAACCACCTCTCTCTCATCCAATCATTTTTCTTTCTGCCCTCAGAACATTTTTCTGTAAGTAAAACTCCAATAAGATAACAGATTAGGCTCTGCCCACACATGGTTATGCAAGCTCTTGAGAAATTAAGGCAGCTATTAGGTTTCACCAACATGTCATCCTTCTGGAGGTGAAAGGCACCACATAGTATATAAATTATTCACATTTGAAATACAGGAATCTTACTGCACAGTCCAGCTTCAAAGAATAACCAAAAAGTCACAACAAGACCAACAAAAGCTGGCATGTGAAAGACAGCGAGACATCACCACTGAGCTGTGTCTACAAGCAGAACCAGATGATAGGAGAGCATGACATGTCTCGTTGCAAGTGAACGGGACAGTAATCTGAGGGTACTAAAAGAGGCTTGAAGTATCAAAATTCACAGGACTACGCAGGCGATGCGCCAATTCAGACTTCATGAATTTGTGAGGCCAGTGATGAGAAGCAGGCTCCGGGGAAATGAAGGCCTCGTTTTAACAGTCAAACGTTCCTATAGCACCACTGCATTCTGGGTCATGGCTTGTGTTCAAACGTTCACAGTAAATTGAAACTGACCCAACAAATTACACTGGCACCCTAAACATTAGTCTGCATCACATTATATCTAAAATAATAGAGTCTACAAGGTTACAACACATTAGTCTAATAAAGCATGTAAAAAACTTTCTGGAGAGGCACCAAGAACAAATCATTGACATCTGCTGAGCAGGCGAGACGTAGATCAGTGGGTCATGAACAAACAAAAAATCAAATCTAAAACCTACTTGGCAAATGGCTCTATAATCAGAAGCCTGACAGTCACTGAATGTGCATTTAACGGAAAAGACCCTCATTTTAATGTATTAGCCTTCAACAAAATAAAACAGATATTGCAAATTATATTATTTTTAGCAATGTTTTAATGAAATTAAATTAAACATTGAGTCTTCCCCTAAACTCCCCTGTGATACACCGACTGAACTGGTTTGGTTTTAGTTGTGGATCCTGTGAGTCTCTAACGTCATTGGTTTCTATCAAAAATAAAAAAATAAAAATTTGAATGCATTATTAAAACAGATTGATACAAATGGTACTGCGTCATCCAAGCTTGTTTTGAAGAAAAATATTGATATACCGCAAAAAACAGATATAGGTTACCACTCTACAACTCTAGCTTTAGCAATGTCATAATTTTTTCTATGGTTTTCAAATAACCCTATAGCTGAGAACCACGGACAAAAAAAGATTTCTTTGTGAGGAAACAGTGTGACATCCCCAGTGAATAACGGAACGCTCACCTCCGGTCCCTACTCACTACGTCGATGACCCCTACAATGAAACTGTTCGGACATTTCTTTGTCCACTTCCCGCACTTATATTTGTGAAACAAGACCTTCCTACACTGTCTGTTAACATCATCCAGTGAAAAGATCGACCACCACTGTGTACTTAATCACCCGATGCTTGCCTTAGCAAACTAGCTACTACACATTATCAATACATCGATGCAACTAATGCCAGATTCACTGCGCATCGCTGCATGCACCCAATGCAACGCATTAGCCAAAACTGCTTCGCATGATAAATGAATCTTGATGCATACCCCAACAGAACCTAACACAAAGCATGTACTAAAAGCATGTCTGACCACGACACCGCAGTAAGCGCTCAAAGATAAATGTGTCGTCAATACCACGTGGTTCACTTCAGGAAGTTCTTACAAACACCGTAGATTTGACAAAGACCCAAAAATATGGAAACAAAACTAGGCTAAGATGAAATTGTATTAAAATTAGCTTCTCATCCCCAGTCATAAACACATCGTACACAGTTTAGGTTTTATAATTTGATCGACTTAAGGATAAGTATTCAGATCATGTGTTACTGATGATTTTTTATCCTTATTTAAATATCACTTACCTCTCCTGATGTTGCACATTCTCTCCCTCGTTTATGGAGGTTCACCCAGGTGTCTTCATACCTGCACAGTAACAACAGAAACAAGGGCACTGCTACAGTTCCCATGTTGGGGCGTTAAATAAGGGAGTCCTTGTATTACTGTACATGTTCATATAGAGCAGCCAGAGTCATGGTCATGTGGACACCCCCGAAAGAAGCCCACTGAGGCACCAAGGCATCCATTTATACATTTATTGTAGAAAAACTCCAACTGTCCATCCAACCAATCATCCAGTAAGGTCAGTGGGAGGCCAATCCCAGCATGCACAGGGCACACGTCAGGGGACAACCTAGATGCGATATCAGCCTATCGCAGGGCACAGTCATACATATACCATGCACAACTAACTATTACAAGTATAGTGGACAAATACATGGCTACATCCATTTTAGCTTTATCAGCTTGTTCTACTTTTCACATCTAAGAGCAGAAAAATTCAAAATTTCCGCATACCGACGAAGTATTTCTAATCCAGCTGTAAACTGTGTGAAATTCTCCCCTCTCCTGCAAAAAGAGCAAAAATATTAGACTACTTGAATATCACAACATGAGACTGATAGAACCATTTTACGGGATAACATCCTTTAGCATGCAGACCCCAAATACCCGGGAAAAAAAAATTACCTTTGATTCTTCTTTCTCTTCACCTCCTTCGATTTGTCACTCAGTGTCTTTATCCTGAAAGCGATTGACGACTGGGTGACTGACACGTTCTGATACATTTATAATTTCCTCCTAGAAAATACTGCCAGCATGCATTAATTCCACTAGGGAAAGTTTTTCCTAAAACTTATACCCTTCACAAGAGCAAACTTCTACGTGATTCAACTCTTACACATCATACACATACTAAGCTCTATAAACGTAATGACTATACCTCACATCTTAGTTTATGTGACCTACAGATTGCACCCTTTACCTTGGCCTAAATATATCTCAAATATATACACTCATTGGTCACAGCAGGTTAACCTATGTAGTACCAGGTAATATCTTGCTTTTATCTGCAGAAATGCCTCAAGGATGGATGATTTGTGTATGCAGAGGCATTTTCGTAGACCACTGTTGAATTGAGCTGTTATTTCTGCGCTTGCAGCCTGTTAGCTTTAGCTAGCCATTCTCTCCTGACCTCTGCCATTAATAAGGTGTTTTCAGCTACAGAACTGCTGCTGACTGGATGCTTTTGTACATCACAGCACTCTTCATAGACACTGTAGGCGTGTGAAACCTGCTTAGATCAGGCATCTTATCTTTTGTAATGCAGATACACAGTAAGTGAACCTCTTGACCCTGTCTGTGAATGGTATATATTCGGTTACAGGTACTCGATTCACTGTTTTTAAGAGCAGACCGTTTGATTTAACAATCAGGTGTAGGTAATCAAGTGGCCACCGAGTGTAGGCTGTAGATCAGGGGTCACCAACATGGTGCCCGTGGGCACCAGGATGCCCCCAAGGACCACACGAGTCGCCCGCGGACCTGTTCTAAAAATAGCACAACTCACCAGTGAGCACCATCTAAAATTTAATTTTATCCTGTTGCTATTCTTTAATCGCATTTGCGTTTATATAGATTTGAAAATGACAATGTCTAAAAAAAAAAAAAAAAAAGCATTTAAAACATGTTTATTATACTGAGCAAATTCCCTTGCAAATAGTCTGTATGGTTTGCAAACTAACACAAGGCTTTCGGTGTAGCTAATTTTAGGTTTATAGTGGAATAATATATTTGCTGTAAGTGTCACACCAGATACGTGAGAGTTGGCAACCCAGCAGAGTTAAAAACGATGAAATGCCAATGACCGGTAGCAAACTAAGAAACAGTGAAAGCATGAGTTTGGCTGCTGCCTTCCCCCTCCCGCGCGTCACATGACAGTCACTGGAAAGTGATTACAAGCACTTCGAAGTATGCGGTTTACACACAATAGCTATTTCTAGCCCTTGTTTTTTAAACATTAAATTTAACGGACTTATATAATAACATCTTTACGGCTCAACTTTTTCTTCTTTTTTTTTTTTAGCAAAGTCTACGTGTAAACAACATATATGAACTATCTTCTGCAAAACCGCAGCATTTCGCCAAGCTCGCGCCGTAAACAATCAGTCACACATATAAACCCCAAAATGTCCATCGGCAAATAACCGTGGATCCGTTACGTTATTGCACGATTGCAGATGAGGAAAAGGGCGACAATATTTGGCGGACAAACCGAAAGCGATCCGTGTACGAACCCGGTGGTGAAGTCCTGCTGCACCGTCTGGAGCCTCTCCTTGAAATTTTCAAACATGTTTCGCCTTATTTCTCGGATTTCTACCGTGCAGCTGACCCTCAAGTCCCCAACGCAACCATCCCAGGGAAAAGGGCGCTGTGGCGCTTTCAGACAGCCCCGCTCAGCGCTCCGGCGCTCCGCTCCATGCCCGTCCCTGCGCAGCGCTCTGACCCCCCGTTTACTTCCTGCTTCCTTCGCATGTGACTCTCGCTGTCAGCGCCCAGGGCTCGTAAACTTCTCTATACTGCCGTCCGGTGTTATACCAAAACAACATATTACAGTATACTTTTTAATTTGAGTGTTGCATGCAAACGATACAGCCCCCAATCACACCAAATGTATTGCATTAATGCATAAACTGATTGATCTTATAAAATCAATTTAGCTTCCATATATTTCTTTCCTATTTATCAGCGGGTGATTTAAATTGAACAAATAGGGTTAACATTGCTTAAGAATAATCAGTTACGCCAGAGTCTTTAGGCCAGGATTTTTCATGACGCAGGAAATGCCAAAATGTGAATGCAAAATATATTAGACATAAAACAATTTGCAAAATGCTTGGTCTTAGGTTACATTTTTGCAGTTTTCTTTTGTCACTATTGCAAGTCATCGTGATGATACGATTTTTAATGCGCCGCTTTATGCTTTCGGAGTCACTGTGGCATGATCGTCTCATTTTTGAAAAGGCATGAATGCATGTTTTTATTTACGTTTTTTGGAAAAGAAGCCTGATTCAGTTTCCACAGCAACCAGAAGAGGGCTCCAGTTACTATGTTCTTTTTTGTATCATAGGCTACTGTATTTTTTTGTAAAGCAGAAAAAAATCAGTGGCAGGACTAGCTGACGTTTTGCGAAGGAGGGGGAGACTCTGGTCTTCAAATTGCCTCGTCTGGAACGAAACCGGGAGAGATAAACGCTGGACGGCAAGGGGCTGTGGGAAGTTGAAATAAAGGTGGTCGGATGCGGGGTTTTAATAAGAAGGGGGCGAGGGTAAAGTTTGTCATTATCCGCGAAGGATCGACAGGCCAGAGATAAATAATTTAAAAGGCCAGAAAATGCTTTGCCATGTCAGCCGACCGGATTCGGTTGTGATGGAGATGGAGGTGAAGGCGAAGGCAAATGGTGAAGATTGTTTGACTAAGGTACCGTATGACCGAAAGAGTGTTAATGCCACCGCTGGATGAGCCGATCGGGCTGAAATGCAGCAGCTGGAGATTCATACCTACGTTTTCGTAAATCATGGCGAATTAAGGTGCCAAATTGGTGATTTTATCCATGATAAAAGTAGACGTAACACTTTCAGTCAGTATCGCCTTAGTTGGACATGAAATGCATAAGCTAACCAGATTTTGGATTAATCGGAAACTGGATGGGTTAATTTATTTAGAGATAAACGAGTTCGGGCTCCAATTTAACTGTTTAAACTTGTAACATGTTAGATTCGGCTACTCTCGCAATCGTCACTATTAATTATAGTACATCAGTATCATTATTGGTTATTTCAGTTTCTATGTTTACATTTGCTGCCAACAGAATGGGTAAAAATTCTTCTAAGTGAAACATATAGTAAAATCTAAAGCCGCTCGCATGCATCACATATTTAATAATTAAATATAAGGCATGTTTACCAATTGAAGCGAATATTTGTGCATGATGAAGCGGACTGTTTGTGTGAAAGTAACTCCGCGATCCAGTGGGATATCATTCACAGCTCGGGGCCCCGTCTGACAGCACACTACCGCTTACATAATATTCCATTTCAAGGGCCGATAAGATGCATCGCAAAGGGGAAGAAGTGCTTAAAACCCACTTTCTGTCAGTAATTATTCAGGTGCTGCTGTACATTTGAAGCACGAAAAAAAGTGAATAGGTTTTACTGTTGAGATAGTATGTATATTTTTTGTACTGGGCATAAATGCATAGGAACGGGTTAGAAGTACTAATTTTGATATTAAAGACCAGGCACTGTGTATCTTTATTGGTCATAAACTGAACCAAATCTGTTTCGTTTAACCCCCTCTGTGAATCCTTGATTGCTTCTGGGTACATTTTCAGTGTTGTGTCGTGTGTTTGTCAGGTTTGTGGGAAATTGGGAATCATAGAAGTGGATTACTTTGGACTGCAGTACACGGGTTGCAAAGGGGAAAGCTTGTGGCTGAATCTGAGAAACAGGATCTCCCAGCAGATGGATTGCTTGACTCCATGCAGACTGAGGCTACGAGTCAAGTTCTTTGTGGAGCCCCATCTTATACTACAGGAACAGACAAGGTACAGTTTGATGGCTCTTCAAAACTCCTTTTAAGTAGCATCTGTCATTCCATGTATTTATGTTCAGCACCCCTGTTCCAATTGGTGGTTAGTTTAACTAGATTGTCTGGTGAAAATTTGAAAAAATGGTGAGTGGCTGGAAGTTCTCATGCAGATCTGCCATAAGTTTGCTTCCACTGGGGATCTTTATGAGTTTTAGGCATCAGGAAGGTCCCCTAATATTGTACCACCAAGGTCCCTAAACCCACAAAGTGACCTCATACAATTTTATGATGTTTGGGTAATAGTCAGCATCTGGCACTTGGAATACAGTTCCTAGCAAAGTCTGTGGTCATGGACCATCTTACCTTTTCATAGCACCAAAAATTCTGGGTAAAGTGGGGATGGAAAATTAGAATTATGTATCGGAGGGCTGTGTGTTTCAGTTAAAATACCAAAATGCGGGAGTATTGGTTTTGAAAGAGATTATACTGTAAATACAGTAAACAGTGCAAAGCAGGGGCTGGCAATGAGAGAAATGTACCAAAAAAAAAACAATGCAGACAATTGGACAGCAAGTGAGAGTCATTTTTTTACTAATGAAAATATTAACAGGAGCAGATGTATCTCCGTGTAACATGGTGAAGGTTTCTAGAGAAATCTGCAAATTCTTTTTCATGGTGCATGCATAGCTTTGAATGCATGTAACATTGTCTGGAAAATGCCCTTCGTGCATGTTTGTGTTTTCTTGGATAGAATTACCATTTAATTTGTTCTGTATATTTGGCGTACACACTTGAAATTGTTAAAGCTTTAGTGGTTAATATAAGTCTGTTGATTAGGAACAAGTTCTGACAGATCAGATTGTGAGTCACACATTATTATGTCTGACTCATGATGTCCTCTTTGTCACAATTAATTCTTCTGTTTGTTTAAAAAAAAATGCAATTCTTTGTATACAGTTTTGCTGTCGTCTAGCCATAGTGTAGTAACTGAAAAGGGGTATTAAAATGGTCCTAGTAAAGTCCAAAATCTGAGAGAATACCTAACTAGCTGCAATGAAGGACATCTTGCCCTTTAAGATATAGGCAGATGGTAATTTTACCATGCTTCTGAAACACAGAAGAATTTCACTGTAGTCTGACCAAGAACCGTACTTCGGAAATGTATGGTGTGTCTTAGGGTTTTGTGGTTTCGTTTGTTTGTTTGTTTTTTGTTTGAACAGCATTTTGGTAAGGGTGTATAATTTTGAGAGATTATAAAATGTGTTGTTTTCCCAAAAAATGGTTTAATTTTTCTGTTTATAATGTGTCTGAGCTTTACACACAAGTAGCAGTCACTTAAACTATTTGAAGATTAAGATTAAAAAACAGAACATGAGAAGACGGGTGCCATAGCTGAAGTCACACTAGCTTCGCTCCACATTCGCTCCCTCCTGCAGTGTGTTGAATTGCTGTCTGTAGTACACGTGATTAACCAGATTTTCTGACTGACTTTTGGCCTTCACTTTATTTAGCTTGATTATTCATAAAGGAAAGGAGCTTTAATACGGAAAGGGAAAAATCCGTCCAGACACCCAAAGGTAACAGCAGGTTCTGACGGTTAACCTTCTTCCAGATATGAGTTCATCTCAGTGCACAGGCCATCTGCTTTGCGTAAATCGGTCGAGCTTGTAAATTTGCAACGGGGTGGGGGCCCTCTCTGATGCTGTAACACTGAGGGATTAGACAGGCATGGACTAGAAAGAGCCAGATACCAGCTAGGGAACAGGATTGCATGGAGAACCATTCATCATGCACATGGGCGTGAGATACAGGTGAAACAGTTTGTGCTGTTTGTCAGGGTGAGCAGTGACTCTCTGTGTTGTGACTGCAAACACTGCTCAGTGTTTCCCTCCATCTGGTTACATAAACCACGGAGATCCATGCCATTGTAAAGGGTTATATAAACCTGCTGTGATGAAAGTAAACAAAAGTGATCCCACAAGTTCCCCGGGACTTAATAGGCGTAAAATGCGTTACCTGAGTAAAGGCACTGTGGCCCGTTGGGTAGCACTGTCACCTAACACCTCTGAAGTTGTGCATTCAAATCCCCTGACTGAACATCGTACTGCTGTTGGGCTCTGACCCCGGGTCTCAGTTGTATGTCACCTTGGACCAAAGCGTCCGCTAGAAGGAAGAACACAGCTTCTCAAAAGGGTTTTGTCTTGTGTCAGCACAGACTGAAGACTCAAACCTTGCTGTAAAGCCCTTGGTCATCACGGAGCAACTTTCATTGGTCAGGATTTATTTGCACACCTCTTGTGTATGTTGGAATTCTGTTCAAACGCGGTCGGAGTCAGCAAACACCTTTTTCCACTGTGAGAAACAGCTGAAAGACATCTGGTATCCATGCTTTTCAATGACAGGTTGTCAATTCGTGCTAAAAGGTACTGAGAGCATTATCTGTGTAATTTGGACTTGAGACAAAACCACTGGCACCTCGGTCTCCTGGATGTATCTTAGTCATACTCTAGTTTGGCACCAAGTCAGAACTGGTTCAGTAAAATTTGTCCAGTATAAATAAGTGTAAAGTTGTATTCTTTGAATGTTATATTGTCTGGTGAAACACTTGAACAAATGCAGAGTGGCTAAAATAACTTGTAAAGAGTAAACATTGTTCCGGAAGTATTCAAGGTGCTGCAAGCACTCTAAGGCCACCTATCAATTAGATTATGTATCACAAAGGTCAAAGGTCAGATTCAGTAGCTCTTCCAGTAGAAGGCTTTAAAAGTTGTAAGATTCCAAAGCAAATTGTTAAATGGGATGGGTGGGTAACATTTTTTACCAGGGTGTTGTACATCAACTTTATTTTCAAATGGGTCCAGGTAGAAAATGGGTGACACACTTTTGACCAAACCGATGCAACCATGACGTCCCTCGAGTGAAGTTAAACATTTGGGGAACGATGGGAAATTTTGTAGGGTGTTTTTACATTGACCAATGTCTTCCAACACAGATTCATTGTGCGTGAGTATTTTTTAGGTCCTGTGAATCTGCTCCGTGTTTCGGAAAAATATCGCCCCCCCACCCCCCATTGTGTGTCTTACAGACAGAGTGTGGTTGTTCATTAAACTGAAAACACATTTTCTTTAACTCGAGCATGTGCGTGTGTGAGGGCGGGGGTGGTGCTATTTCATTTTGTTCTGATTAAGAAAAGTGATGTAGGTCAAAGTATTGGTTTTGAATTAACTATCTGTCTGACTAGATAGGAGCTACTCGAGAGGAGATTACACATCTTTTCCAGGGGTCTAAATGATACATTAGGTCAGTCTTTCCCAGTAGAAACAGGAGCAAAAATGTGAACTGTCTGGCAGGGAACTTGGAGGGAATAAAAACATGGACCGACTGTGGGTCCCCGAGGACCGGATTGGGAAACATGGCCTTAGACTGAATCTTTGCCACTGCCTTGACCTCAACAGGAAACTAAAGCTTCACTAATGCAAGAAACACGTCTTCCATTGTGGAGGGGCAGTATTTTCAGTACTGATACTTTATAATCCCAATATTTTCCTATACCAAGGAGAGTCCTTGTGTCTTTAGGGTGATTTATTCCACGGATAATTAAAAGGGTGAAAAAGTCATTTTACTGATTTACATCTTTCAACTGTTAATCTTGGTTAGGGTCACCTATTCCAGACAGCATAGAGCACAAGGTTGGGGTACACTCTGCACGGGATGCCAATACATTACAGGCCATATACACTAGAGGCAGTTTAGAGACACTAATTAGCCGTGAATCACAGGAAGAGTCCCCCCAGATCAGTGTTCTCCAATCTGGTCCTCGGGGTCCCCCAGACAGTCCACATTTTTGCTCCCTCCCAGCTTCCTGCCAGGCAGTCCACATTTTTGCCTCCTCCCAATTCAGCAAAAGCATGGACTGTCTGGGGGTCCCCAAGGACTGGGAACACTGGGAGACACTTCCCTAGAGGAAACCCACACAACACTAGGAGAACATGCAAAATTCACACATACAGAGCAGGGATTCGAACCGCAACCCTGGTGATGGAAATCAACAGTGCTACCCACTGAGCCATCATGCAGCCTATTTTAGGGATTTGACCTACAAATTTATAAAGCACAGCCACATGTTAGTCATTTATGTCAGCCTTTTTATATGGCTATACCTACTTAGCCCTGCACTGAAGCAATAGGCAGGAATGTCAAGGCAGGCTTTGAATCGATGTTAAGGGGCTGTGTCGAGTTGCAGTGCAGATGACACATCTGACCTTGGGCTCGTAGTCATTGAGGAATTAATAGACGGTCTGCTTTTCTGTCCCGTCTTTGCGGCTTTTCCTCCCTCTGCAACAGATTTAGCACTAGACTGCACCACAACATCATGGCGTGCTCTGTGACGTCGGCCTGCCAGTTTCCATACTGATCCTTTTCAAACGGACACTGGAAAGCATTATGCTTGTCAGGCCATGTCTGTGGCCTGTAAGTCCAGACCACTGGGGTCATTACAGATATTAATTAGTGATCATTACAGTTCGTCTGTAATGCAGCATTGCGACCGAGTAAAACAGAAAAGCAACGAAGGCTTATTAAAGCTGCAGAGAAAAAATATTGTTACTGTATATTGTGTTAAATACTAGTTGTCTACAAATCTGGATGAATGTCAGTGAAAAGCTGAAGGCATCTCTCTCTCCAAAAAGAGGAGTCTGTTTCATGACAGCTTTATGTACATTTCAGCTTAACTTCTGGGCCAAAAGACAGTGTCAACATGTGGAGGGATCTAGCGGCTGATTTCATGTCGAAGAAAGGTGCTGTTTATCTGATCTGCTCCGAGCTCAGCTGAAAGACGCCACAGTCTGTCTGTTCTTCGACCCCCCCCCCCCCCCTCCCAATCAGGCACTTTTTTTTCATGCACGTGAAGGATGAGCTTCTCAGAGGACACTTGCAGACGAGTGCGGAGCAGGCAGAAGACCTTAGTGCCCTGCTGGCCCAGGCTGAGTTTGGGGACTACAGCCAGACCACGGTGAAGTACCGATACTCTGAGCTCTGTGGGAAGGAGCCCGGCCTGGATGTCACGCAGAGGTAACACCTAGTGTCTGCCTCGTGCTTCTGGGTTGCCGTGACCTCCACATGCACCCAAAGTTCTGCACACCAGCGCAGCGATCTTATTGGATAATTGGTTAAATATCTACTCCCAGGGACCGCAGTGTTCTGCCAACGAACCATCATCGTCGTCCAGATGTCTGTGTTTATTTCTATGTATTTTTTTTGCAATTACCTGACATATTCAGCCTTAGCAATAACATATCAGTGGCCAGGGAATGAAGATTTTCCTGAAAGATCAGTGCATGGTTCCAGCCCACTTATTACTATATTTACTTATGTTGCGCAAAATTTCCAGCTTGTTAATGTAACGTGACCAAAATATTCTCGAATTAAAGCCTGAAGGAATTTGGCTCGTACCGAAGTTTAATAATTAAGTTACTTAAGATTAAATATAACAAATGTTCTCCCTGCTGTCAGGCACGTTCAGTTTGATGACCCTTACTGGTTTTAAGCAAGATAAAAACAGCTTAAAGCAGGTCAGATTTCTCTGTTTTGGTCACAGTTTAATAGTTTTGTTTAATGTATGATCTTTTGTCTTTGGAAAATATTCTCCATGTTTACAAAATTTATAATTATCTTAACGCTTGCAGGTAGTGCATGCTAATGCCCTGATTCATTCCGTCTCATACTTATAAATGCCAACAGCTTTTTTCTGCGGAGACTGTTAATTACAGCAGAGGCAGACACTTGTCCAGTGCAGTATTTCAGCAATTTTTTCTGTTTTTTTTTCTGGGTGTTTTGTGGAGGCTTAAGTGGAAAGACAATTGGCCCTATTTGCGCTGTTGGCTGTGTGCATGAATTTGTGCGTGGGGCCAACACCAGCAATTAAATTTGAGGGATCACCTGGCTCGCCCCCCCCCCCACCCTGGCAGCATCGTTTCCAGGCACAAATCCCTGGCCGGGATAAGCCCCCGCTCAGCGGAGTACCGCGCCCTACAGCTGGTGTCCTCGCTGGAGCATTACGGCGTCGAATGGCACCGGGCACGGGACAGAGAGGGTCAGAGAGTGGCTATTGGGGTCGGACCCGAAGGAGTCTTCATCTGCAAGGAGGACTTGAGTCTCATAAACAGGTGCAACTTAAAAAAACACTGACGTTGTTGCATAATATTACTGGTTTGACTTGGATTAATCTCCGTCCATCCATCCATACATCCATCCATATATCTTCCAATAGCTTATCCTTCTCAGGTTTATGGGGTTAAACTATTGTCATACTTACCTGTATTCAATAAGTGCTATTGTAATTTGTATTTTTTTTAGGGGGTATTTATTTTGTTTTCCAGGATTTCTTACTCTTTCTTTCTTTTCTTTCTCTTTTCTTCTTTAAAGGCTTGCTTATCCAGTCATTCAGGTAGCAACCCAGTCTGGGAAGAATGTGTATTTGACCGTCACCAGGGAAACCGGCAAAAGCACCATGCTACTGTTCAAGCTGATAAGCACCAGGGCGGCCAGTGGGCTCTATCGCGCTGTCACCGAGACACACGCCTTCTACAGGTGAGTACATGTCCCAGAATCCTGCTTTCTCATTGGCTCACTCAGGGTCATGAGTTTTACTGTAAGTGCTCTGCATCTGATCTTTTTTATCTTCGTTCTTTTGATCCGTATGAAAAACACGTTTGACTCAGGCTATTACTGCAAAGGTGGTATATCAATGATACCTGCATTTTGCTTAAGAAATGGCCTTTGTGTCAGTTTGTTAAGCATATAAGGATCATTTATTATAGATGGGGAAGTGGTATGTTTTGAGGGTCTCCTTGCACTAGACTCATGACTGTTAAAGAGAAACTGTCATTCTTGCTTTTTCATTGCCTGGGTAATCTCCCCACAGCAGGCTTCATGCTGGGCGGGGGGGGGGTGGCTGGCTGTCAGAGATTTTGCACTTATGCAATGTACTTATGATATGGGATACAAGGAAAACTTGGCCGCAGGGGAGCTGTAAAGGGGGAGGGGGGGAGTTAGGACGATTCCAAGGGCCCCTGAGTGACAGGGGCCCTAAAATATTTGGAATGCAATTGGATTTGTCTGGGTTGGGGGCCCCAATATAATATGCTTTCAAGGGGCCCTGAATCTCTAGCCCCACCCCTGGTTGGCTTTGCACCGCACTACCCAGTCTAAAGTTCTGGCTCTAGTTTGACTGGACGAGAGTCCTTCCCAGAAGTCTAAGGGGGTTTATGCGTGACCCACAGGTGTGACACGGTGACCAACGCGGTCATGATGCAGTACAGCCGTGACTTCAAGGGCCACCTGGCCTCATTATTCCTCAACGAGAACGTCAGCCTGGGCAAGAAGTACGTCTTCGACATCCGCCGCACGTCCAAGGAGGCGTACGAGCAGGCACGGCGGGCGCTGTACCGCGCAGGTGTGGCGGACCTCATGCCCTCCGACCGCTCACCCGGTCACGGCCCGGATGGCTGCAGTGGCTGCCCCCAGAGCCGCGCCCTGCTGGAGAAACTGGAGAGACTCCGGGAGGCGCTGCTGTGCATGCTGTGCTGCGAAGGGGACATTGACGCCACCTTCTGCCCCTGTGGTCACATGGTTTGCTGCCAGAACTGTGCCACTCAGCTCCAGGTAGTTGTTGGGTCATATCATGGTCTAGTAGCCTGGGGCAAAGCTTTTAACCCGTACTACCCAAGAGGAGTATGCCACTGCATTTATGGGCAAAATTTTGTGCTGCTTTAGTTAAATGCATCAGCTGAATGGTGAAATGTGATGTAAGAAGAACAAAACGATTATCTGATAGATGGATTTTACATGATCAAGCATTACTTGATACTCATTTCCTCTATGACGCTCTGTAGCAGTGCACTCACATGACCTGCAGGGGGAGTCAAGGGTAATGTGACCTTTTTGGTGTCTCCCCAGTCATGCCCAGTGTGTCGCTCGGAGGTGGACCGGGTGCAGCATGTGTACCTCCCTGCCTGCGTCAGCCTGATGGGCCTGCCCAGGACAGCCGGTGCCCATGTGACCATCCACAGGGGGCCGCCATCAGCACGCTGTTTGGCCCCCTCAGAAAAAATCTGTTCGACATGAAGCAACATGTTATTTGTCTGTTTGTTTGTTTGTTTGTTTGCTCTCACTGTTCACACAATAGCCGCCTGTTACTTTGGCTACCACATCTACATCGTGTCAAAAATCATTTGAAGCAAATTGTTTCTTTTTAAAAGATGTATATTTTTCAGAGATCAGTTGAATTTATAAATGATAGAACCACCATTCCTTTCTAATTTTTCTGTATTTTATAGCAAAGTCTTTCGTTTTATATTTTTCAACACTGCCTTTTATACGAGAAGAGGAAATTATTTGTATATTTTACTAGGTTCAAACATGCAGTTTTATGTCTAAATTTCACATACCTTTTAAGTTGATATTTAAGAATCATATTTTGCACTTGTAAATTTTATGCTTTACAAACAGTCTATATGTAGGGAACTGGGAAAATATTATATGTGAGTATAAGCAACATTTTACGGTAATATGATGCAGTAGAATGGTGCAATTCCTTCATTAAGACACATACTGGATTTTTTTTATTTCACAAAGACTGTAACTGAGTGTGAAGCACATTTGCACGTTTGACTAGTCATAAATATCTCTCTGTCTGAAAAATTCTACCTAATGTGTTTTTCAAAATTTTTAATTGATGAAATGTCCTCAGCCCACTAGTGCACTTTCAGGCTAGCAAGTGTCCTCGGTCACTGTACACGCCCTGACATAATCCGTGTCATTTCAAAAAAAGGATCCCAGCTGCTTTACTCATGCACACTTTGCCGTTCAGAAGCCGGCGTACTTCGGATTGCATGTTTTGTACCTCGTTTGGAGACAGCTTTGCTAGCCAGTTTAGTTCCAGTTTTCAGTCTCAAGTGACCAACTTCTAGGTAAATGTGTCTGCTAGTGCAATATGTTATGCTTTTAAAGGCTAGGGGCCCGTTTAAAGAGTGTGTGTATGCCGCAGCAGTATACAACTAACTTTAACCATAACTAGACAAAATATATGACTTTTTAGTCTTTTGATTGCATTTTATAAAATTGAGGTTGCCCTTGTGGGGACCGAAAACATCTCCCCACCAGTTAAACCAGACAGGTTTTGATCACATTGTAAGGAAATCTGGCCGTCACAATGTAATAATTACACACATACACTCTGTAGTTACCTAAGAAGGTGGCTACGTTGGGTTTACCTTAATGTAGCAGGATTATTTTTTATATGTACTTGATTTTGTGCAGATTTTGTCAGACACTAAGGCAGAAGTAGAGCATTTTCTCAGTCCTTTGTGCATTTTACTGTGAGATCACACTGTCAGTGACTGCTGTCGAACACATGAAAATGTTCTGTCCCCCCCTCCCCCCCAGGGTCAGAATCTGGGTTGATTAATTGTAATTTTATATTAATGTAAAAATATATATAAATAAAGCATTTTAATATCAAGTCGGTTTGCAACAGGCTTTGTTTAGTCGTAACCGTTAACTTTATGTGGGTCATGTGAGGGAGAGGGCGGGGCTACCATCTGAACTGGAGCTAAAGATCTGGAAGGTCAGTCAGGTGCATCTACAAGTTTGCGTCACTATCCACTTGGCTGATCAGTTTTAACTGGTTAGTTATTTATGGATCAGTGTCTCTTCATTTCCCAGTAAGCCCAAACCCAAGGTAGCCTTATGACCTGCGTCTTGCGCCCCCCCACCCCTTTGTCCAAAAAGGGTAGGATATAAAATGTGCCCCCCATTGAGCATGACCTGGAGAAATATTTGACAGCTTCATTTTTCCTAGTAAGGTGGCCTGCTTAGTTTAGAGTGGTGTTTCTCAACCTGGTATGTTTGAGAGAGAGCAGAAACGTGAACTTTCTGGTGGTCCCCAAGGACTGGGTTGAAAAACACTGGTTTAGAGAATATACTGCTAAACCAAAGTGGACAAATGTGTGTGTGTGTGTGTGTGTGTGTGTGTGTGTGTGTGTGGTGGGGGGGGGGGGTACGTATTCCACACCAACATCATCTTTTGATTCTTTTTGAAGTGAATTCATTCACTTCCTGGAAGGGATTCCTTTATGCCCCTTACCGTTACATGTCGTACACAGCATCTTACTTAACTGCCTGATTTCCAACATAATTCGCTAGTCTTATTCTTCCGCAAGTTGCTAGAAACGGCGGTTAAAGATGCGCGTAATGGTGTTCTGACACCACTTAATTTACAATGAACAAATAAAAAAAATCGGACACGAATATGACGCAGAAATCCTGATTCAGCACCAATTAGACCATTCATAGGCTTATAGAAGCAGTGGCACAATCAATACATTGGTGATGTATTTTAACATTACTGTAACAACCCCCACACACAGAATTATTTCTGCCAGTCCACCTGAGAGGTAAGAAGTAAGCTTGTGAAACAGGGCTTTCAGTTACTGTTACTAATTAATCATTGTTTCTTTTTATACTTTTATATCCGTTATTATCCTTGCTAAATGTCTCTGGCTCATTGACATGGAAAGTATGGTAATACGTAAACGCTGGGTTATGGATGCTGTTGTGGTGTCTGTTTGTTAGAGACCAACCACCTTTTCAGTTTTTCATTGTCTCATTTTTCCTTTAAAATGAATATTGATTTGATTTGTCGAGCCGTCTATTATGAACACCGGCACAGGTTAAAAATAGTTACATTTCAGTTTTTTGTAACTTAACTAATCGGCTTAATTAGTGTCTCGATATGCCTTTTCTTCTGCTGGTTGTGTCCTATTTCTGTGTGTTGTATTTTATCTTAAAATACATTTTACAGTGTCACACGTTTACTTGCTCCCATCTTTACCTGCAAACGGGCGACCTTTTTTTTAACTCCACCTTGTGGCCAAATGTGTTTTTTCACCTAATTTCAGCCACTGTACGTAGGACAGCCCGTTATGAAATTGTCAGGGTCCCCTGGCGGCTGATGAAAATTATGGTAGCATCTTTTACGGGGAAATCACGGCATGATGAACGTTATGACAATCTGCGTCAATGTGATTTTTTTTTTGAATAAACATATTCCTTAATGCATGCACTAAGCAACTGTGTGTTACACGCAGTCACCTCCTGTTTCTCTCTCTCTCTTGCTCCTTTTCACTTCTCCCCTCTCCCTCCATGAGTGCATGTAACGTGTGTGTGCACGCACTCTCCCAGGGTATTGATTTCACTGTGTCCTAGCCACACGAGGCTTTTTTTTTCTTTCCTTTTTTCTTTTTTGTCCCCTCCCATACTGCACCACTGCTTCCCTGTGCAGTACCGCAGTGCCGGCTATCCTCCGCAGTCACTGTGTCAGCTGGCCAGGGAGCAGCTCCTGTAGCTGCAGCAGCTCTGCGATCGGAGAGAAGAAGGGGTGGGGGGGAAGCGAGTGAGGGGGAAGAGAGAGAGAAGGAGGGAGGCATTGAAGGACAAAGCCATGCGGGCTATGGTTGGGGCAGCCCCCTGCAAATTCTAAGCCTCCGAGGCACCTGGAGTTTGAGGCTGGGCCTCAGGGCCCGCGGCCCGACATCATTGCAGCCAGGCTTAGGAAGGCCGCCTTGACCACCTTCAGGTCCATCACCATGCCGTGGGTAGACATCGACCTCAAGCTGGACTTCAAAGACGTCCTCCTGCGACCCAAACGGAGCAGCCTGAAGAGCCGCCTAGAGGTAAGCCACCTCTCTCGGTCCCCCCCATCCGCCCGGTCATCACGTGTCTGCTGTGTGGATCCTGTGAGGCATTATAGATTGGTGATCATGACCGAATACCGCGCCAGCAGCCCCCCACCCAGCTCATGGCCTGGGTGTACGTGACTGTGGATAACCTTTAAGGGGGGGCACATCCGTGTTACCGACACCGTGACTCCTGTCTCGCTGCTTCCGAGTTACCTGCCTTAGGTCTTGCCGGCACAGGGCCCAATTTTACCCTGAAAGATACAAAGCTACTATCACTGTTTATGACATAATCATTCGTCTGGAAATCCCCCGAGCGAGACCTCCTGGCAGACTGGTCATCCATTGGACACAGATTTCTCATCAGTTACTGCCGAATTACACAAAAACACAGCTGTCCCCACAAGATCAATGCATTCGTACCAAAAAACTGGTGCTGAATCTGAGTCTGAATCTAGTACCACCTCTGTGAAACTCCACTGAGTGACAGTGTTTCGCTATAAATCACTAATTCCCTGGGTTAGTAAGCCTGAAATACACAGGAGATACACAGCACTGTGGATATTGATCCACATACCCAGTGGAGCTAAACAAACCACTCCTTTACTCACTTTGCTGCATGACAGTATCACTGAGAGCTAGGGGTACCTCCTCTCCGCATCCGTCTCTGTCTTGCGCAGGCCATCGCCAGGCCCCATGTGACCTGTAGCCTAGTCTCTCGTATACTAGCTGTCGGGAGACCTTCATGTCTTCCTTTATCGAAAAAGTGTCTTATCTTCACTTATCTTTCACTCCATAAATCAAATGTCTTAATGAATAACCAGACAAGCTGTTTGTTCTCTATTCCTTCTGTGTATCGTGATTGTTTGCATTTGCCTTCAGTCTGCATTTTTTGCAGTGTAGAAAAATTTACTTACTTGTCCGAAAAGCAAATGTATTAACACATTTTTACAGGAGTTGCATGTTCTGTGTATGTTTGTTGACCTTGCATCTGTCCTACCTTTCCTTGGTTTTCTTTTCCTTGACATACCACTTTCCCTGAAATCCTTTTCTCTAGTAAATGATTTAAAGAAATTTGTGCACTGGTTACCATTGCAACAATCATGGCTGAAACCCTCGAACGCTTGAAATTCTTTATACTGACCTGTGCTGCCCAATAGGAGAAAGGAACATAGCACTGTACCTCCCTGTATTAGTTTAGCTATTGATTAACATGTCAAGGCTCTCGTTTGAGGCCAGGCTGTCAGAGGAGAGAGAATCGACTCTGATTGTCTAAATCCAGGGACCTGCACATTACGTTCCAGGATCCATTTCACTCAGTTCCATAAATTATTTAGCGCCTCTTTGTCAGGAGGATCTGGATCCTGAATCTTTTATGGGCCGTGGACAGCCATCCTCTCAGCCTTAACACGGTTATGCCGTTTCCTAGGAGTATGCATAGAGACGTTAACTGCTGATGATGGCGATGATCAAAACACCGGGTGCATATTAAGCGGCCAGACTGGCATATTATTCAGTTTCTTAATTTACATGCAGAGTGTGGTGTAGGGAACAGATTCACATTTTAAAGAGGGTTCAAAATTGCATAAATAAATATTGAATAAATACAACATATAATAAAAAAAAAAGATGAAAACCTGAATATAAAGATAGCGTCAGGATGTCTACATTAACAAAAACACTTTCCGTCATGGTTGTAAAAGGAGAGGCAAATCCCTTTTTGTGCCTTGTCGTGCTGGCTGGCTCCTTTGTGAACTGGCTGTGGTCTGGCCATTGGGTTGGTCTGCATTCCTGCCTAAGGCAGAATGTTCTGGAAGGTGCCTTTGTTTGGGGCTGTATAGCCATGACCAGGCCCTGCCAGTTGTATGACAGCAGCAATATAATCACTTCTCTGAGATAGACTTGACCCATATTGAATAGTATCTTGATCCTTTTTTTAAATTAAAGCTGGTATAATGTGTACTGCATCTGCATGCATGTAGTATTTACGTAGT
This sequence comes from Mormyrops attenuatus, assembly GCA_026777985.1. Classification (NCBI taxonomy): domain Eukaryota; kingdom Metazoa; phylum Chordata; class Actinopteri; order Osteoglossiformes; family Mormyridae; genus Mormyrops; species Mormyrops attenuatus. The sequence continues at coordinate 19,986,047 of JAODKC010000137.1, read as the reverse complement.
AAAAAATGTTTTGAGAATATAAGGGCATCCAGTCTGTGTTGATTTATACTGTAGTCTTACAGCCTCTTTGTTACACCCCCAAAAACTCTCAACCTGTTAACAAGAGTAGTTGAGCAACCCGTTGGTTAGTCCACTGTGTCTGGCTTGGGATGCTGCCCTGGAGACTTATGGGTAATTGTGGCCCTTACAGTAGTCTCTTGCTGCTCAGGTGGACCTGCAGAGAACATTCACGTTCCGAAATTCCCAGCAGCAGTACCATGGCATCCCCATCATTGCGGCCAACATGGACACCACCGGCACCTTTGAGATTGCACAGGCACTGTGTAAAGTGAGCCCCCCCTCTTGGAGGCCACATCGACATGGGGTGGGTGCGGGAGGCCGTTCATGCTTGAGCTTGATGTTGAGCTTTTTTCCTCTTCCTCCCCCACTGTAGCACACCCTCTTTACAGTTGTGCATAAACACTACTCCGTCGAGGACTGGAAGGCCTTTGCAGACAGGTGTCCAGAATGTTTGGAGGTGAGTCAAGAGTGGAAGATCACGGAGAGCCATAAAACTGGCATTCCCGTGGTCCATACGGTTCCCGTGATCCATATGGTTCCCGTGGTCCATACAGTTACGGTGCTGTTATGGAGATACGGCACCAGTGTACCTCACTGTTCAGTCATAAATAGCTAACGGGTAAATTGAGATTAATTGCTCTGAAGTCAAATGCTAATTTCTTAATGTATCTATTAGGACCCGCAAGTAAAATCAATGCCGTGTAACATACTTTTTACAATCGACGAAATATATCTTACACTTTTTGTAATGTTTTATAGCATTTAGCTGTTATTTGGCAAGAGAGACTAGCTGAAAACATAAACAAACAAGGTGACCCATCTTCTCTCCTCAGCATGTAGCAGTCAGCTCTGGCAGCAGTCAGGCAGACTTTGAGAAGCTGTGTACCATCCTAAAGGTCGTGCCTGCCATCAAGTACATCTGCCTGGATGTGGCCAATGGGTACTCGGAGCACTTTGTCGAGTTTGTCAAGACCGTCCGGGGGAAGTTCCCCAACCATACCATCATGGTAAGGCCCCATACCTTCATCCAGCCTTTCTTAGATAAACAATAAATAGAATTAAATAGAATAGAATATCTTTATTGTCATTGTCCATACACAACAAAACTATATATATATATATATATATATATATAAAAAAAAAAACACACATGGTCCCATGATGTTCTCTAACACTTGATAGGCTGGAAATGTGGTAACCGGGGAGATGGTGGAGGAGCTGATTCTCTCGGGGGCTGACATCATTAAAGTAGGCATCGGGCCAGGTCAGTGCCCCCCCCCATCTTTTCACATCCTGTCCAAATTGGAACAGGTCTCTAAGATCAGTCATCCTAGACACTGGTGTTAAGGAGTGCCGTGCATACTGTGGATTCTAAGCACAAGTTTATACAAGAAGCTTGTGTGTCATATTGCAACAGGGTCTGTTTGCACAACCCGAATCAAGACCGGGGTTGGATACCCCCAACTGAGCGCCATCATTGAATGTGCAGACTCAGCTCACGGCTTAAAGGGACACATCATTTCGGTGAGTTCCCTAAGACGCCACCTGCCCTCTCTGTTACTCATCGCGCCTTGCTCAAGCTTGCTTGGCTCACTTGAGGTGATACGGCTCATTTTTCAGAACTGAGAAACCATTAAATTTACAGCTGAATTGAGGCTGGGCCTCGGCGCCCATGGCCTGACATCATTGCAGCCAGGCTCAATCTCAATTATCAACAACTAAAAGGAACTTTGGGACAGAAATACACATTTCACCTAAGATCTCGCATGCCATCAAGGGAAAATGTGCAGCTACCATATAGCTTTTTGTATGTTTCATATAAAATTATGCATTTTAAAGATTTTATTTTAGCCAAGCTAATAAACATTCCTGTATCCATTATAAACACTTTATATATTATGGAGAATGTTATCCCAGAATGAGATGAAGTATTTTCAGTGTTGAGTTCCATCCGTGGTTTATCTTGTTCACAAGGACGGAGGCTGTAGCTGCCCAGGTGATGTGGCCAAAGCATTTGGTGAGTATCAGCTAAGAGTTGGTGCACAGACTAATGCAGGGGGGCGTCAAGGAACCAGCCTTTTCAAAGGCGTAGAGAAGCTTTCAGCACTGGAATGATTTCAGCACTGAGTTTAGGGTGCATGGTCAGAGGGCAAAAAAACAGCATGATTCTTGAAAATATTTCTGAGAGTTTAGCTGAGATGGATTCATCTTTTGACACATCCTCTCTGGTTGATTTCAGAAAAAAAATATAAATTGGTTGGAAATTCTGTGAATAGCTCTTGGTTTCAAGTGCCCTCTCCTTGTCCTTGAGCTAGTTTTGATTTTTAAAATTAGTGTCGCGACCAGCTAGGGAGCAAATGTACTCCGAAAGCCCTTGCGTGTGATGGCAGTCTGTCAGATGTGACTGGGAGCGGGACTCTGGCTATGACTCGCATACGCCCATGCATGTCACTTGTACTCCCCATGGTGAGTTTGCTGCCACAGCACCACCAGAGGGCGCTCCAGGGATGAAGAGGCAATGTGGTAAAGAACTGGACTTGCTGGCATGTGTCTCTGGCTATATTTTACACCCCATATTTAAAGTGGCATGAAATTATCAGGCTATCCCAGAAATTCCTAGAAGTCCCATAATCTTGGTAATCACAGTTGCGTTTTTTTGGCAATTGTGTCGTTCTAATATGGTACAGTAATACATGGGTTCCCAAGCTTTTCGGCTCATGATCCCTAAAATAAATAGCAACCCTGATTTTGGCCTGCTGGAGGGGGGGGGGGTCACCCTGGGTAGATTACACCAATTGTGGGAAGGTGTCCCCCTCGGTACATTTCACAGATTGGGGAGGCCAGCCAGGGGGTAGTTCCTCTCGGGATTTTTATCGCAATCAACCAGTTGTGGTTATTGTTATAACCTAATATTTTTTCCATCCATCCATTTTCTGCTACTTATACAGGGTTGGGTCACAGGGGCAGCAGTCTAAACAGGGATGCCCAGACCTCCCTCTCACCAGCCACCTCCTCCAGCTCCACCGGGGGAATACCAAGGCTTTCCCAGGCCAACCTTGTCCTGGGTCTGCCCCGGGGTCCCCTCCTGGTTAGATATTCCCTAAACACCATTCCAGGGAGGCATACTACTTAGGTGCCTGAACTACCTCAGTTGACTCCTTTTGATGCAGAGGAGCAGCAGCTCTACTACGAAAATAATTTCTGCCACTTGTATCAGTGATGTCATTCTTTCAGTCACTACCAAAAGGTCTTGACCATAGGTGAGGGTCGCAACTTAGATTAACTGGTAAATCAAGAGCTTTGCCTTCCGGCTCAACTCTCTCTTCACCACGACAGAACAGTACAGCGCCCGCATTACTACTGATGCTGCACCAATCCGCTGGTTGATCTCATACTTCCTTCTTCCCTTACTTGTCTACAAGGCCCCAAGATACTTAAACTCCTCCACTTGAGGCAGTAACTCATCCCCCACCAGGGGAGGGCAATCCACCCTTTTCGGGTCGAGAACCATGGCCTCAAACTTGCTGATCTTCATCTCGACTGTGTCACACCCAGCTGCAGACCACCCCAGGGCTTGCTCCATCTGCAAAAAGCAAAGACGTGATCCTGAGGCCACCAAACCTGACCCTCTCTGCCCCTTGGTTACACTTAGAAATTACGTCCATAAATGTTATCAACAGAATGGGTGACAAAGAGCAGCCCTGGTGGAGTCCAACACCCACCAGGAACAATTCTGACTACTGGCAATGCGAACCAAACTCTCACTCTGTTTATAAAGGGACCTGATGACCCACAACAGCGGATCCCATACCCTATACTCTCCAAGTACCCCCCGCAGGACCCCTCCAAGGAACATGATCATATGCCTTTTCCAAGGCCACAAAACACACGTAGACTGGTTAGTCAAACTCCCATGAACCCTCCAGTGTCCCTGTCAGGGTAAAGAGCTGGTTCAGCTTTCCTCAACCAGGCAAAAATTTGCATTGTTCCTCTCAGATCTGAGACCCTCCTCTCCAGTACCTCGCCATAGACCTTCCCAGGGAGGCTGAAGAGTGTGATCCTTCTGAAGTTGGAACACATCCTCCGGTCCCCTTTCTTAAAGTCTGGAAATGCCACCCCAGTCTGCCAATCCAAAGGTACTGTTCCCAACCTCCATGCAATGCTGAAGAGGTGTGTCAGCCAAGACAGCCCAACAACATCAAGAGCTTTCAAGAACTCAGGGTGAATCTCATCCTCCCCCGGGGCATTACCACCGAAGAGTTTTTTGACTATTTCAGTGACCTCAGCTCCCGTGACGGGCAAGTCCTCCTCAGAGTCTTCCAGCTCTATTTCCTCCAAAGGAAAACTATACCCCCATTTGAGGTCAACAGTTCTCTATCCCTGCTGTACACAGCATGGATGAAGCTTTGCTTGCCCCTCCTGAGTCACCTGACAGTTTGCCAGAATCTTTTTGAGGCTGACCGAAAGTCCTTCTCTATGGCTTCACCAAACTCCCTTGGGATGCAGAAGAAATTTTACTGGAGCTGAGAGTTGAAGAACTCCTTGGCAGAGGGCTGCACAAAGACACTCCCAGCACACCCTCACTATATGTTTGGGTCTAACAGGTCTATCCGGCATCTTCTCCCACCATCAGATCGAACCCCCTACCAGATGGTAATCAATTGAATCCAATAACAGAGCACCTCTTCTAGCACCACATCCAAGGTCTCCACGAAAGCTGGATACTCTGTGCTGGTGTTTGGTGTACAGACAACGGTCAGAGTCCATCCCCTAACATGAAGTAGAAGGAAAGTGACCCTCTCGTACACCAGGGTAAACTCCAGCATACTGGCACCGAACCTGGGGGGCTATAAGTAGACCCACACCTGCCTGGCCCCTCTCACCATGGGCAACTCCAGAGTGGAATAGAGTCCAGCCCCTCTCCAGGAGTTTTATTCCAGAGCCTGAGCGACAGTATCTCTCTACTTCCTACACCAGCTCATACTCCTTTCCCACCAGAAAGGTTACATTCCATGTACCTATAGCCAGATTTGGTCGCCGAAAATCAGTCTGCTGAAGCCCCTATGTTCAACTGCCACCCCATCTATGCTGCACCTGACCCCCACAGGCCTTCCTGCAGGTGGTGGACCCACAGGAGGGTGGACCCATGTAACCCTTTTGGGCTATGCCCGGCCGAGCCCTACAGGTAGCGACCTGGCCACCAATCCCTTGCCCATGAACTCCCTCCCCAGGCTTGGCTCCAGGGCGGGCGGGGTCACATCTCTCTCTATTGTACTCCTCATGGTGGTCCTTGCACATCACACTTAATCTGGCCGCTCACCTAGGCAGTTGCCCTCGACAACATAGCTCCTATGATCACAGAGGCACACAAACCCTAACACCACGATATGGTGGCAATTCATGGGGGATAATATTTCACGTTTTTGAAATTTTATAAACAAGTCGTGGAAATCATGTCGTGACCCCACCAATTGGGTAAGAGCCTCTTCAATATTCTATGCTCCTGTGATAATTCCAGTCAGCAGGTTTGACTTCCTTAATGTAGTACAGTTGTTAAGTACTGATTATTATATATTCCTCACTGTGTCTGCTCATGCTTGGGCTTGCCGACAGGGGCGGGGGCAGATTTTGTAATGCTGGGAGGAATGCTGGCGGGACACGACCAGTGTGCGGGCGACGTCATTGAGAAGAACGGCAAGAAGGTGAAGCTCTTCTACGGGATGAGCTCCGACACAGCCATGAAGAAGTACATGGGGGGAGTGGCAGAGTACAGGTACCTGAACATGCACCTTAGCGAGCAGCACCTGCTGACATGGTCGATTGAAAGACAATGCTAATTCATGCTAATAGGTTGTAAGGAATGCTAATATATGCCAAGTCATGCAAGCATATGTAAAATATGTTTCCCGTTCCAGCCCACACCTTCACTAAAAGGACTTATAATCACTAGCTAAATGTGACAGGAAATTCCCTTTAAGTGAACAGTCGCGCAGTGTGTATTTCTATCGCAGTATATTTTAATGCACATTAATCAGGTCAGTGGATTTCAAAATATGCATGAAATTTTGTCAGTTAGAGCATCATATTAGCATATCTTGAGTATGCAGGGTTTTTAATGCTACAATAACGATTTTTACTTGTAGCTAATTTTAAAGAGCAATTTATTGCTAAGCAGTGTTTAGTTATTACCCGCCTTTTTCTTCAGGGCATCCGAGGGCAGGACAGTAGAGGTGCCCTATAGGGGCGACGTGGAGAACACCATCCTGGACATCCTGGGGGGGCTGCGCTCCACCTGCACCTACGTGGGGGCCACGAAGCTGAAGGAGCTGAGCCAACGGACGACCTTCATCAGGGTCACTCAGCAGTCGAGTAACATGTTCAGCTAGTCAGTGCGCTCACGCCCAGCAGCTCCCACACTCCACTCCCAGCGTGACCCACATCACAGATTTTGGGGCAGATGAACGGCCATTTTTCTACGGTCCACAGATCATTCACTTTCTCTTTACACTCAGTACTCAACGTGACCTGTGCTGTGAAACAGGTTTATTTTCGTACAGGCGTCTGTCCCGTCTGACAAAGCCATAGTTTGGTATCACAGCAAATCGTCTGTATTTCACTCAGGACTCCTGTGTTGAATGTAAGTAGACTCCTTGTCTGACTATAAAGAGATTTGCATGTCCCTTAGTTGTTCAGCTGACACTGAAAAATGGAAAAGCTCGCTCTATGTCAAAACCAGAATATATCATTTGTCGTGGACACAAGCAGAATTCTGAATGTGGCCAATGTATGTAGAAGCAGGTGTTACACTACCATGCGCATGTCTTCACTGACACAAAACTTGAATTGAAAAGATTCTGAACAATGTTTCAGGTGGTTTGGTTTTCAGCTGACAGAGGCCCAGACACTAGGAGCCCCATGAGTGTGTAAGCATGGATAATGGTAGCTTTGGTTCAGGTATGAGGCCCACTAGATAGATTTTTTCAGGGGCCCAGCTATGACTTTGTGTGGCCCTGTATCTGGTACAACTTTGAAGAATTTGAGTTAAAAGATCATATATGAAGTGATTACAAACCAATAAGTGTCATTTCAATTATTATGTAGAACTACAAAATGCGCTGTTAATGCAGTGACTTTATGAACGGCTGAACAGACAGTTATGTCTCCGCCTAGTGGTGACTAGTGGTTGTACCTCCAAGTAATCTACACACCGTTTTTTCCACCTTCAGTACCAAACTTTCATTAGTTACACATCTTAGCAGTGCAGTTCTGCAAGAGGAATTAATCTTTCAGCTGCCTTTGCATGATGTTGCGTTTCAGCGTGCTGTGATAAACTGCTTTCTGCCAAAGAACAAGCTGCAGAGATTAAATAGGTATGGCTTTTGTTTCTGACAGAGGGTCTATGTATGGAAACTGTTTGGAAATTAAAGGCAAAACTTAAAACTGTGACTAGTGACATCCTGATTTGAATGTCCAGTGGACTGGAACTATCAATAAACCACAAGTTATTTGGTTAAGATAAAATTAGCAATCTGCTAATTCTTTGCATGAGGACATTATTGGGCCATATTTACCTTCACTGATATTTCACAGAGGTGGGGACTCGTGTCACTGACTTGTGACTTGACTCAGACTGAAGTTACAAAATGGATGACTTCCAGCTCAATTGGGCAAAACTGATGGAAAGACTTGGACTTGAGGGCAAATACTCGTGCCTTGGATCCGACCCTATGACTCGAGAAAACTTGAGGTTGTAATTCCCCTCTGGATACCATAATGTTACTTGTATAATTTCTGTGTATATTTCAGTGTATATTAATTCTCTGATGTCTGCATTTTCAACTGGTTGAATGCAAGGTCTCCTGAGATAGTTTGTTGGAAAGATGCATCACTCCCTGCACATACCCAGGCGTAAAAACTGTCTGAGGACAACCATGAGTGGACACTCACTTTTCAACCGGTCTATAAAGAATGTATCCTATGACTTACAGTGGTAGGCTTTTACTTTATGTAGCAAGTTTTAATCACTAAGTGTAAAAACCTGACATAGGTAGGGATTCAAATTATAACTCGACCTAGACTTGAGTCACAAATTTGATGGCTTGTGACTTGACAGCAAAAATGATGGAAAGAGTTAGACTCGACAAATGACTCGAGTCTTGACTCAGACTGCAATGTTTTGATTCGAGACTTCACTCAGACTCGCCAAGGAATAATTTGTTCCCATCCCTGATATTTCACAGATCAAGGTGCCATTCTATGGTTATCAGTAATAAAACTGATACACATATTTATGATTTGACCTCAACAAGCCATGATTTAAATGCTGGAGACACTTAAAAAAAGGCAATAAGAATTGGCACTGTTATTTTATTAGTACGAGTATACTGGAACAATAAACTTGTACTGGTATACAGACATTTTTTTTCCTTTTTTAAAACAAATCCGTTCAAATCCTGAATCAAATATTGTTTTATTTGTAATAATGATATAATTTCTACCTAGAAAACTTGCAAGCACCGTCAAAGAAAAGGACCATAAAATCCATTAAACAGACTTCAGTGTATCCGACAAATAGACACACCACAATTAGAAAATAGAATTTCAATTCTCTTTTTTTGTTGTTTTTTTGTTTCTTAAAAAAGCTAGTGCAAGTACAATATTTTACACTAAAATTACAGAGCAAATTCACACGGATGGAAACAAAGCCAGTGAAGTAAGATCGTGTTTCACAATGAAAGCTGTTAATTATGCCTGTATGCTCAATTTCTCCTCTAAGGTGCGAAACATTCCCTCTTAAAACCCACTTTGCTATTGGCCTGAGTTGCTTGTGCTGCCTCCGTCCAATGGCAAGTAGCCAGAAACCAGGCTGGTCTCTGTACCCTTTCAGAATGGAAGACTTAGTCTTAATTCACATAACCATTTGCGCACCTGTACTGGGGAAAAAAATTGTAACAATAAATCAGGTTCCGCTGTAGTCCTACTGCGGTCCCATTGCTAGCTATGACATCGCCATGGCGTCCCGTTTCAAGACAACCCCCTTTTTTGACTGTCCAAAATCCTTAACAGAAAGAGAAGAAGAAATGATGACAGAATGAATAAGAACATACTGGAGGATGAATGTACATCGATTGTGGGGGAAAAACAGTACTATCAAACAACTGACCATTCAAAGGGGATGGTCATTCAAGGTGGCCTATCACAAGAGGGAAATCTTACACTGCTTTGGGTATTCAGTTGAAATTTAAACAGGAGACAAAATATCCATGATAGTAGCTTCTTATAATAGAGAACTCACACCCTTATACAGCATTTTACAATTTTTGGACACAAAAGGGAAATTTATACCAAGGGAAGGGAGCTAAGTGTTTATAAAACAAACCAGCAACCAGGAATGAGGGAACTTTTATTTTTCTTTACTGATGTGTAAGGAGGACGAATGCCAAGATGGCACTGCAATGCTGACCAGAGATCAGTAGGCTGACATTAAATCAGGACACTACTGCCGATTTCAACTCGAGGTTTGACGTCGGCATCATCCGCTTCACATGCCGACCGGTCAGTTCCAGGATTCGGTTGACGCAGGCCAGTCTGGAAAATGCCCAAAGCACGTCAAAGCAAAACGATACAATAACGTGGCTGGCCCAATGCGCCCACAGCGTGATGTCCCCCGCAGGGCAACGAATGTTTGCGGAGCATTTCCTACACAGGCCCACACAACCATGCAGTTACGTCTCACGGCCCAACAGGCAGCAAGAGCCCGGCGTTCGGAATTTCTACTTTACTGGTGGATACATAACATTAATTTAAAAATTAACGATAATTGTGATGATAAAAATAAGGGTCTATTCGATTTGAATGATAGTCAAACAGTCCAAAAAAGCAGAAACCCAGTGAAATTAAAGCACTACGTGGGTCGGTCAGGTTCTCAGCCTGAGTGCGAAATGCGGCAGTTCGCCAACGCAAGTTTGACTAGACGCCAACAACAGTCAAGTTAAACAGAGAGATCCTGTGATTTGTATTCGGTTTAAGAAGGTGCCACAGTCATTGCGAAAAAGAAATTCAAAATAAGAAAACGCGCCTCCCCCAAAATACTGAATTTCTCGTCAAACATTCATATTTCATTTGTGCAATCGAAATAAAACCCAAGACAGACGTCACCGCTCGCACGCAAACGAGAGCACTTGAAATACCTCTTCGGCCGGTCAAGTTCAGTAAAGCAAACATAAAACAGGCCAGCATGTCTTCACAAAAAAAAGTTATAGTGCTACAAAAAAAAATTTTTTTTAAACCTAAGGTAACAAGGACAAGTTGACATGAAACAAAAAAGTTGAGCCCGAGAGAAAAGGTGTCAACTTTGCTTTGAGCGAAGGGTATTCCCAGCGCCTGCTCCTTCAGGCAGTCAACCCCCTAAGCCTCTGCTCCGGAGACCTGGTGACCGGCCAGGCTCTGCCAGCCTACTGAATAGAGAGCACACCTCACAGGGAGCCCCCTCCACACCTCACTCACCCTTCATTGCTTTCCAGTGAGCATTAGACCCCTTTAAGAGCCCGGCTTTTGTTTTACAAACAGGCGAGACCATCTCATGGATTCAAAAAGTGCATGAACAGATAGTATTAAATATACAATGAAAAAGATTCCATACACGTGTCTAAACTGGTCCCTATTTGAATAGGTTTGAGAAATGAGAATACCCCAATGGAACTAGACAACAGAAGGACAGTTCCAGAAGTCTGAGGAGCTTAGGGTCTAAAGAGTCTCCAAGTTAGCGGACTCTAGTTTGGGAGCTGTTTCTTTAATCCGAGACACTGGGCACTAGTTCTACCGCATGTCTTATGATCGTCAGAATCTACCAGCTGAGGAAAAACACCTCTGCTCACGGGCTATGAAAGTGCTGCTTCTGGTCACGTCAGTGCATCGCACTCACACAAACACACACACGGGCAAACAGCGGCATGCACGCTAACAGACCAACCCCATCCCTGAGTAATAACTAGGAAATATTTTTTGGCCTTCAATGGAGAGAGACAGATGATGTCACAAACGACGTCCTCGGTAGGAAGGAATCAAAAAATAATATTAACATATTAAAATATTAACAGAGTATTCTCAGTTCCAAAAACAGAAAAGGGGTGTTACCCCCTCCTTATTTCTTTAGGAAGGAGAAAGCCCAATATAACTTCATCTTCATTCTTTTCTTTGAGGGGAATCCATATATATTAATTGCATCACATAACAGTCCTCAACCTTAATCAAATAATGACATCATAATGACATCATTTGTCCTCTCCAAACAACATGGCCCAGAAATAAAACAATTTCTAAGTATGACTCTTGCCAGGAACAGTCATTTTTTTCTCATTCTTAGAATCTCTTTCAAAAAGAGCTTCCTTTCACTGAGGAATGGATCTCGGTGTTATGTGTTGGAGAGACACTGAACTTGCGAGGAAATAATATGTTCAGTTCCTTTGAAGGTAAGATATTCTATTCTGCTGATATATTGCATGCGGCACAGCATTACAGAGGCACATGAATGAAATGTTTAAGGTTTACCCACACTGCATATTCTCCTTTTTCTGAGGCAAGAGATAAAAAAAGAGTAATACAAGACAACAGGGTAACATACAGTCTGGAGGAGGAGGAGAGGCAAGGAGTTGCTGCAGTGCCTGGCAATCTCACCAGGCAAAGGGGATACATACACCTAAGAACAAGGATAAACTGATACTTAAGTAAAAACGTATGAGTTAACACCAGCATAAAGACAGAATTAAACACAAATCCTAATTTCTGTTTTATAGCAGTGTCAGCTGCCACCTTCTGCAAAGTCAGCTCCCACCTACATCCACCTGCTATGTGACACCCCCCAGCCCTCCGACCACCCACCACAGATATCCACATCAGAGAGAAATCCTGACCACACCCAAAACCACATGAAAGATACAGGTACCCTGAGTATGGAAATGAAAAGAGTACTAAGTCTGAGTGCGCCACATTTTCTTGTGCATGCATTTCTGAACTGTGTGAGAAATGAAACAATGCAATTCCGCATGGATTATCGCTTCAGGTCCAAATGCTTTGGCTGAACATGTGCACAGTACAATATGTGTGTTATGTTAAATGCTAAGAGGCATTCCGGTTGGCTCATACTGAGCTGGGGGGGGTGGTAGCTTCAATGCAGTCAATGCAAGCTCTGAAAGAGCAGGTCACTGAGGTACTGAACAGGGTGACGTGAATCACACCGGCTACGTGTACGTCGGCGGAAGCTGAGCGCTGAGATATCGTGAGATATCATGAAGCTTGTGTGATAATGTTACAGCTGGGGGCCCCCTGCAAATTCTATCCTGATAGAACGTCACTGCATATTTGTGTGTGAATGTCTTTGACTTCCAGGAAGTTAATGAAGGCACACTGTAACCACACATGAAAAGACAAAAAAACTAACAAAACAAAAAAAATACACTAAAGTAATGGGGCTGTTAGCATTGTGATGCTTTCAGTAAGCAAGGTAATTTTTTTCTGAATTACTTTATTGTTATGTTGAGGAAAACAGTCTGGTCTGTCTGATCAAAAAGTGCAGCATTTGTTAGGTACCACTGCTGAGGGCTCGCTTAACCTGAACGTACACAACCTGAAGCCACTCTTTCTGAGACCGAAAACCCAACTGCGCTATTCAAACGTCAACAAATAAAACACATTAATAAGTACTAATATACCTGCCACAGTCAACTGCCCAAAATGGCTGAGAGTAAGAAAAAAATACTAAAAATGGATTGTCCAGCCCCAGAACTCAGGAAGGGATGCCACTTTCACTGTACCTCACCCCCACACCTCAACAGCAACCTCTGAAGGGCAACAACAAAAAGAATGAAAATGAACAGACCAGCATGGCATGGAAATGCGAAAACCTATTTTATAAAAAAAATAAATTATTTAAAATTGGTGCTAAATCCCCAACCAGCCCCGCACACCAGGCTGACACAAGGGCACGTGAGGCACCTACTGCCGAATAAAGACCCAAAATGGTGTTCCGTTCCTGCCTAGCGCCGTCCCTGTCTTGCACAAATACTGCACAAGTCTGCACAATACCGCACAAGAAAAGTGCGTGCGAGGACACCAAAAGGAGAGCTGGGCCATGTGGAAGGCCAGGAGGTTAAAGAGGATTATTGAGTGCTGGTAAGGTGCTACATTTCTGTGAATGTATTTTGGCTTCCCACATATACTCCCGAAATGAGAAAGTAATGTTGATGTTACAGACTCTCCATATGTGCAAATCGCAAAATTGTACTTAAACGTGAAACAGAAAAAACACTACATATTTTCATTATATACATTGTATGTGCGGGTCTTTGTGTATATACACACATAAACACACGCCACATGCTACAGAACACTGATATCATACTCTGGCCTTCAGTCACAACACACAAGCAGGATGTTCCAGTGTGTGGAATTTAGTTGTGTCTGTGTTTCTGTGTGTCTCTCTATATACACATACATGTATGCATAAATCATATATTGTGTTAATGCCTAAACATATATACATAAATCCGTAGGAAGATGTCAGGTTCCTTACTAAACTTTATCAAACCCTCCGCTGCGCTGAGAAAAATTCTCAAACACGTCTTTTTGAATACTCAACAAACTCAAAACCATATATTTCACATCCATGTTCTCCAGACCTGAGGTACAATGTCCACTGGTTCACTTTTACGGTCATCAGAAACTGATGGCAGAGCTCATACAGCACTGAGACCTTTTCGTATGTCCTCGAAATCTCCAATCTCTTTGGAGGTGTGATTCTTCACCATGCAGTCAGTTTCTACACAAAACAACCTTTTTTTGTTCCCTTGAACTACCAACCACATTTTGTGACGCTTCCATGGTTTACACATTCTGGCAACTTTGACTCGTGTCAAAAAGAAGAGCAAGGCTTTTCTGTCTCATCATCTTAGCTGAAATAACAAACCTTGTCCAGTACGTTGTGTCTTACTGCCAAAAGAAGAAAATCCATCCGATTTCTGAAACCGCTCATCCGATTCAGGGTCGCGGGGGGGGTCCAGAGCCTCGGAGGCTACGGGCACAAGGCAGGGAACAACCCCGGATGGGGCGCCAACCCATCACAGGGCACAAGAAAATCATAAGCTTTTGCAGTTGCAGAAAAGCAGAACTGAAATAAGTAAGAGTATAACTAAAGTTAAACAAGGCAGAAACCCAGATGACTGATACGGCTCAGTGAAATCACCCAACTGCTTTCGAGACAGCAGTGTCAGTCAAAGAGCTTCCATCGTCTTCACGTATGAAGATATTCCATTTGATTATTCAGTATTGTGTAATTGTGTAATTATTTATGCAATTGATTACATGGAGAAAAAAAAAATCTACCTGAGCTTGCAGCTGTCACATGAGATTAATTTCACAACTTCTGTTACTGAAAAGTGTTGTCCATTAATCAGCTTCTGGCAATTAACAAACAAGGACAAAAATAAGGATCAGTTCCTATAAACCCAAGTTATGCAATTTTCACTCCATCTGGATCGGCCAAATAATCCCATCACAGGTCACCCCTACATGCACACACCTCCTCCTGTGCCTGTTTAGTCAGCCACCTGCCTCTTCTCACAGGACGATCAGCAGGCCTGCTGGAGCATCATTCGCTCGTTTCCACCAAGCTGACAGTACACATCACTCTAGAGCAGGGGTGGCCAATCTTATCCAGAAAGGATCGCTGTGTATGCAGTTTTTTACTGCAACTCCCTAATTAGGTTACTAATTAGAGGACTGATTGGCTGAAGAGTCCTCACACCTGGGTTTGAACAGCTGACCTAAAGGTTATCCCAAAAACCTGAATATACACCGGCCCTTTGCGGATAAGATTGCCAACCCCTGCTCTGGAGAAGTGTTTCCCAATCCAGTGCTTGGGGACCCACAGCCAGTCCACATTTTTTTTTCCCCTCTAAGCTCCCTGTCAGACAGTCCACATTTTTGCTCCGGGAGCTGGGAGGGAGCAAAAACATGGACTGGCTGTAGGTCCCCAAGGACCGGATTGGAAAACACAGAGCGATGAGAGGTTGAGAAGACCAGCAGAGCCAACAGAACTTGATCCAGTCTGGGCCTCTTCACCACTGGCACCTAATGCATTCTAACCCTCTCACTCCCCCTGGCAACCACTGATGTTCCAGGCGAAAAGAGCAAGTATTATACTGTCATCTCAGGACCAAGACCAAGCTCTTCTACGAATTGAAGCACGTGTTTACCAACAGGACCAAGACCAAGCTCTTCTACGGACTGAAGCACGTGTTTACCAACAGCCAAGGGAGAACACAGACTCTCCAGTTTACATACTAAACATTGTTTACTGACAGTACTGCTCATCCTATTGGCTTTAAGATTAAATAAAAATTTCGCAAAAATCCCAAACCACACTCCCATATAAAAGAACCAAGATGGCTCCACGCTACACTAAATCAAAGTAATCCACAGAGGCTTCCCTGCTCAACCTAGTACGTGTACATCCCTTTAAAAGCTATTCGGTATCTGCACCAGCTTTTCTTTAAAGTGACCTTAAATATCCATCGTTCTGGGTAACCCATGTGCGGCGAGGCATGACAGGTTCTAGGACTGATGTGTACGCTCAACTTTGACCAAAGGCTCCCTGGGCTCTGATGGCCAGGGCACATCCTGAAGCAGGAGCAGTGTGCAAGTCGTCAGTTATCTCTTCTTACGCGTGAAGTGAGAGCAGGCTCCATAAATAGCTATAGAACATAAGAATTAACGTATAAAAGTGCACAAGTTCACATAACGCAAACTGAGTTAGAACATGGAACGGGGCAGCTGACATCATGTAAACTCCCACTTATGGCCTTGTTGCCATGGAAACAAACAGTGGGTGGGGGGGGGGGGGGTCTGCCCTTGCCAACCCGTACAATCGGTACATTGTTGATTCTCTAAATTAAGAGGCATAACCTAAGACCTGCCGGTAGTACTGCACCACACTGCTACACCTGGTTCAAGGGTTCTCAACGGGTCCATCATTTCTAATGTGTTTTGGTGAAACGCAGAATGTGGCCACTGTCACGATTAAGTCTTATCTCTTCCTCTGCCTAGGATAATACGAAATGCAGCGCATTCTTCTGCTTTGAGGAGAAATGAGCAGTAAGGTGGATCTTAAGAGGAAATTAAAGTCACAAACAGGTATGGTTGACCCTCTTATCTACCTAACAAATACAACAGCATTGATTCGCCACGTAATACCAAGTGCAAAGAACCCCAAAGTCCTAAACAAAAGAAAAGTAATTTGATAACAAAAATACTAATGGCCTACAGTACAGTTATCTGGTTTGAAAACAAAACGAAATACCAAATAAAAGCCGAGTGTGTTTTTCAACTCTCTCTATTAGTTAAAGTTCTCTCAGCATTCATTTCCCTATAATTGACCGGCCTTCGATGCAAATTTTGACCTCCTGAGGAATAAAAGAGGGCTTGGGCAGAGTCAAAGGGGGTTCCTCGTCTGACTTCTCCACCTGGCGGCCCTCTGGGGCAGACCACCTCCGCTTCCTGCCCGTAGGTCTGTCAGCTCCACCTGGATCCGCCAAGGGTGTCTGTGCCGACGAGCTTTTCTTATCTTCACATGCCAGTTCCCCGTTTTCCAAGACAGCCTGGGCGCAGGTGGGTTCCACCATCCCGACAGTACTCCTGGGCCACTGCCTCGGCCCGTTGTCCCGCTCCCCGGAGTGACTCCCCCTGCTCCTGCACCCTGGCTCCACCTTATGGGGCTTGGCCAGGGAGTCACCATTACTGTCTGCTGAGTCCAGAGTCTGACTTCTCCACAGGGAGCCATTCTTCAAGTTCTTGAGGGTGAGGGAGATGCAGACATCGCCCACAGACAGCTTAGCGCACGACAGCTCAAACAGCTGTGTGGTTCTGTCCGGGCAGCAGGATGACCAGCCCTGGCCGAACACGAAGAAGGGATACTCCACCAGAACCTCCACACTCACCTGGCAGGGAGAGACAGAAGAAGGTCATGAGAGCAAAGTGACGGCACGTATATAGGCCAAAATTTGAGTGGGATTTTCTGGTGTTCCTTAAGTGATGTGATCAGCCAGAAAGCACAGAAGAAACAAGTATGCTGGCCAACATCAGAGACCAGACAGCAGATCCAGGCAAGTACATCACTCTTTCAAAAGTGATTCTTGAAAACAAGCTGAAGCTGGTTTCCAAAACAGTCTCAGTGTTGTACGTGTCCATTTGTCAAGTCTTTTATATGTAACGTCCTAATATCCAGCTATTATAATGTCGGACTAAATGGAGTAAAACGTTCCAACATGGGGTGTATAACGTGAAAGAATTCTGCCTGTGGTGAGCGAGGGAAGCCTGGAACAATGGCTTCTCTGTGTCCTTCAATAATGGCCCCACATGAGAGTGTGGCCGCCTGGACATGTCTGCTAAACCACGGGACTAGGATGGGTATGTGTCTTCAGAAAACGACGGCATTGCACAGCAGGAGACTTTTGGGAAAATGTTCCTTCAGCACGTATTCAGCGATTGGGACTAAAAAGGTGATCAATACATGGCTAATGTCTTACCTCCAGCAGAAATCCCACAAAAAAAACAGATATGGTCTGAACTGATCAGTGCTGTGCACTAATAAAGCTACTTGTATAGTTAATATTTGAAACCACAACCAGTCGATCAGTTCAAAACCAGGCATGCAACCAGCAGAAGCAATTATAACAGAGTATAACGGAAATAATAATAAAATTACAACACTATGTTTGTTCCTGAAAGATGGAAATCTAAATATAAAAAGAATATTTTAACTGTTTTACCTTTATGTTTATGCATTTCTATTGCTACGTTATCTCACCTGTGCCCTGTGCTCCCCGACTGCAAACTGAATAATGGCGGAATTGGGTGTCTGGCTGCCATCGATCCGCTCCACTGTGCTGGAGTCGATCTTCAGGTCGCCGCTGATCTCCGCGCTCTGGATAAAGTCCTCGGTCTTCAGGTCCTCCACACGCTTCAGCTCACCGTCTGCCAGCTGAATGATGGAGCCCTTCATGAAGTAGGGGGGCAACGAGGGGCAGGAAGCGGGCGGTGGTGGCGAGGCAGGCGGGGGCGAGGCCAGGACGCCGGCAGCGGGTGTGGCTGAAACCACAGGCAGGTGGAGCTCGGTCTGTACCACGGCAGCCGCATGGTAGGGGGCCAGGGACTGGTGCTCTCCGGGGCAGAACACCTCGCACTTGGGGAGGGTTGCAGCCACGTAGGCTTGAGGCAGTGCCGTGGAGAATGGCTGGGTGGCGGTGGAGGCGGCGGGCGGGGCCGGCTCCAGTTCGGTGGCTGTGCCGCCGCTGACCGGGATGAGCAGCGGCTGACTGGCAGGAATGAGCAGGTGCTGGGGAAGTCCAGCGTGGTAGCTGACCGACTGCTGCTGTGCCTGACTGGCCCCTGCGATGTAGCCGATGATGGGTGGCTGGCCTGCGGGGTAGAAGCCAGCCGTCGGGAGGCCCACGGGCAGTGTCTCTGTGGTCTGCACCGCCTGGATGACGGTGGGAGGCGGCTGGGTGGCCACCGGAGCCTTAGGGCCCTCCAACGAGGAGAAGCTGAAAGGGGAGGTGCGGGAGACGGGCTTCCCCGGGCCGCACCTCTCCGTGTGGGTGGTCAATTTTTCCAGGCCACCGTCTATGTCACTGCCGCGCCCGTGGCTATTGGGCACCAGTGTCAGCGAGGTCCGCAGTGCCGGCGTGTCTTTCGCATAATCGGCGTGGAGCACGACCTGCCGGGCATCGTAGTGGTGCTGTTGGTGCTGGCTGGAGCCTCCCTTGACTCCGCCTACCCGCTTGAGTCGGCCGGCGTCCGGCACCGAGCCGTAGTGCCGGCTCTTCTCCACCTCACCATTCAGCAGCTCTCGTCCGTTTCCATCCTCCTTCTTGGCGCCAGGCCCATCGGTGTACTGGACCACTACTTGCGAAGGGGCAAGGGTGAGGGTCTGGGGAACGACGGCAGGGTTGGGGTGGAGATGCAGGGGCACGTGGGCAGCGGACGCGGGGAGAGCTCTGGCCGCGACGCTCAGGGGGGTGCTGGCAATCTGCACGTACTGGCTGGTCGGGTGCACGGGGTGGGGGAGCGACGGGATGACTCCACCTGCGAGCAGACCCGGCGAGCCACTCAGCTGCGGGTGCTGGTCCGTTCTAGAAACATGTGAGACGGCGGCAGCCGGTGAGACGCCGTAACCCTCCAGCTGGGGGTGCTGCGTGGTAACGGCTGGAGCTGATGTAACTGCAGAGGAGGAGATCACCTGCGAGGAGATGTAGCCGGCATAGGGCCCCGTGAAGGCCGGGCCGATGAACTGCACACTGGGGGGCAGCTGGGCATACTGGATCGCCCCCCCGTGTTGTGAGAGGGACGAGGAGTACACAGCAGAGAGGGACGTGAGCGCCGCCCCTGAGGTCAGAGAAGTGGAGGAGCATGGAGGAGAGTGCTCAGCGATGGCAGGGAGGGGGTTTTGCGGGGGGGCGGTGTCGTCGTCAGCGGGGGTGGGGCCGTGCCTGATGGCACTCTGCCTGCTGGCCATGCTGGCGAGCCACGCCAGGTTATCCCCTCGCAGAGCCTCGCTGCCAGGCGTTGCCACCAAAGGCTTCTCCTCCAGTGCCAGGTTACTGGCGAGGATCTCCCGCTTCTTCGGAGGTAGACACTCGTTGCTCCGTTCTTGGTTCGACTTCATGTTGAGTCTCTGGTCGCCCCTCCCCCCCTCCCCCCCGTCTTGTGCTCCTGACCTGGTTCCTTTCTTTCCTCCTCTCGCCCCCCTTTCTCCCCGATCTCTCTCTGTCTTTGAGCTTCTGAGAGTCGCCCACCAACTCGCTGGCCGGCGTAGCCGTCAGTCCTCAGCGTCTGGTAGGAGCGGACCTCAGACCGAAACTTGGGACACAGCGCCTGCAGTCATGGAACAATCTCGGGACTTCATGAGGAATCATCTCCCTCCGAGCGTGGGCCACCCACGGCAGTGGTAGTGATCTGTGGGGCGAAGGACACACAATCAGGTTCCACCAATACAGGATGTGACCTTCACATAGGAAATTCACTGTACAAGCTAGCACAGGCAGGAACCTGTCTACACCCACACCGCTAACTCTCATGCTAAGCTAGCAGGAGCAGAGAAGCACACATTACCGCTTCCTACAAATGCAGAGTGACGGCACCTTCTGAGCTAGAGACAGGACACCTTGGTTCGTTAGTTAATAGCCCATCTGTAGCCCTGCATCCTGCTGCCCATGAGCATGCAATCAAAACACTGTAACTTTAAAAAGTCATTCACATGCTTTCAAAATTGCCATTTTAAATATACATTTCTTTCATGTGTTCTCCTCCTTATATATTAGAGATGCAGGTACTTAACAGAAGCAAACTTACGCCCTCTGCTGGCCAGACTTGAGAGTGACTCTGAGCTTGCCAGACCCCAAAGTGTGCTGTGAATCTCTGTGTTCTGTCATGAGCAGGGTGCAGCTGTCAACATTGATGGATTAGAGCTGCGTACAATATGCTGCATGACCTCCGTTTCAGAAATAGGAAACTCCGCACACATGCGGTACCTTCAACGGCCACAAGCAGAGGGATCACGCTGCGGCTTTGGCCACAGACACTTCTCCAAAACATACTGACAGTGATTTGCTTAAAAACAAGCTTTGCAGGCCGACCCTCCACACAAAGACACAACACCATGTATTTCGTAGCGGCCAGGAAGCCATATCTGTCTTTTTTCACTGAACTAACACTTGAACTTAGAGACTGTTTACAAAATAATCCAGTATCATGTCTTCAATATAAAAACAGCGGAACTTTTTACTATGACAGATTGTTTATGTATCACTGGCATTGAAATGACTCAGCATTTTATATCTGCCTGGAAATCTCTTCCACAGGGAAAGACCTGAAATGCTAACACGTTTAGACATACTACATGAAGCCTTCATGCATCATTAGGTTTTTTCTGTATGTGTGTGTGTGGGGGGGGGGGTTTATGGATCTTGGTCTTGTTAGTCACAACAGAAACAAAAAACAAATGGATGCACGAGAGTAAAGTGCCAAGAGAATCCGTTACTACCCGTCCCTCTTCAAGTACTGTGTGGGGGTTACCCTTGTCGGAAAAGTTGGTGTTTCCATAGTAACCTCCCGAGAAGTAACAGGAAACCGTGCAAGCATGAACGGGCAGGTGCCCTGGTTTTACACGGGGCGTTCTCGCTCAGAGCACTGTGCTGACGCTCGGCCCTCCAGGATTATGGTGCTTGTGAGACACTTACGAGACCCGGCCCAAAGCTCAGCAGAACCTGTCAGTAAAAAGCAGCAACCCACGGTGGCCGACATAAGGACAGAGGCGAGGAAACGAGCCAGGACCGCTGAGAGGCATTCCGGTACTGGAAAACTATTGCTAGAACCCTG
This sequence comes from Mormyrops attenuatus, assembly GCA_026777985.1. Classification (NCBI taxonomy): domain Eukaryota; kingdom Metazoa; phylum Chordata; class Actinopteri; order Osteoglossiformes; family Mormyridae; genus Mormyrops; species Mormyrops attenuatus. The sequence goes on along the minus strand of JAODKC010000137.1, from coordinate 19,964,558 downwards.
CTGTACAGAACACAGAGCAACGCATCCTTTCCCACTGGTTCTGACAGCATGTTTGCACCTAATTGCCCCAGAGATGGTGGGCAGTCCCACCCAAAGGACTCTGTTTGCTGAAGGAATTAAGTGAAAAACATGCAAGTCCAATCAATCGATGGCTGCTGCCCAGACACCAGAGACGATGATGACATCACAAAGGCCACCTGAACACCCGCCACTGCAAAACAATAATAATAATAGATACTTTATTGATCCCCATGGGGGGATTCTCTTTATGCTCCCCAAACTTGCCCTTTGTAGGTGAGAGCAACCTGGCTGTGAAGGACAGCCACCCATAGCAAAGCCTGGGGAGCTGGGGGTTAAGGGTCTTGCTCAAAGACCCTCAGATGTGCTAAGGCCAGGTTCGAACCTGCAACCTTCTGATCACAGGTACAGAGGCTTAGCCCACTGAGCCACACATTGCTCCATCATGGACATGGGTCCATAATGGAACAGCAGCCCACCCAGGTCAGGTTTAGACAGGCTCTTCATTCTCAGTGAGCACTAGAGGTCATTTTAATTGTTAATGAAAATCAAGGCTGTAGAAGCAGGGTCACGAAAGGGCGAAAACATCAACGGCGAGGCACGAGCGCTTGGAGCTCGCATGGTATCCTCCATGCGGAGCCGGCTGGACACACCACGTAGCAGAAGGCTACATCCTCACAGTTACTGTTACTGCTTGGTGCTGCAAAAACATGCACTTGCACTTTTGTGGTGGTTAGCAAATGTAGCGTTTGGTCAGTTGAGCCGTTTCATCTTTTTCGCGGCGCAACATAAAATTAGTGTCGCCATAAACATCAGAAGCACCACGGCTTCACACCTCCAGGGCTGAGGGTTTGACTGCGGCCCCCCCACATGTGTGGGTTTCTTCCCAGTCTATAAACATATGGTCAGCAGTCTCTAAAGAAAGCAAGAGAGTGACTGGCATCCCATCCAGGGTGTGCCCAGTGCTTCCCGGGACTGACTCCAGCCTCACCACAATCCTACAGCCGGTAAGTGACTATGGAAAGTGAACAGCTGAAAAAAGTTACCAGTTATTAGTCCCCAAAACAAAAAGTATCATCATTCGCTTCACTAATGTGTGCGAAGTTTACTGGAAAATACAGCTTTTTAATAGAACTTGGCACAGTACCTGTGATGTCATACCAGTGATGGGATGTTGCCATGGACACAATTTAAAACACTAAGTAATAGTACCTGTGCTGCTCTAGGTCACATGGAAAGATGTGGCTCATAAAAGGCCAGTGGCCTTAAACTAACAAAAATGCAGTGTGGGACAACGTACAGCACTAAGAAAGAGCTACATATTTTGTAAATTTGCTTGGAAAGTAGAGGGGGATAAAAATAAACTGTAGTAGCAAAATAATGGTTCGCAACTGGGAAAAATTTTGGCTTGTGGGTGAGAAGCTTTATCCTGCCCTAGTGTTGAATTTCAGGCCTGTAGCTGGAGGACACACATGTCAGGAACACAGAGGACTGCCCCCGTGCTGAAGCAGCAACATCATTCCTGCCGAACGCTCTGCGAGACACCCAGCAGGCTCCCAGACGGAGTCAAGCAGGCAAGAGCTGCGGCTGAGAGAGCTGATGGCTTAAGCAGAGGCGACCAGGGGAGAAAGCTGAGGAGACCAGGGGAGAACGCAAAGGCGACCAGGGGAGAAAGCGGAGGCGACCAGGGGAGAATGCGGAGGAGACCAGGGGAGAAAGTGGAGGCGACCAGGGGAGAACGCGGAGGAGACCAGGGGAGAACGCAAAGGCGACCAGGGGAGAAAGCGGAGGCGACCAGGGAAGAAAGCTGAGGCGACCAGGGGAGAAAGCGGAGGCGACCAGGGGAGAAAGCGGAGGAGACCAGGGGAGAACACGGAGGAGACCAGGGGAGAAAGCGGAGGCGACCAGGGGAGAAAGCTGAGGCGACCAGGGGAGAAAGGGAGGTAGGGAGGGGAGGACAGGTGAGGCCCCAGCATGATGGAAGTTTCAGGTCCCACGGGCACGTTCCCTGAGGATTCGCTGCTTCACCCCCAACTCCCCCTCAACAGCTCTCTTTATTGGGAACCAGGAGGCCATCACAGAGGGCCCACCCTCAGGTACACCCCCCTCGTTCTTCACCGGGCCTGCAGAATCCCAAACAAGCAGCCGCCTGCCCTGAGATCCGGGCAGAGATTATGCCAGCCTTTCACCTGGACGGGGAGATCGGCCCTCCAGATGAGCAGACACGTCACACTTCATCCCTAATCTGGGGCTCTGGTGTCAGTCCAGCAGATTCTCGCAGCCAGCTCACCGCTCTACTTACACACACACACACACACTTGAATTCATGTCTTTGAAGGGACCGTCCATTCATTTCTATGGGAAAAACCCTAATCCCAGCAATGATAACCTTAAACCCTACCCAGCCTTCTCCTTAACCATAAATAACCAAACAAAACAAAACAAGACTATTGGCATTTTTAGTTTTTTCATTGCACCTACAGATTTTTTATAATGTTGATCTTCCCCTTATGGGGACCAAAAAATGTCCCCACAATGTCAAAATAACACCTTGTGGGGACATTCACAATGTAATATACATGACCACACACACACACACACACACACACCCCAACTTCACTAGCCCCAGAGAATCCAGGGCAAAAGTGTTTGTCAAGTTTAATATGTTTAATTTGTTTTAATTCGTTGCTGTCTGTTGTCGCGGCTCCAGCTAGGGTAAAGGGCAGATCAACGTGGGAAAATCCCACCTGTCTGAGGGCGTGTGCAGTGGCCGTCAGGATTTAAAATGTTTGTTTGTATTACACAGTGCACTTTAAAGACCAGCACTATGCTGAAAAACTCAAACCTGCAAAAAGAAATACGACTTTCTTTTATATGCTGGTGTATTAATCAGACTGTTCTCACTTGCACTGAGGGGGCCATCCCCCCGCCCATGTAATAAACTGCAGCATCCACTGTACTCCACATTAGTCAGTCACTGTGTCAGGGCAGCCGGTTTGCAGACACCTCACTCCCATATCACAGTGCTGCCAGATGAGTTGGGATGAGCTGGGTAATCCCCAGACCCCACCAGGGTATCTGCAGGGGCCGCCGTCTCCCCTCGGCCACCTGCCACCTGCATCTGCTGTCCCCTGTCATCATCACCAGAATGAAACCACGAACATAAAACATTTGAAGAAATAACACATGCTGATGGATGACGAAAAACAGAGGTGAGCAAAACACTCTGTACAGGACTGTGCAACTCAAGGAGCACATGCACGCTCACAAGCCTTGAAAACGACAATGAGAAGATCACAGGAGGCATGGCATCCAGGGAGCTCCAACAACCGCGTTTCAGAAAAACACTGGATCCCTGGTACCAAGCCTCACCCCCCATCGAAGACCTAATTCCCCTAGGTGACACACTATCTGGCTGCTAATTTTAGCCCCCAGGGGGGAGGGGTGATAGTGGTTGACCGGTCCTCGTCATGCCAAAGCAGAAGCCCGCTACACTGTAACCCCCCCCCCCAGCCCGCAGCTCCACTCGCAGATGGCTGGCCCTTTAAGAGGCGGGCAGTGGGTCCAGGCTAGACAGTGATCACAAACAGCCCCGTCGCTGCCTTCACAATGATTCGTGCATCGTCGTTCCCTAAAATCACTCGCGACATAGAGCCAAAGAAAGTGAGTGAGAGAGAGCAAGAGAGAGAGGGAGAGCGAGAAGGAGGGAGGGAGAGAGCAGGACAGAGCACAGAGTTCCCTTTCAACATGCAATATCTGCAAAGCTGCATGACTTGCATTTTCATTTTCTTCAAAAGTCCAGGTCGCGGCTAAGATCATACTCGATGGATGCCACGTCCCCCAAGGCACATAGCACAGAGGTGCGTGTGTGCATGTGCGCATTACGGAAGGTGCGCGACTCACCACTGTACACCCTCAGAGAAAAAGGCGACACCACGGGCGCTGTAAACCCACTCACCCGCATCCCCAAATCCTCGCATTTTACGAGTCACGTCGTCCTCTGCCCCAATCCGAAAAAACACCCTCGTCTTTCTGCGCTCTCTTCGTCTGGATATTTTTTCCTGCTATTGTTTTTGTTCGGTCCCGAGAAAAACGGGAAAAGGGAAAAAGCCGGGCTGCAAGTTGGGCGGCCGAGGGGCCATGGGGAATGGGCCCGGTGGACGAGACGCAGCGCTCTGTAAAAGAGCCCTGTTCTGGCCCGGCGCGGCGCGCGGCGCTCCGGCACGGTGCTATGCGAGGCCGCCGGCTACCCAAGCTCCCCACAGTACTCCACCACCAGAGCTCCGCCCACTGCTCTCTCCGTCAGCTTCATCAGGTATTCATTCAAAAAACACACACACTCCGCTTGGCAGCGTGCCCGGACTACGCTCACATGGAGAGGACGAGCGAGAGGGAGAGTGAGAGAGCGAGGGGGGTAGAGCGAGAGAGATGAGAGAGACGAGGAGGGGAGGAGGGGTGAAACAGGCGAGGGGGGGAGACGAGCTTTCTCTCACACACACACAGAATTAATCCCCCTAGGGAGTCAATACACTAGGCTTTTTTCCTCTTATCTTCCACCCCCCGTACATGCAGAAGGGTTTGTTTTTCTCCATGGGGAGAGGTGAGAACTTACCCCCCCTTGTTTTCCACTGGCTTGTGCAAGAGTTAGCACATCGCACGTCCAGCCCAAAAGTCAGCCTCCAGAGCTCATCCCAAAATACCCCAACACCCCCCCCCCCATCTGTCTGACTGACTATCACCCCCCGCAGGTGGGGGCAGGCAAAAGATAACCAGCTCAGTCTTTCCTCACTTCAAGCAGGTTTTTTTCACCAGCTGTTGCCATTCTTGCCCACACTCCCGCATTACGTGGGAGAGCCCCCCCCCCCCGCATCTGCGGCTTTGTGCGGCGACACCCTCCCCATCGGAGCCGGTGAGATCTGCTCTCACCCAGGGAGGGGCATGTGCGCAGGAACAAAGAACACATGCCGTGAAGCCATGTAGCCGTGCACGACAGCACGTGTGCGAAGCACGCGCACTTCCAAACGCGTGCACACCCAGACGCACACAGACCCAGGGGCCACAGATAAGAAGAGCAATCTGGGAAACAAACGGAAGGATGTTTGTTCACAGCATCCCCTACCTCTCATTCCCAAATTCTGAGTCAGAGGAAACCAAACCCTGTCCTCAGTCTTTCTGCCCTCCGATTCACACGGCCAGAGCAGACAGCAGCCGAGCTTGTCGCCCACACTGTTTACCATTCGGCCGTGGCTGTGAGGCGAGGACAAAGACCGACCACTCCACAGTGGTCTGGGGGCTCCATCGTCCGTATCGAACACAGTTACTGGGCTCCAACAGTCTGTCACAGGAACGCAACTCGAGACTGTATTCAGCCAAGGCCTCGGGCTGCAGATTTAGCAGGGAATGAGACTGGAAACTACCAAAGAACGCAAGATGAATCCGGAGTGTTCCAGCCAGCAGCTGAATCAAACCTCTGTCGAGGCTGGCGTGCCCTTTGTATACGCTTCCTCAAATCAAACAGGAAGGGCCTAGCATTCACATTCCGGCCCTCCTCCTTCTCCAAAGGATTGGATCGGACACGCCTGGTCTCATACCTTCACGAAAGCACCGGCAGTACCTAGGCCTTAAATACACACCAGCCTCAATGATCAATTGCCTTTCAAAGGGACAAGAAGGCACAGACAGCAAGGCGGGCCAGCGGCGGAGCAACATTGCATCTCCCAGGCATCTTCATTAAGACCAGGGCCATTCACTTCACTAGGAAAGCAAGGAGTCATTAATCCCAGATCAGCTCCGAACCTTGTCCACAGCCAGGCTGCTGACAGGTATGAGCATGATCTGCGCCCCATCACTCCACTGAAAAAGAAAAAAAAGAGCCAGGTCAACCTGCCAAGTGAGCCTGTCTGTGCTCGAACAGCGATGTCACACTGCATTCCTGGTGAACCACTTTGGGTATCGGTCATGGGGAGAATCTGGTAACAAAGCACCTGGCTACAGGCTTAAGAGGAAGTCTACCTGGGAAATGCTGCAGATCCATTCAAACCAGAGCACCAAGAAACCCCAGATGAAGGAATACCTTAGGCGCCGTAAGGGTTGTGTTTCCGTAACAGGGAACATCTTTCCAGTAGGTGACACCTCACAGTACTCCTTCAGCAGTGTTCCTCAGGGCTCAGTAAACTTCTCACTAAGTATCACCCATAGGGGCACCCTCTTTTGAATAAGGTCTACCACACACTGCATATTTCCTTTCGCAACAACAAGCCAAACAGACTACAGCTTTCTCTGCCAAACTTTCATGAGCCGAAGGGGACAGGATATTCTATATAAACAAGCACCGGATAATTCTGAGTAATAATTATCACAACCAAAAACATACACGGTTATCCGAGCAAAACAACGGATATTACACTAGTGGCCAAAATTGTGGAAACACCTAGCATTTTTGGCATTAAGCTTTAAAAATTACTACCCGAATATTGGCGGTAATGTTTCTAAACAATCAAAGAAACATCATACACTGGACGATGAAATAAGCAACTGGAGTAACTGGAATAATGTTCTGCAATATTATGATATTGCAATATAATTATAATACTGCAATATTGGAAGCGTTTCCAAAGTTTTGGTCACTAGTGTATATGATGAACGATTGGTCAGAACTCAACCTGAACCCTGCAGAAAAGCTGCCTCATTTGCTGCCGTGTCCCTCACATCCCTTCTCCCAGCCCCCGTTTTGAGGTCATTCAGTTTTTCACAGAGAGAACAGGTTCATGTTTCCCAATAAATGCAGAAGTTAAAGTGAAACAGGAAGCTTGATGTAGCAGATTGAGGTGGCAGCTACTCACTCCCTGGCTCTGTGGCACGCAGCTTGGAGTCCTGAGCCCACGCCAGTACTGAGCAAACCTCAGTAGACTGTATCTGATCCTGAACCCACAACCAAAATAGCCTCACATTCAGATGAGAAGAGAGAAGCTCATTCCCTCAAAGAAGCAGAACGGCTTTGATCAGCCCTCACACTCCAGTTTCACTTAAGAGAGTCAACCAGCAAGTCCTACGGCATGTCTGTGCTCAGTACTCCAAACACAACACGCAGAGAGAGACAGAGCCTTTCTCTCTGAAAATTAAGCGGAGGAGAACATCGGAGATTTCGGCTTCCGAATCACTCCACTTTGCAAAGAGATGAGTTTGTCTACCGAGAGCAGGAATCAGAATGGAAACTATCAGAGAGGTTCAATCTTCTTTCGCGTCTCTGGGGCATGGATGCAGGCATGTCCATTCTAGCCCAACGCAGGCAATAAGGAATTCCACTCTCTGTCCATTTTTTTCCTCAAAATTCTTTTAAATAATGGTGATCAGTCATAATTAAGTGCAGTGAAGTACATGCATAATCTTAAAAACCAAGCAATGAATTTCAGAATGATGCATTATTTGCGCAAGTACATTGGAATTCATTCATTCACGTATCCTATCTTTCCCTTGAGATACACACAGTTGAAGGGGAAGCTTTGGGTCTGAGCACAAGGTCAGGCCGTTTAAATGGTGCCCCAGTAGGATATTAGCGCAGTTCTGTTGAGGAGTGACCCAGTGATCTTCCGAGCACAGGCAGAGAGGCTTAGCCACACACCACCCCAACATTCAGTTAGAATTTTAGACAGAAGTTGGAATTTTAGACCTTCAATCATCAATCACCAAGCAACTGAAATAATACAAATATGATATAACTGATATGATAACAAATATATTCATATTCAGTCATTTTCCTGCCGACAATCATTCGACAAGCAGGGCGGAGGGCAGGGTTCAGACATCCTATCACTACTTTAAAAAGTTTACTCGTCCATGCGAGCATGCAACAGCCTTTTAGTAATTAATATATAACCAGTCAAATGCACTTTAATGGGTGATTGATACGTTATAACGATGATGATTAAAAACAACTTTGCTAACATTTACATTGAAGGTCACATCCAATTAAGTTCCGCCCCGTTTGCCTTTACCTCTCGAAGATTACGAGGCTTTGAGTTCCCCTTAATGTAATGTGGTAGGATTAGCCCACAGCACTGGAAGACATAACAGCATTTAGCAAGCGCTGAACAGGAGGGGGGGGATACAGGCTTTCTGAGGTGGGATCCTGCCAAGGCCACTTTTGGAAGTGTAGATGACGTAATGAGCAGCACTCAGATGCTCAGCGCCGACACGCACACAGCATCTCCTGCCCACGTTTATAGCCAGTTACAGATATCAGATGAGAGGTGAAGTAGCTTTTTTTCTGGAAGGTTCCATGAAGCAGGTAAATCTTGTTCTTATTACTAATATTCCTTTGATTGTTTTATACATAAGGCGTAGGGTTCAGAGGTTTGTGCATCACCATGAAATTGAGGGGTGGTGAAACCCAGAGGGTGGCATGCTCTCTCTCTCTCACACACACAGTTCACATTTTCATATCCTTTGTGGGGACTGTCCACTCATTTCTGTGAGCATAACCCTAATCCCAACAATGACATCCTTAACCCCTACCCAGCCCTAAACCTTAACCATAAACAAAACATGGTTGCATTCACAAATTTTTATGAAATTGTGGTTATCCTTGTGGGGACTGGAAAAATGTCCCCACAAGGTTAAAAGTTACAGGTCGCCACAGTGTAATACATACAAAAATGCATGCACCTACATAAAGACCACTCCAAACACAAACACACTCCTGCATAAGGATCACTCCAAACTTACACACACACACACACACACACACACCCCTACATAAGGATCACCTTGGCAGAGATTAAGAACACCTGGTTCAAAGAGCCTCAACAAAAACTGAGGTATACAGTCATGGAAGCACATATGAAAAGCAGAGAGGACACGCCATCAAACCGCACAGTGCAGATTTGCAGCAGCTTCAGTCAAATAAACAACAACAACAGCAATAATAATCATACCCACAAGTGCGCTGTGTCAGTCGGTTGTGTTTATCCAGTAAGGATGACGGGGGGGGCCATGGACTCGCGTTTTCAGTGTGAGCTCTCTGCCGACCAGGATCAACTAACCCCGTTGCACTCCACAGACAGGACCAGTACTTGCCCAGACATGTGCTGACATGCAAGAACAGCCAGCCTCAGACACACTTACAATGATCTTAGGTGGCTCAGCAAACACTTATGAAAGGCAGCTTGCTATTATTCATTTTAGTTGGAACCATTCAGGGTCAGGTGTTCACAGCCTGGGTTCACAGCCTGGATACATGCCGGTCAGGAGTCTGTACCCTTCACCACTGTGCTGTCCTGTCACTACTGCACCCAGGGGAGACTTCTGGGCATGGGTGGATGCCCGTATCAGGTGCCCTTCCTGGGCCTGGCAAGCTGGGCACGTATCAGACCGGTAAATCATGCAGTCGGTTGTAACTTCTACGAGTACATGAGGGCTACAGGGGTCGATTTATTGGTGCTATGTGATACCAGTCAATCTAACATGGGAGACAAACAAACGTTTGGTTGGCAAAATATGTTCTTATAGAATATCAACTTACCGTTGCAAATTCTAGGCAGTGCAGAGGTCACGCACAGTGAGATCCAGAGACAGGGAGGCTGACGCACCGAGTGCCCCCTCGTCTCGGTGCCTCACACTCTCCTTGCCAGGCTGGCCCATGTTTAAGCAAGAGATAAGCACAAATTCAAGAGGCCTCAGGGAACAGCTCAGGCTTGGGGTGGGGGTGTGTTTGGATGGGGGGAGTCTGTGCAGTGTGGGTGTGTTTGGACAGAGGGGTCTGTGCAGTGTGAGTATGTTT
>JAODKC010000137.1:19918082-19937552 GCA_026777985.1 Mormyrops attenuatus | reverse complement strand
TTTACGCTCAGCTGGTTGGTTGAAACAAAATCCTGGTCTGGATTTTTACTTTCTGGACCTGAAATTGCCACCTCTGGAACTAAGAAACCTAAAAATCAGGACACTTTTACATGATAAACAATGAGATAAACAATCACTGCATTGCAACAAAAGGTGTAAGGGTATTATACAACGATCCTTGTTCAGCTTAAATTAAATAGATCGCCTTTATTTTCCTATAAGGATATTTGTCTTCACAGTCTGTTCCAATACAAACACAAGTACATCACAGGCCTCTAACATTAACATGTTAGACACAGATACATAAAACAGCACACCTAAACATATACACACACAACATACACACAATTAGTAGCGGAGATTTGATGGGTACAAAATTAATGTGGGAAGTTAAGTGCAGCAGTGGCAGTAGTGACGAATCTCTTGCCAAAGCGAGCCTGTTTCCATTTTAAATTAATTTAAAAGGCATTAAAATTAGAGCATTATACAGTCTATCAACACACTACATAACTGATATTTATTTAGGAGACATATAGGTGAGGAGAGCTTGGGGTCGGTGAGCAGCTCAGCCAGGATCCAGCAGGTTAAGGGCCCTGCTAAAGAGCTCAGGGGTGCTAGAATTACTCTGCCTGCCATGGGACTTGAATCCATTGCTTTCAGGACATGACCCAAAACCAACTAAGCCCCAGGCCACCCTTAAAACACTGTATACTGAGTGTACAATAAACTGCAATCTAATGAGGGACACTTTCAGGTAATATGTGAATTGGGCTTTATTAAAACATTAATTTCTCCTTTTTAAATAACTGAATATTGCATCTATCCACTAAATCAGAAAATAAAATCCTACTTGCAGGGAACCTACTGACTGGACTCTCAGGCACAGCTAAAAACACTCCCATCAGCTTCCACAGAGCCCTACTAGAGAGCAGGTATTCACAACCTTAATATGCTATGAATGAGGTTATTAGGAAACTGGAGCAATGTCTTCAGGTTTCACTGAGATGTTTAACACACTCGACGCAACGTGCCTCTGACGCAGACAAACTTAAGACTATTTCAACTGTCGATCGCAACGACCATAAAACAAAACGGGAAATATGGTTTATCCCTCCAGATCACGAGGCAAGCAGAGTGCAAGCGAGGTTTTCCCCGACTTTCCACACACACACACTCCATTCTCCATCGACCTGATTCACCCAGGAGGCTGGTATCTGACTGGTGCCGCACCGCTGGGGTCCAACCTCAAGCTCCGTCACACCCAGAGCCACCTGCAGCCGTGAGGCAACGATGCCTTAAAAGGTACCAATGGCACCACCTGAGCACCAGGACGGCCCTGTCACAAGAGCAAGCAAATGAACCTCGGTGGGGGGTGTGACTACGAGGCCTGCACTCCAATGTAAAGTCTCGACGACTGGACGGTTATAAATAGCGACTCAGTGAGGCTGCCTGATGTGACAAGGCATTCCTTTAAAGGACCACACTCACCGTCTGCTTGTATTACTATTAAACATCACGCCTAAATGTGCTATGAAACATTCATTACATAACCAATTCCGGCACCATCAGACTACAAAACGGCAGCCTGAACGGTTTGCATTTAACAGAATTTACGATTTTTAAAAATGTGAGATGTCGGGTATCAGAATATTTTCCAAAACAGACTAATAACGTCTGACAATTTTTCATATTTGTAAGACTAATACCTGAGGTGACCAAGATCAGAAGATCTAATTAATCATAACTGTGCTGTATGCAGTAATGAAGATGAATTGGGAGTCTGAGAGATTACGGACTTGCAGAAACAGGGAATATTGCTGAGCAGAGCTTCCAGTTTCAGTGTCTGTGGTAAGGTTCACATAATATGGGACTGCTGGCTGGTTCCTCAGAAAAAACTATAACAAAACTGAGCATATTTCGCTTTCCTAGACAAGGCAATTTGTCTGCTTAGAACTAAAATGAGGTTATGAACATGACAAATAATATCTCACAATAATGCAAGGCCTACAGTACCACTGCATACTGCTCTATGGAAATATTTTTCACAATGTTTTCCGGATATTCAAGCTTCACATTTACACCAAATCAGCCATAACATTAAAACCACCGACAGGTGAAGTGAATAACATCGATTATCTCACTAAAACAGCACCTGTCAAGAGTGCCATTGTGTATTGGGCAAGTGAGCAGTCAATTCTTGAAGTTGGTTACTGGAAGCAGGAAAAATGGGCCACCGTAAGCATCTCAGCGACTTTTGTCAAATTGTGATGGCTAGGCTGGGTTAGAGCGTCGCCAAAATGGCGGGTCCTGTGGGGTCTTCCTGGTATGCAGTGGGCAGTACCTAGCAAAAGCGGTCCAGGGAAGGCCAGTCGGTGAACCAGTGATGGGGTCATGGGCACCCAAAGCTCATTGATGCACATGGGGAACAAAGGCTAACCTGTCTGATCCGACCCCACAGGAGAGCTACTGTAGCACAAATTGTTGACAAAGTTAATGCTGGCTATGACAGAAAGATAGCAGAACACACAGTGCATGACAGCTGGCTGTGTCTGGGGCTGAGTAGCTGCAAAATGGCCCATGCTGACCCCTGTCCACCACTGACTGCACCTACAATGGGCATGTGAGTGTCAGAACTGGACCATGGAGCAATGCAAGAAAATGGCCTGGTTTGAAGAGTCACATATTCTGTTTCATCATATGGACAGTCATGGTGCGTATGCAACGTTTTCCTGGGGAAGAAATGGGACCAGAATGGTGTACAGAAAGAAGGCAAATCAGCAGAGGCAGTTTGATACTCTGGGAAACGTTTTCCTGGGAAACCTTAGGTACTGGAATTCATGTGGACGTTGCTTGGACATGTACCACCTACCTAAACATTGCTGCAGACCATGTACACCCCTTCATGGCAACGGTATTCCCCGAAGGTAATGGCCCCTTTCACCAGGATAATGCACCCTTGTCACACCCCAAAAATTGTTCAGGAAAGGTTTGAGGAACATGAAAAAGAGTGTCGGCCTCCAAATTCCCCAGATCTCAATCTAATTGAGCCTCTGTTGGATGTGCTGGACAACATGTGATTCATGAAGGCCCCACCTCACAACTTATAGGACTTAAAGGACCGGCTGCTAACAGGACACCACGGAACACCTTCAGAGGTCTTGTGGAGTTCATGCCTCAGGGGTCAGAGCTGTTGAGGGGGACCTACACAATATTAGGCAGGTGGGTTTAATGCATACATACATATAGTTCATGGCAAAACATAATTTGCAGATGAAAAGCTAATCTCATACCTAAGGCTAAACACAACATAAACTGGTTTTGCATATGTAACGAATTATTTCTCTGCTTTTCAGATTTGCATATTATTTACCATGATCGTTCAGTGGCTCCATTCTGTCAATTTTTTGTTTCTACAGTAATTCCACCAAAAAACAAAAAAAAAAACAAAACGTATCACCGCATCAATCCTGAGGAACGACTGCCAAACTTACCATCTGTTAATAGGTAACTTTTATTTAGCTAAAGAGAAGCCACAAAGTGTTACAGTGGGATTGGGAGGTTGCAATCCTGTTAAATGTCAGTCTAAAACGGATGCGTTTTCCTCATTGTGCGGAGACTTGCGTGCGTCTGTGTACACATGTTCATTCACATAAATCACCCTGAGGTGGGCTTTACACAGGCAAGATCTATCTGGTGCTAACCTGCTAAATTTAATACATTTCCATATTATGGATGCCAAATGTGTTCCGAGTCGGGGCTGTGACGCATCTCTGGCGTCACCCGCCCCAAATGTGACCATAAAGCACCTGCAAGCTAGCTCTACCTCCGCAGTTTAAGCCCCTAATGCAATTAGCGACTGCAAGTGCCATAGGGAAGACGGTTTGTAGAGTAAGAGACGGACCGCGGCTCTGGGCTGCCGCGGATCAGGATGACTGATGAGCAGATCAAACACACAGCGCCTGAAACCTGCCAGTCACTCCGCTTTAAGCACAGTTGAGGAAATTAAACCGAAACGAAAAACAAAACATGAGGAGTGTGCATTCAAAACAGCAATGTTTCCATGGACATGATCTCCCAGCCATCAAGCTGCCTGTTCTCTTCACACCTCAGCAAGAAGGCCTGCTGTTGAAGTGAATGACTCGGTCAGCTGGGACGCCAGCTGATTGCGGTGGAGTCAAGAGTCTCAGAAGAGAGACCAGGAACCAGTTTCTAATCAGTCCAGTTCTGACAGTTATCACCTGTTCCCTCTACCAACCTGCACAGTGAGCTAATAGAGGAAAACAGTGCTCACTGGATCAGTGTTGTAAGCTTCTTAAAAGAGGCAAGATAAAAGGGGAAAGATTTGCAAGATTTTTGGGGGCCCCCTCCTCATCTCTGGACATATATCCATGCATGCACGCTTGCTTCTTATAGTAAATACAGACATATATATATATATATAGCATGATTTTATCTCTGCTATAACTATGCTATACCTATAGTCTCTGCTATACCTTAATGTTTATCCAGTCCACTATCTACAATGACTTTTTTAGCCCTTGAAATGAATGTCAGAATTAATGTTTGTGGTTTTAATTAAAAAAGTAAAACATAAATCGGATTCCAATTTTCAGTATGTCTTTTTATGTGCACTGTGTTCACATAAGTTAGCAGTTAATCAATAGTCAGGTCATATTATGGTTTTTATTATGGTAAAATGGTATTTGACGCTTACATGGTAAACATTTTTAAAAGGTTTTATATAAAACCAAAATCTAACATAGAAAAAAAGACCAACAAAGCCTCTAAACGGTGAAATGTTACAGATGTACCGTGTATCTTTGTGAAATATCCTTAAGGTACTCCAAATGAACTTTTATAGCCTCGTCATAAAAGAAGATGACTGAGACAGGATTGCCTGCCAGGTACAGGATATACATATCATTTGGTATCCGGAGGTTCATGATACAATGTAACGCACTTTGGTAACTTAAACTAATAGATCACCAGCCGCTTGATCCTCCCTGCTGAGGCGCCCATCGACCCTCCAGAGGGCCCCTTGTTGCTATAGTTCTGCCCGTGCACTAGATATACATAGCAAATAAAAATCATACCAACCCCAAATACCAAGATCAGGAATAAATTAGCTAAAAATGAACAGAATGAGATTTAAATATTAGCACACAGTGCAGCATTTAAAAAGTCATATGTTGGATTAGTCATTAGTTTTCACAGTGATTGCAGTGTAACTGCTTTCTTTTGATATGTACCGGTGAAACATTTCTTAAATTATCACAATAACTGTACCATGGCAAGGTAATTAACAACTTCAGCTGGAAAGATGCGTTTTTGTTTTTAAAACTTTATTTTACTGCCCAACAAACCAAATGTATGTTTCTGATACACAAGTGGAGATGGCTAATATGCTAGTCCGTCACAGGGCCTCGGGCCGGGGACACTGGGTGGGACGCCCGTGCCACGATTTTGCAAAGAATCCTTCATCCCTGATCTTCCTTATGCTTTATGTCCTGCAGGAGAGCCACAGATAATGGCCAGGAGATTAAGGTGGCACCAGGATCCCCTCCTCAGTACACCGCACCGCAAACCAACATATTTCAATAATATGGAACATTTTTCACTACTGTGGTAGCTAGATGTTGAACACGTAAGGGTGACTGTATTGGGAAGGGTGCTACATAAAAATAAAATGAATATAAATAAATAACAGCATACTGGCCCAAATCCCAGGAGGGACCCGGCCAACTTGCCAAGCTGCAGTAACACATCCAGCTGTACAAACCGGCAAAATTGTAATTTGCTTTAGATAGAAGCAACAGCTTAGCACCTAACCGAGAAGTAGACGAGAGGGTCCTGGCGATCCTCCAATCGGTTCAGCAACGGGGACAAACTGAGAAAAGATTCATAGCTGAGCAAAGGCAGCACTAACAGTAACAGGAGTCTGGTTTTTAAGACTATCTGCACCAATGCTGTAGACTGCCAACATCTATTCAGTGCAGAAAGTTTTAAGAATCTGGCATGAGGATCCATCAACATCAACATTATATTATCGATGATTATTATTATTATTATTAGTAGTAGTAGTAGTAGTAGTGTTGTTTTTGATGTTATTTATGATGATGATGGTGATGATGATGATGATGATGATGATGATAAAAACCCAGAGAAAGTGGCAGTGCGGCCAGAGGAACTTTCGACAGTGATTGCATCAGCGATGGAGAAGTCAAGAGTATATCAGAGATGAATGAGTACAAGATGACACAAGAGTTTCTGCAAGAGTAAGGAAATTACTCTAGATATGGCATTGTTGCACTTCGCAAAATCATTAAACTCAATAGACCATTATAAATAAAGACGGTGAATGCTAACTTGGCTATCCAAGATCATGAGTGTGCTATTTTTTATGGTATGCTCTTTTTTATGGGAAAAGAGGGGAAAATACATTACTCCATTATATCTACTGTCACCATATCATTATCTACCAGTAGAGAAACATGATTTTATTTCCCTTTTTACGGGATAGTTTTATATCCGTCTTTCATAGCATCTTATCCTGTATAAAGTCGCAGTTAACCTGAAAACTACACCACACAGCACAGGGCACTGTGGATGGGATGCCAGTCTACAGCAAGTCACACAGTGCAAGTACTTTAGTGATGCCAATTCACCCAACTAAATGTCTTTGGAAACCTTACTGACACAAAGAGAAGATAAAAACTCCACGCACACAGGGGCAGCAGTCGAACCCTGAATGTGTGAGGCAACAGTGCTAACCACCAAGCCACTGTAACGTATCTAATGTTGATTAGGGTTAACGTTTTAAAGACGGATTAGAGACAATATACAAGAGAAGCATCTGTACCAGGGCTCTACATGGTGACACCAGCACCAGTGAAGTGCCTCTGTTTGGAATTCATGCAAAAGCGCAGTGGCTGCACTGGAAAACATGTCACTGGCTCTAGAATCAAGCCCCCCTATGCCTCAGGTCCGTTTTTTTTCTCCACACCCCCTCATTGTCTACTGATCTCCCTACGTCCAAATGCCAGGCTGGTCATTAGACCAGCTTCATCTGAAGCCCGAGGGTGCAGATGGGGGCCCTCGCTCCTAACACCCACATGGCGGGAAATTGTAGACATACTCCTTGGGGCTAAATGCCAGTGCTAGGATGGGATGGAGAACTACAGACCACTTCTGTGCAGAACACACAATGGGGCTTACAGGCTTAGCCTCTGAATGAAACAGTGAAGTGAGAGGGAAAGCAGAGTATGGGGTCCAGGCTGCCCAAGGCTTCAGTGTCATATAATCACTGCAAATAGCATCTGGATCATGCACAAAGAAATGAGTTTGCAAAGAAGCCATGCTTACGAGCCCCAAGACCTGCAGGATTTCCCAGAGGAACATTCTGGAAGCCTGAGCAGATCCATGAATTAGTTCCCAGGTCACTAATCTGCGCAATGATGCCAGAAATTGGTAATGGGCAAATAGAGGAGAATAAATACAGGACGAGAAAATGAATTGTAATTAAGGAAAGAACGTGAAAACAAATGTCTACATTTCAATCATACAAGCTGGATCAAGAAAGGGGTCACCCAGACAACATACAGTACTCACAGATCTTGGAGAGGGGTAAGGAGCATGCACCGATACAGTGCGCTGCCACACCCATCTCGCGACAATCTGAGCACAGCCATTTGGCAGGTGATACCTCAGCGCCACACCAGTCCAAATGGGCCAGTGTGAGGTTTTGTTCCAGTGGCTGGAGTGCCAGTCCTGCCACCAGCCTCCAAGCTATTCCCTGTAAGTTGGAGGACCTCCTTATAGGATGTAGATTAATGTCAAACCCAGGATGAAGGAATTGCAGGTTAAGGGCCTTGCTCAAGGGCCCAATGGAGTAGATTTACTCTGGGCATTCGCGGGATTTGAATCAGCAACCTTCCAGTTGCTAACACAGATCCCTAACCTCAGAGCCACCACTCCATGCAGATCTTGGGGGTACTTGCTTAATTCAATAAAAATACTGCAAATTTATTGGTTTCATAACAAAAATCAAAATGTACTAATTTGTTTACAAAAACTATATATCACATTAGAGACAACCGGTTTTAAGAAGAAACATTCATTTTAAGCAGTAATAAACTGAAACCCATAGTACAGTTCTAAAGGAGCCGTTCTGCATTAAGAAGTAGAAGTTCATTGACGAGCAGTCTCAGTTAGTGCTTTTTAATTAGTAACACCTTTGCAATAACATAAAACACTGATTATTTGGGGTTAGTATCCATTTGGGAGCCAGGGACTACAACTGCAATTAACAGCAAAATGGCAAGAACGGAATTGAATGAGTCAGTCAGAAAAAATTATGAAGCTTAATCAAAAGAAAATGTCTATGTAGACGATATCTGCAGGTATGTCAAATATTGCATGTCAATGGAATTTTGTTATGAAACCAAAAAATTTGCAACATTTTTACAGGATTAAGCAAAGGGTCCCAAGACTTTCTGTGAGCGCTGTATGTGTGAGTGTGTATGTATGAAGAGTACTTGTTTTCTATATAGCAATCTGTGAACAGCTATAATACAAAAAAAATCCTTTTGTCTTTAAATAATTAAGTGATTGTATCTAGAAATTCAGAAAAAAATGAGTGAATTAAAATAATGTGAATTAAAAAGTGAAACATTCTTAATATGGATACTAATGACTCATGGTTATAAGCTGATGTTCCAAGTAGTAGTTGTGTCAAACTGGCTCTGTGTGTTGGCCATACAGGGAAAGAGGCTGCCAGTGACTGCTTTTCAGAAACCATTCTACTCACAAAGTACTGAGTGGTACTGCCCTGGGCAGAGTCTCAGTAATGGTTCAGTCCACATTGGGGGGGCCGGAGTACTAAGAGGAAGACACTAGTTACCGTACGGGTCCAGCTCACTTCGGTTTTCTACTGCAGAAGGGCATTGCCAGGTTTGGAGAGAGACAGTGACGTAAAACTGAAGAGACTTATTTACTGTTCACTCGGTCTACATCATGTGTTAATTTCCACTAGCACATCTGTGAGGATCACTGTACTATGTTAGCATCAAATGCTACCATTTGGTGGCATAAATTTGCATTACAAATCCATTTCATTCTACCACTCTAGGGACTTTTTTAAATAGGTGATTGGAAATTTTCAAGTTGTGTGTTAGCAGGAATGCATCAATTCATTGTGGTGTGCAATACTACTAATAATGAAAAAATATATTTATTATGCGCTTTTTTCCCCTCAGATAATCCATGTATAGAACACTGCTATCTTCATGCTTTTCGACCAATCAGCCGTGGTGACAGCTCCAGCTTGGTTTGGTCATGCTTTTCGACCAATCAGCCGTGGTGACGCATCCAGCTCGGTTATGGTCATGCTTTTCGACCAATCAGCCGTGGTGACGCATCCAGCTCGGTTTGGTCATGCTTTTCGACCAATCAGCCGTGGTGATGCATCCAGCTCAGTTTGGTCATGCTTTCAACCCTGCTAGTGAGCAGGGCCATGTCAACCCGGATACGGCTCAGGTACGGCTCCCACAATTTACAATGGAAAACAGTCTCTTTGAGGTTCGGCTTGGGTACAATTTGGTTCTTGGTGGCAGTGGAAAAGTGCCATTTGAGCACAAATGTTTTCGTAAAACTGGTCCTGTGGGAATGAGCAGTGCATATTGCTACAGATGAAATCTGAAATACCTCTTTTATGAAGCAATCAGGGCATTTTCTTATGAACCGCTGTCTAAGATGTATTTTCAAAGAGAGATGTCAACGGTATGTTTTAGTTTATCAAAAAGAAAATGCCTAAGTGAATTTAATATTGAGAGGAGATTAAATGCCCTTTCATTTCCTAGTGCATGGGGAATGTGACAAGGACTTTTCTCATCTCTGTTAATAAGCAAACACAGATAAAGCCACAATACAATGATATCTATGTCTTTGTTCACAGAATTTGTCTTTGATTATGTGATCAGAGATGGAAAGTTCAGGTCCATGAAGTACAAATCCAGACCAAGATTTTGTTCCAACCAACCAGTTGAGTTCTCTGTGAATGTGAGTCTTTATACTCAACTGGCTGGTTGAAAGAAAATCTTGGTCCGGATTTGTACATCCAGAGCTTTCCACCTCTCTATGCAATGACATGCAAATGGAGCTGTTAACTGTCCACGCACTGGGTCCCGGCCATCTCAGGCAGAGCTGAACGTCTTACTCGTGCAGTAAATGGATCACGAGTCGTGCTCCTCACGTCATTAGGTGCCTCTTACCTGACAGCGAGAGACAGTGAGAGTGAGAGGCGCAACAATAAAATGGATCAAACTCGGCTGTAAATTTGTTGGGGAAAGATAAAGAATCTTATATTTTTTTGGCAAAAGACCATGAAGATCTGAAGGACTCTGTTCTGCAGTTTGGGATTAGCTCCCTGCAGCTAATACGACACTAATGATTGCGTTTTTCAGACACAAAGACTTGGCAAATGCGTATTTGGAGACTTAGAGTATCTACATGTAAAATGAAATATACTGTTACTATTTCAGTACTCAGCTTTGCCTCTCATGTGAAACAAACACGGTTTGAAGTCAGCAATCCATGTAAATGACAGATATTTGGAGTGTGTGAAAACACTGAAAGACAGCTACACAAACAAACAAATGCAAGACATACTGACACACTGATCTGAGGACAGATCTGAAGTCGCAGCTGAAGGCTGCAGAGTAGGGTCAGCATGGAGCCCTCACCTAAACACAACACACTACACACAATGATGATACCTTTACGGTAAAAGAGAATATTTGAAAAAGAAATTACAAAATTGCGATACACCACATACGTAGGGTTTCTATCGTTTGCAGTATGATTCTTTCTAAGGTATTATATCAACCCAACCTTCAACAGCTTCTGCATCTTCTATATTTCGCAGGGGTCACAAATCTAAACCCACTCGAAATATCATCATTTCAGAAATCACGCTTTATTGCCAGACATACAAAGACAAAGGAACACATCTTTTCTCATATTCTACCTTGTGCTCCTTTGAGACACACCTGTATACCATTGAGGGTGATGCCTGGGGTCCGATCAAAGGGTATCCAGCATCTCAAGAGGATTTCAGCTGGTTAAGGGCCTCACTCAAGGGCCCAACGGACATGTGACTCTTCTGCTGAGGATGGGATTCAAACCGGTGACTTTCTGTTTACAGGCAGAGAGGCCTAACCTGCTGAACCCAAAATCATGGCACGGTGAGCAAGACCTTTGCAAAACCAATGAGTAAAATTACCTCTTCCACAAACGAGAGCTTGTGCCTTTGCCTGCAGAACTAATGAGAGCCACCAGTGCAGTGATCTGATCGAAATGATTCGATTAATTACGAGCTAATGCAACCACTGTCATCAGCCCGAAGGAGTTGGGAGTGTAGTCAGAGTGCTAAATGAGTGAGCGTGACACTCTGCCGCATCGAGTTGTACAATTATTCTCCTGAGGTACCGAGCAATTTCCAGGCATATATCGCAGGACAGCTTCCAGAAATAGGATCAAAACCTCAGAACAAGCCGGCAACTGTATGGCACACACACAGAGGCAAAATACCACCATTACGACCTTAAAGGTACTTAATATGATACACCATCATATAACTGGGAACTGCTTTGTACATTAAAAAATGCCGAACATAATAATAAAATCATAGTGTTTCTGTTATAGCTGGTTTACTTGGGTGAAAATTGGTTATGGTGGACTGGGGGTGTTCATTATTATTATTATTTTGCTTTATGATAAGGAAAAATGCGAAGCCAAGGAAACCTTGTTTGGTTAGAGAAGTCAGGTGGTACTCAGTTATAAGTTTGCCATAACTGGGTAGGATGTATATTAGACTTAACTGTCCAGCCTACCCGCGCATTTGTGCAGTAGAATATTCTACTGGAGAAATTCAGGCGCTTATTAAGGGCTGCTGTAGACCTGCCTGGTACTTTTGTGCTACATGATGCCCCAGATGTGGGCTCCCAGAATGCTACCCCCGATGAACTAGCCAGGCGAAAGGTGGAGCGACGCAGGTGGAGCGACGCAGGGTTTCCACCGTCTGCAATCTGATGCTTTCATCAGCATAGCTGACAGCCAGCGTCTAAGGCACTATATCAACTCAACCTTCAACAGCTTCTGCAGGTTCTATATTTGGCAAGGGGTCACAAATCTAAAACCATTCCAAGCATCATAAAATAAGACAAAATTATCACGACAATATGCAAAGTCCGGCCCCTGGAATGAGTTTAGAATCTTTTCACATATTAAATATTTAAGAAGAGGCCAACAGTTATGAATGAACATAACCCATATTAAATATGCAGGTATCCCTCTGTTGTACCATTTCAGACGTGCTCAGTATCTGAGTAGAGTGGAAATTCCCTCTGAAGTCTAACAAAATGCAAAAAAAAGGACAGCATCCTGGATATCTACATATATTCACTGAGCACTATATATAGACGCCTGTTGGCATGGCAACAGCTCTGTTTGTTTGAGTCACAGAGCGCTAATGTGATATTTTAGTATGTCTCATAAAAGCGGCGTTTGAAACATTGTACCTCCATAAACTGCTTGGCGGAAAGCGGGGAACATTGACGCACCGTTACACAATGACCAGTTATCTCTGCAAACCACCACGTCCCGAGAGGCATTTGTACCATTGATGGTGTCTCACGTAATGAACATGGGGTTAACCTACAGGATGGCACATGGAAGTAGGTTGTGTACATTCCCTCCACCGCTGAACAGAAAGTTTAATTTCCCGAACGCAGATTAAAATGTACTACTTGGAACCTTCAAAGCTTTCAGGACTTACTGGAAGGATGAGAGACCTTATCTCTGGGTATCTTTAGTCAGCCATTGTTTTAAGCACTAATTCTTTCCTCACTGGAAGTACACAAACGTCTTTGACTAACTTAGCCCAGATACCCTGATAACAGGCAGCCATCGCCGCTCTGAACAGGGGTCAAATCAGCGTTTCCACATTCTGGCAAACTAACCTGGCAAGAGGAATAGACCTCTGAGCTAAAGAGCCAAGCAGCTAGCTCACGGAACCAATCAAATTCTTCTCTCAACTCCAGTGAGTGATGTCACCACCACGGGGGTACACACACTCAATCAGCCCGGAAACATGCGCCTTGTAAACGTGACAGTGATCTTGTTAAACTCTGCAGCATAAACACAAATCCAAGTCCTCAGTCCCAGGTGTTTGTTTCCCTGGGAATTCTGGCTTAAAAAATATATTTGTGACCAGATTATCACAAAACGACTTAGTCCGCTATACTGTACCAACAGAGCAGTGCTTGGCTATGCTTGGCTGTTCCTTGTTGTTTTCTGTGCAGATAAAATCACGGATGATGAATAGCGTCTGGCTTTGGGGGCCGAGCGGCGAGTCTGAAACCTAACCCTGGGCGAGTTCAGCGGCATGGAGAGGCTCACCCACGCACTCTGCCCCCCCCCTTTAGTAGAACCCCCTGGAAAGAGTGATTCCAAATACCATCTCCGAGCCCAGAGCCCTGAACAGCGGCACCGCAGACCTGAGAATGGCACAGGCCTCTGTTATCTAAACGGGATCAGGCCCGGGCAAGCAGACCATCTGACACAGCACCTGACCAAAAGGGGAAGTGTATTCCTGGACATACAGTTTTACTACTACCAACTGATTTAGTGCTAGATTATTTCGAGAAGCTGTTCAAAACCTATCAAACGAAATTTTTAAGTTTTAAAGTTTGCCGTGACAAAGCAATTTAGGATATGTATAACTGAATATTTGTATTTATTTTTAGGATATGTAAATTCACTTGTCTATGAGAAACCAGGACTTACTTAGTGTAACAAATAGCCATCAGTTATTATAAGTTAACGGAACAGATTTAATTTGGATATTGGGGTAGAGATCATGCTATACCCTTACTGAGGGAAGGGTGCTATAAATTTGGGATGTGACGCGTTGTGAAAGGGAGGAGTGCAGTTTTAGTAACTAATCGTCTCAGAAGCACTTTCGCCATTCATTATAAGCATTGCGAGGCAGACTGTTATGTCTCTAAATTCCCGCATTTACAAATATCCGGTCATCCAGGAGCCGCAGTCCCTTTTTGGAACTAGCCCTGACATTCCAGGAGACGTGTGGGTCCATTACTGAGCAAAAGAATTTAAAGTACAATAAGACATCATTTCATATTAATTTCATATTTGGTATTTAAGTTAATAACTTCATATCCTCATATGAAACAATAATGTGTACTGTTATTCATATCAAGGCTGCTTCCAGGGAAAGTTTCAGTTAGCCAGCGGGGTGCCATGCAAGCAGATTCTTAACTTCCTCGCACTACAAAAAACGGCTGTACCAAAAATGTCTTAAATTCAAACTCATACAATTCGTAAGAGTACCTTCACGGCAAGGGACGCCTGTCTGACATCACACATCGCAGCTTTACTTGATTTAGATGGCCAACGAAGACAAGGAATAAAAAAATAAATAAAATTTCCATCTCACACATGTACTACGGCAGAAAGGGCGGAAGCCTCTGAAGCAGAGCGGTCATATGACACGCTCGGCCAACAAAAAGGGCAACCAAAAAAAACCTGGGAAAGTCAAAACTGCGGCACCAGTTTCAAATCTATTGTTTGTGGCAGCAAATTTAAATCGTGTAATACTATTTAAGGAAATTATTCAGCCAGTAATTTAGTTAGCTGTAGACATCATTTAAAATGTGCATAATCTTGCATGTGACCTTAAATCTAGAGGGCAAAGAAAACATTCACCTCCTCTGTCACAAGAGTATATGAATATATATATATATCTTTCATATGTGTATTACAGCATAGTGTGGATAAGTACAATTACTTATTATGACATTTTAATGGGATTTCTACGTCAGGCTTCTGCACTGCGCAAGTGGGCCATGCTAATACTATTGTATTCATTGCTTTTAAATGCGGTCATTAAAATCCCCTAATGGACGAAGTGTTTTAAAGATGCTTTTGCTCTAAATGGACCTGCACCGACCTGCAACGAGGCTTTTCACCAAAAAAGGCTTTCAGGGACGACTAACACTTCTTCACCATGTGCTCTCATTAGTCAAGGTACACCTTGGTTCCTCCACATGGCAAATCCAAGTACAGTACAGGCTACCAGTCACAGCACCTTCTCTCTGCGTGTATTGTGTTTCGTGTTAACTTTACCTAAAATGTTCTTTGAATTCCTAACACAATTTGACAGCTTAGCCCCCCCTCCTACATCCTTGGCCTCTAGTAGCAGGATCACCTGACCAATACTCCTGACCACATTTTTGTGTCATCCACAATTAAGGTATTTTATGTATTATTTATTACTGCACTTGCCATTTATGCCCTGTAAACAATTTCCTAGGAGTACTACTCAATCATTGTCTTTGAGGGGGTCAGTGAATTATTGTTTTTTTTCTTGGATACTGGCTCTTAATTTTTTTTCCCAGTTCATGAGAAATTACTGCAAATTACCCTAAAGTGTTTTCTGACAACATACTTGTAAAATGTGCCATACCAAACAAGGTCTGATAGGCTAATTGCCTGAATGACTGATTTATCCATTGACTGACACAATAACCAGCAACTCCCCCAGCAAACTTCAAAATCAGAACGATACAGAGACTGGAGCCGTGTTTTGTAATAGAAACAGACTGTTCAGGTTGTTAAGGACAGAACAGGCTACTGGACTCCTTCGTATGGAAATGCAGTAGAAACGCCTTGTGGAAACTCTGCATTGTTTTTATGATAGAAAAAGGTGGGTTCCCCTTTAAGTTTTAAAAATCTGTCAGTCTACCATCGCATAGGCATCATAATTCTAATCCCAACTTGTTGAAACCACACGCATTGGTAATGCAACTTAAACACCTTCTGAGTGTTTAATTCTATCTGAAATGTGCACTCTTTAAGAAACAAATGCCCTGCAATGAACTAATATCACACACAGGGTGTAACTCTGGCCCTAGGCCCTGCGGCAGCCCCCATACCCCACAGCAACCCTAAGCAGTTAGTGGATGGACGGATGGATGGATGGATGGATGGGTGGATGGGTGGATGAAAGCAATCCCAAAGACAATGGCAACACAAATACATAAACAATCCCTTTGTTTACCTGGATATACAAAATATACATGCATTATCCCCAAAATTAGATTAGATAAACCGTATTCATTCCAGGGTTTGTATAATAGAGAGCCTAAGGTATAAAGTTTTTTTAAAAAATGCTTATAAAGAGATCCACTGCCAAAAATGACAGTTTTACCAAGAAAATACCAATTTCAAATTTAATTACTGCCAATTTTCACCAAAAAATGTTCAAAGGATACTTTTCATTAAGTACTATATTACATGATTTACTATTATTTTGTACCCAGTTATCATTCTACCCATATTTGATGTTTTAAACTGATGCCTATTTTTCTATTGCCTTGAACTAAGACATTGTTCTTTCTTTTTATCTGAAAAAGTTATAGATGAATACGGTTCACGGTTGTGAATGTGACTCTTTCTTGAAGTGGCGCCTTGTTAACTGGGAAAGAAAGGCTTTTTTGATTCTTGAGAATCACGACGGTCATAGAGGATCTTTGCAAAGGGTCCGCGCGAGCGCGCAAACGCACACACGTACACGCACCTGCATTCAGGTGTGAATACTGTCTGTTGCCATAGTAGCCTGGTCTAGTTTCCTGATTGATTTTAACAAAAAAGGCTGAGCGCACGCTGGGTTACACAAAGGTAGATACCGTACTGTACTATACAGTAGTATACATGCGCAGACGCGGATATCCAGTGAACCATGAAAATGACAAAACACTATTTCGATCTCTGCATTGAAACACAATATAACATATACTTACAGTATTTTTTTTAATATGTGAACGGTCTTCAAAATAACACAGACGATTGGTTAAATAATTAATAGCTGCACACTACAGTTTGGCCAGCCTCGGAACTACAACATTGTAATGCTGCTTCAAGAACTATAAAACCTAAGTAAAACTGATAGATTGTTTTTTCAGTAATTTGCGTAGGCCTATCTAATTACCTTGCAGTCAAATAATTCGAATAAATGTATCTAGGTCTAGTCCGCTGCAATGTATGGGAAATGTCTGTTTTTTTTTGGGAAAAAAAATGTTCTGCATACTTCATTATTTACTATAAGCAAATATGAACTGCACTGCTTTAGTTGTAATCCCCTCTGTCTATTGTATAACTGGAAAGCTCGCTTGTATGACATCATACACCGTCGAGCAGCAGTAGCCAAATATAACCGTAAATTCACACACTGAGCAGCGCCGTTATTTTTTATCAATGAACCGGGACTGGAAACGCGGTAATTTCGCAGCCTATCGGAAATTCTCTGTGCATTATTCATTCAACACGCAAACGAATCCGTTTTTTGAATTAAAGTGATTTACAGATAATAAATAATGTACCCGCTCCGGAGCGCGTTTTAACCTTACGTCCGTCAGCCTATGGATGAGAGCGGCTCGGCAGCGCACTGCAAGCGGCGTTTCGAGCGCGCCGGCGCTCTCCGTAGCGCAGCCCCAAGCCGCCAGAGGAGGCGCAGCAGCTTGCGATCCTGTCCTACACTAGTCCCGGCTTTCAAGCGCTCCTTCCTCGGATACAGTCCTCCACCACATCCGCTCAGTCCTCTGCAGGTTCTGTTGCGCCACTTTACGGAGCGACTATATCATGTATCACCATACTCTCAAGTGCTTTCTTACAATTATTGAAACATGTTTCTTGTTTTGTTTAAGTTGCTACTAGGCAAACACTTAAACATTATTTAAAAAAAAAATGAAAACAACGTTCCTTCCTCGTTCCAGTGTGCCATTTTGATAACCGCTGTGTAAAGAGAGACATCAAAACATTGTCTAGCCTTATTTAAGGGAACTACGGAGCAGTGTAGAAAAAGCACTTACTGCACAACGCAATTGATCAGGGAAGGCTTTCCTTGTTGTCAGGGTTTTCCTGCAGCGACGGTGGAATCGGCTCTCCCCGCTACTATAAGTGGTGTCGGCAGTAAAGCTGCTCTCTCTCTCCCTCTCTCACTCACTCTCTCCCTCCCACACTCACTCCTCTCTCTCTCTCTCTCGCTCGCTGACTTGGTCGCTCTGGCTCTCCCCTACACACACACACACACACACACACACACATAACTGATGCAAAGGAACAGCTTTCTACAGTTTTCAATGCTTACAAAATAACAGCGAAGGTGTGCGAGTGTCTTATTTATTCTCCAACCTCTTCCATATCCTTTCACGCCCCTTCAATCCTCTCCACATACATTACAGTCGCTCTGTTAAATACAAGCACACAGCTTGTAACAGCAGTCAAAGGA
The DNA here is from genome assembly GCA_026777985.1 of Mormyrops attenuatus. Lineage (NCBI taxonomy): Eukaryota > Metazoa > Chordata > Actinopteri > Osteoglossiformes > Mormyridae > Mormyrops > Mormyrops attenuatus. The sequence goes on along the minus strand of JAODKC010000137.1, from coordinate 19,919,188 downwards.
GGGTTTGCCCCTTGTCACCGCCGAAGGCTGTTAGTAATGCAGGTCTTAATGAAGGCGTTGTGGACTTGTGTGTAAACTGTGCCTCGTATTTTCCACACACACATACAGAAACAGTGCACAATGCTGTAACATTTTTCTTATAGACATTAATTTTATTTCTAAAGCTGTAAGCATTACACACCCTGAACTATAAATGTAAATAAATGGAATTTATTCATCATAACTCCTTTCAGACGTTAATCTCCACATTAGTTCAATGTATATGTTTGGTTTATTATATATTATTCGGAGTTATTGCATTCCTAGTTCGGTGTCTGTCTAGTTTTACACACAGTTTTTCTTTCATACTTTGTCTTGTATGCTTTGCTTATTCAAAAAAGCTGTGATGGGCGTTTCGTACAAGAAATGACTCCCCCTTCTGGCGGAGAGGGTAAATTGCTGTGGCCATCCTCATACCTTCTCCCTGCTTTTCTTCCGGGTATCCAGGTCCTCGACAACCAAGAAAAATAAAATGCTGTTAATGTGTACTTGTGCCTCTAAACTGCCTCTGTACGTCTCGTCATCGTACGTCTATGTGGGTGTTAGAGAGCGAGGCCCTCAAAAAATGGCATCCCTTTCGAGACATCCGTCCTAATCCTCTCGATCACTGTGACTGATCTATCTATCTATCTATCTATCTATGCTAAGCATCTGAAAATACAATAAATGTTTGTAATAATAATTATATTAATAAATATTTCTGAAGTATTATGACAGAACAATCATCTGACATGTCCGTTATCAGAGGAAAGAAATTGTTATTGAAATCGAGTTATTAAAATCACGAAAAACACATGGAGGAAAGTAATTCTACAATAATTTTGCACCGGAGAATTTATCATTCTGACAAAATCAGGTTTGGTCAAATAGGCCTATTTATGTTGTATTAGTGCTACGTTCAGTGCCGTCCCTGGCCAAACTGGGGCCCTAAGCAGAATTTTATTTTGGGGCCCCCCATTACAAAAAAAAAAAAATGAGTAAAGAAAAATCCACTAACAATCTTTTCCTTTTCCTGTGCACTCTTTCCTAATAACTTTTATACAACGTTCTTAGCGGTAAATTGATCT
>JAODKC010000137.1:19890172-19912479 GCA_026777985.1 Mormyrops attenuatus | reverse complement strand
CATTTTCAAACTCAAGGCTTCCAGCCATCCAGCTATCAGGTCAGGGGTAGTGTGTGAGTCAAGCTGAGCCTCTGTGCCTGTGATCAGAAGAGTGCCGGTTCAAGCCTTGTTGTTATTATTGTTATCATCATCATCATGAAATCATACATTGCTCCATGCAGCCTTTGCAGGCAAGCATATTCCTACGTTTTGTATGCATGACGTGTCCCCCAACATAAGGCATACACAATAATAGGTACTTTTCAAATCTGTGCACCTTGTTGCTTAACAGAAAACGCTGGTTTTAATTAATGTGGTGATGTCATAAGATGAAGACTATGATTGGTTAAAGTAAAACGCAAGCCCCTCCCTTAACCCAGGGATGTCGAACTCTGCAAAATCAGGATGTGCCATATATTTGACATAAAAATATAATTAGGGATATCTGTCACTGTATACGTTCCTCTTATAGTCGCCTACTTAGCCATTCTTTATATGACATGAATTTACCATGTACTTTGTTGATTCCATCCATCTTTCTATCATTTATCCAAGTCATTAGTTGCAACTCTTTTACAATATGCAGGGAAGAAGAGCAGCATTGCACATCTTATAACATGAGATGGTAAACAAAGCCTAGTTTCATTGGCCTCTATGACATCCTTAGTTCCTTAATTCCCTCTCAGGATCACTATCAGTTTAGAAATATTCCAGCAGTGTTAGGGCATTTTCTTGCATGCCTCTGGACAATAGGTTTGCATTGCAAGCACATGTCACGTACACTTGTCAATCATTCATCCTTGTTTTCACGTGTCCCCCTCCAACATTCTGCAAGGTAATCGGTTTGCAACTTTTTAAAAGTGCGCTCAGGGTATGTGTTTAGTGCAGAAAGTCCTCGCTGCAACAGAAACATTTTGTTTAGATACCGTGCCACAGGCTGTCTGCTGTGTGACTCACTTTCCAGCCAAGAGCACCTGTTCATGCATCTGCTAGATAAACCACATTTGCGAAATTTACCAGGACCAGTAATCAGCAGCTGATCCTTCCAACATGGTCCCCACTTTGACTGATGATCATGTTTGATGGAAACTTACCTCACACTGAAGACACCAGTCTTCACATTTCAAGTCTACCTTTCCAAGTAAAACTGTACTTTGCTCATTGACAAACAGGTAAATACATCACTGCACTAAAAACATAAACACGATAATCGACGCATTTTCTTACTCATTTATTTCACTAATAAAAGTTGGTCAACAATCTATAAAACCATCTTAAGGTACGTTTAACATCTGGTAATGAACCCTAATCATTTATCCCTCAAAAAGCTGTATTTAGGTCCTATTAAAGATGCAGGGAAAGAAAAGTTAAGGATAGAGCTCTTGTAACTGTTTCACTCATTAGTCGGGTTTAATCATTTTATGCATATTTAAACCTGAAGCTTAATGTTAATTTATGATCGTGTAAACACCGCGGAACTCTAGGCTCAGCTCTACAAAACCATCCATGGTATAAAAACATGGGGTGTTTTTAATTGGGTGAATATCTACAACACTATAAAGCTTACAATCACAATGGTCTTGTACAAATAAAGCATTTCAATACATGACTTACTTCAGTAAATGCACCAGAGAAACATGTTTCTTTCATATCATTCCTACCATCAATCTGTTACCTTACAATACAGGTATTGATAGTACACGCTTCGAAATAATCTGCAAGCAAATCTTCCTTTCCTTAATATCTCATAATTCAAAGGAATAAAAAACTTTTCGCATTATCGATGTTTTCATATGGTAAAACGTAGTGAAAGTATATTTTCCACATATGTGCTCTGAATATTAAAAACAGAAAAATATGCTTATATTGTTGGCGGACATGTGCACAAAAGTAACACTTAGACGGAGAGGCAGGCATCTCTCATAACGTTTTATAAGTGACACTGCTTGGTAAGGGGGGGCCAACGCATTCCTATAGCGAGCGGGATCCTGACGAATGGGCAGGATAACAGGTGACTCTGCTCAGTGTCTGAGTGTAGTGGCTGAAAGGATAAACATTTTTTTTTCCTCTCACAGTTACTCTGAAGGAAAGATCAAATGTAAAATCGTTTTGAGATACTCCAAATGGAAGCATCTCTCTTCAGGCAGAATTTTAAAACAGGCTATTTTTTTACATTACAAGGTACTAAAATACCAGGCTCTGATAACCAAATACTGCTCTCTTTAGATTAATTAAAAATAAAAAAAACATAAAAACCTCAATTTATGTGTCATTTTATATGATGTGACATCAGCCTCAGAAAATAAGCTCAGGAATTTCTCAGTTGTTTGTATAAAACTTTGTGTCCAACCTCTATAGTTAATAATTTAACCAAAGAGTCGATAAACAGCCCAATTCATAATTTCATTCCATAGAAAGATCTTCATACCTGAAGTATTTTCATAGCAGAACGTATAGTTATTTTCATAGCAGAAAGTGTCATTCAGCTTTGCAATACAGAAAAACAGACTTGCAATTCTGCATGAAAAAGCAGGCAGATCTGGGCTGGTTCGGACAGAGCCCAGGCACTAGGTGAAATTCTCCCCTTCAGCTCATTCTAACCAAGCCTCAGAGTCTCCAGCGGGCAAAAATTAAGCCAGTAATGGGGAAAAAACAACTCAGGATGCAGTCATTCTTGCTGGAATACATAAATACGAAAGGGAAGACGAGGGACGAGGCCAACACCCGGCTGTAACCACACACTGTCACCTGGCCCCGCCTCGCTTGACCACGATGGTACCGGCAACGATATCGTAAACGGTCCTGTTGTGCTGGAAGAAGAGCAGCGTGATGAACGCTGGGAAGAAGAGGGCAATGGAGAAGTTCTTGTTTAAGGCTCGAACTGTGGATCTGCGGCCAAGGAGAAAAAGACGGTAAATGAGAAGGTGTAGCTTTAATGAGAGGTTTACGTCAATTAAAATGATTAAGTTTCCAGTATAGCAGTATGGTTTTATACTATGCACAATGATCCCTTTTCTCCCCCAAAAGTCTTACTAAAATGGAGCTTTACCAGGGAAAACTGGGTCACGTACCAGTAAAATATTAATATCTACTGCCAATGTGGTTATAAATTTTTAGAATATTCCTGTGCTCCTGAGTAATCTATATGAAAGTCTCACTTGAAACAATAGATATAGACTAGAGATGAGTCAGCATTGTCGAACATCTGAATATTTGAGAACGGGTATAAAAGTCCCAAAAAAAAAAAAAAAATCTTAAAAACTGAGTAATAATTGAGTCATTTTAAATATCACTTAGCAGAAATATAATTAGCTGTGATTCATCCGTTCACTTAGAAGTTTGTCGTTTATGTGTTAGAAGTTTTCCTCTACCGTTTTCGCACGAGCTCTGCATACGCTCTCTCAAATGATCACCATCACGGTCATCCTTGCTCACTCATAATGTGGCACGTTTGTGAGAAATGTAACAAAAACTAATCACCAGAAGACATTCATTCTACACTGAATGTAAATATTTTGGTTTCCACAGAGAAAATATTGCAAAAGCAATTAATTTGTCTGCACTGCTTTGTGTCTTGTGTCTTGGTACAATTTGTGGCGACGAGGGTATAAGAGTCTGACACTTGCTGCTGCTGCTGCTAATTTAATTTAGGATGCCGTGGCTGTGGTTAGACTTTTAGGCGAGTTAACGAGAATGTAAACTACCGACTTGCCTTTCCCAGTAAAGACAAACTCTATTTGTATGTAATAAGTCGTATCTGGCTATAGTTTATTTTGGGAAAATTTTCAACTTTTTTTTTTATCTCAAAATCATAATATGTATTGCAAAGATTTCAAATATTGCAATGTGGAATTTTCCATTATAATTCAGCTCTAATTCCAAGACTACCTTTAACGTTTTAAGTTATCGTTCTGCAGCACCGAGTGATGTCTCATTAAGTATGGAAATAAATTAATGGAGTGGCCTATAAGTCAGAGGAGTATTAATAGGACTGAGTTAAAAAAAAAATTACAAATCGTCATTTGCCGTAGCTGCCTAAGGCACAGGCCATTAAACATTATTGTATGCTACTGCACTTCAGGATTTCTTTCAGATAAATTAACTTTGGTTTCAATTTAATTTATTCGAGCTACTTTTAATATTTTACGTTATCTTTTTGCAGCAATGACTAATCTCTTAAAGATATTTTCCCATGTCTGTGACGGGGCAGGGTTCATGAAATATTACCCAAATAGTGAGTGGCAAACTTCGACGAGTAATTCGGCCTGAAATGCCCATTCCTAATATCTACTGTTATGCAGCATTTTTCTGAAGAAAGAATAAAACCTGACTTTGCAGTTGAAAGGAAGCTTAGAAGAGACGTTTTTGAAACGTTACAGAGCAAGTGCAGATCTTGCCATTATTTACAGGAAGTACAATGCAGCCGATCCTAATGATTTTTTTGAGTAGGTCACCATGTATAACAGGATTATTAGTGAACTACTCCCAGTTCCGAAGAAAACCATACAATAGGTTCCATACTTACGCAGAAAACTTAACGTTGGATGCAGGTACCACCAGAACCCGGTTGGGTCGCACCAGGACCGAGGTGTCACACGTGACAACACGAAGGCCAAGAAGGAACTTTCCAGGTGTGGCTCCTCCAGCTCCCCAGATACATATAATCTAAAGTGGGGGTGGGACAGTGATCAGCACAAAGCATCAATCAACCCATATATCGGTCTACTTATCCTAGTGAGGGTTATGTGAGAAACCATCTTCATAAACCGAAATAAAATATACGACAATTAAATAAACTAAATGAAAACTACAAATATCGTTACCAAATCTAAATATTACCATTACCATTTTTAAATACTATTTAACTAAAGTAATAATTTCTTTATATTTAATTACCTGTAATAATTCTTGGAAAATGATTTGGCCATCTTTGACGACAACAGTGCATAATGTACAATGTATATTCGTGTAGGATTCTACAATACTATTTAGCTAAAGTAATGATTTCTTTATATTTAATTACCTGTAATAATTCTTGGAAAATGTCTTGGCCATTTTGACGACAATAGTGCTTAACGTGCACTGTATATTCGTGTAGGATTCTACAGTCGGAGTTTTGCGAAAGCTGCACGTGACATGCCAAGGCCAGTACACGACACGCAAGAAGTTTAGTAACTCATAATTGCATAAAATGTATGTACCGTGCTGCTTTGTAGGATGCCAAAACTGTTCACCTGTTCTAAATATTCATATAAAACGTATATAACACATATAAAAATTTTCAATAAGTAATAATTTTAAGCGTCTACAGACAAATGCTCTATGTAAAACAGTAATAGGCCCTCTAGCCAGTTAGAGCCATGAGATGATTTATTCTGACACTCACCTCATAGAGGCATACCAGCACCCTATAGACAAGAGCCACCAGCATCATGTGCTGTAGGTCTTCCATCGAAGTGTCCTGATCTATTTCTTCCACTATGAAATGCATGGCAAATTTGGAAATGTCCCTAAAGAAAATGAGTAAGAAATCGTTGGACAAGCAAAGGAAAGTTCTTGGTAGAAGTCTAATACTGCAGAATAATTTTCAGGTTTAACACACACTAAAAGGGTTCATTTTCGCGATTAAAATCTGCACACGCACGTCGCAAAATGCTAATAACGGGGTGGCGGGAGGGTTGTTATGCACACAAACTACTGCGGGCACTCACTTAATGCCACTTAAGTGCATGACGCTGAGGATAATGGTGGCCTTTATGAAGAAAAGAATGAAGAAATCCACCATTTCTGCGAAAAATCTTTGCAGAGGAGAAGGGATCGTGTATTCCCGACCTGAACAGAAAAACAACAGAACAAACTCAAAATTTGCCACGTCTTTCAAGAATGGACCTTTTAATACGGTAGACAATATTACAGCCCAATTGTTAATCGGTTGCTTATTATAAATGTTAATCGGATAATAATAAAGCAAATAATAATACTGTTGACGAACCTCGTGTATCTACTATAGGTCGCGATTATCACATTAAATAGATGCAAAACACTCATATGCGCCATCGACGTGCCTTTAGGTCAGCGGGGGGTAAATTAAATACACATTAGAAGCCCGAGCCAGTCCGATTGCTAAATACCTGCTTGTTGAATGTTTCTGTTTGTTTGTTGCGGCTGTTGCGCGGGTCTCGGGGCAGCAGTAGCGGTGTTGGGCACAGGGGGACCCCCAGCTGTCACCTCCCCCGTTTGGAGACCTGGGGATGGGATCCCAACGAACTGATTCGGGGGGAGGTAAGAAAACTGATCTCCGTGGAGACCGCGTACATCGGACAGCTGCGATGCCCCCCAGGGAGGGACGATTTGGGCTTCATTGGCCGGAGTGCAGGACGGTAAGGGGAAGGCGGACATCGCCGTCCAGGTGAGCCAGCTGGCGTAGCCGCCGTAGTACTGCCACATCCACTCCTGTAATTTCCTGCAGTATTCCGTCGTCGTCATCTTTTCCCCCGAGTCTGTCCTGAAGTCCATCGTCTTCTTATCCACCCCCGGATCGGGCGATATCATGTTTGCCGCTGATCTACGCCGAGTCGTACTGTCGCAAACTGTTTCCCCCTTGTTTTGCAATCGGAATCCCGATTCCGACATGTTCGATTGCCCATCAACTTCAAAACACAGGAAAAGCCGGGGCGACCATACCAACGTGGTATAACTGAATTTTATATAAGTCGTTCAAATTCAAGCATAGTGCATTGTATGTGTAACATAAACAACGGTAATTACTCATGAAATGTTGGGCTGATACATATGTTCTGCGCAAAATCTACGTCTCTCTCTTTTTTGATTAACAACCCCCCTACTTTTTAGTACTGGTACGGTCCACACTGTGACGCGTTTCCTACATCTGCTACTGGCAGTTTAAATGTACAGCAAAAGTATATTATTTTTACTTTTTACAATTGTATACGTGCAAGTTTTATTAATTTCTTCATTTATTCGCCTGAAAGTCCCTTGGCTAGTTTCACTGAACCCAGTTTATTCGGTGTAAGAATATCTTGTGTTAATTTCCTCTGACATGTGCAGTGCATAAAATGACAAATATTTATCCCCAAGAGCTCATCACGTACAAATTGGTTAACAATAGTCGTGTTAGTCCGTAAAAGTATTTGTGTTAATGATGTAATTGTTGGCACGTGGGAGTTGCAGATATTTCCGAAAATTATTAAATAACACGCATAACACATGCAGCCCGCTTAATATACAGGTGGTGAACCTTAACGATTTCTGCTGGGGAGTTGCTGTTTTGGATTCCCGTTATGATGTTCAGCTTTAGTCGCATTTACGATAATAGTAAACCATGATTTTTCTGTGAGGTGTAAAATGCTGTTCAATTTTCTTATAACACGATGCGCATGAAGTAGAGGACCATAAGATGTATATTTTAGGGAGTTTAGGAAACCAAACTATTTAATTTCAGCCAAGGGCGTAGGTTTGATTTCAACATTGGTTGGGAAAAAGATTCATTTTAAAATTCAAATGAATAAATACACCACGAGGGAGCAGCAACACCCTGCTTTTGGAAAAAGAGTGTCTTCTGTTAACCCAGTGGCTAAAGGGCAATGTTTGAATTTGCTGGGTCTTTCTAAACAGGAATGCAGCGCGTTTGGGATTTAATAATATGTATCTTGATCTTTCTTAATCGGTCTTTTTATATTTCTAGGAATTCAAGGAAACATGACATGGTAGAGTCTTGATGTAAGCGTGTTTCAGATGACAGGAACTGTGTATATGAATCCCAGCTCTTCTCTCTGCTTCCCTTCCGTTTTAGGCTGCTTCCTACAAGAAGGGTCAAGCCAGAAAGTTCCAGATGGGACAGAATCATTCCCCTCTGATAAAATGAGAAAATACAAGACAAAACTGGTCAGGGATTTATATCAATGAATAAAAGTCACATCAAGTAATTAGTCGTCCTGTGAAAACGCATCAGTTCGCGTACAAAATTTGGTCGGCGATCAGATTTCTTTTTTTTATACTAGTGTAGCACCGGCGGGGGCATGTCCCAGCATGCCCCGCGTGTAAGTTTAAATAGAAGGACCACAACAAGCGCCTAACGAGCACCGAACCCAAATACACGGGACAGTAAACACAAGGTTATAAGACGCCGAACTGCAATATGCACACATGGTGGAAGATTTACACATGCTAAATACACGCCAGGATCGGACCGGGTACACATAAGACACGGGCAAACCCACCCGCGATAATAGGGAAACGCAACATTTAACATTAACAACAACAATACAAGGGTTAAGGACTGTTAATAAAGAGCGTGATTTCCCCGGCAAGCAAGTCTCCACGTCTCTCTGCTCCTGCGATGCCTCGGTCTGACCGTCGCCACACTATATTGTGTTTTTCTTTAAAGTTTTTACTGTAATAACCAGAAATTTAATTAACAAAAAATATTATTTGGTAGGCTTGTGAACGAATTTCAATGCTTTCTTATGGGGAAAATTGCCTTTGTTCGCGTTCAAATTTCCTTCAGGCGCCACTGTACTACTAGGGCCACGAACAAAATGATATTCCGTGCTCCACCAGTAGAGGGCTATTTGTTTATCATACTTCGGGAGTGATTTCTTAGTGGGGACTGTGCAGTGGTTCGTTGAGTAGCTCTGTTGCCGTCTGCTTTACTGGGCTGGGGGTTTAAATCCCACCTCTGCTGTGCTACGCAAGTTTTTTTTTTTTTTTTTGAGTACTCTGGTTTCCTCTTGCAGTCCAGAAAGACGCGATTAGGCTAAATGACATAGCAACCTCGCTCATAGTGTGTGAGTTTGTATCTTTAAATTGCAATACTGGCATTCCATTCAGTATGTAGGGTGACCAGATAATCCATGCCAGGGAGGACACTTCGAGCTACTTCAGGTTTTACAAACTACTTTCAAATTGAAAGGCTCCTGTGCTCGGCTAAATTGTTTGACTATGAGTAGCTTTGACTGGTTTGTTTCCTTGACAGAAAGACTCATCCAGCTGTTTCACATTAACATTAGTGACACATTCATTATTATAGGACACTGACCAATAAGCACACAGCAAGAACTCAGTGCTAAAGTGAAATCCGGGTCCTTTTAATTGAAATGGTCATTTACAAATCCTGTCCTAGCTCAGAGTGTCCTCCCTGACATGAGTTATCTGGTCACCGTATCAGTATGTGCTCTCTGTTGCCTGGGATAGGTGCCAGGCGTCCCCATGACCCTGAATAAGATGGCTGGTTTTCCTAGCATTTTTCGTGGCTGTGCATCATTACATATAATAGTCCTAGTAACCAAACTGGTACAATTTGGAGGAATGGAATGGCGTTCTTTTTAAATTGTTCCACACTCTTATTGACTTTGAAGTCTACTTTATTTCTTTTACCCAGACAATGCCAGACAGTCCAGAATCACATTTGAGTGTCATTCTTCTGTTTTAGCATTCTGTGTAATAGCACATCAATAATGAACCAATATATTCAGTTCAATTATATTTGTATTGTGTGTTTTCACAACATTACATTGTCTCAAAGCACTTTACGGCATTCTCGCCGAAAGCACCCATTGAGCAAGCTAGAGGTGTCAGTGGCAAGGATAAAGCTCCCTAGCAGGACGAAACTTTGGGAAGAGCCAGACCATCCTCCCTGGGTCGACAGAGGAAGTCAATTGAGCAAAATCAAAGTCCCAAATCACATTTTCTCAATCTTAACATTTGAGTCTCAAAGGGATCAGACAGGTGATGGCAGGCAGTTGGTGCTGCTTCAGTTTGCAGGACAAACAGTGGTATGGCAGCAGGGCATACAGGGAAGACGTCACGGGAAAAAGGGCGAGCAGGCTGGAAGGACGCCACAGGTAGTGGAGATGTCGCAGGCAGCAGGGCGAGCAGGCTGGAAGGACGCCACAGGAAGTGGAGACGTCGCAGACAGCAGGGTAGAGGCAGGATATCTTGATAATTTGGGGTCTCCAGGCAGCACACCCCAGGAGGAGTAGGGGAAATGTAATGTGCAGTTAAGCAAAGTAGCTGAATGCAATATGTAAGCTCCGCAAGATATGGCTATGGCAGCATAAGTAGGAGGGAGAGGCAAGTGGGAATACAGGCATGAGGAGTCCCTGAAACGTCAGAATTCCAATTACATAAGGGGGTGTGAAGCTAGAGTGACAGCACTGACAGATCAGTTTATCCAAAGCCAATGGCACCGACCCCCACTCAGCTGTACACCTCACACTACAGATCAAACTGGGGGTGAAAGCTAGGACTAGAGTCCCTATAGGCTAGACTGAATAAGTGTGTTTTTAGTCTATACTTGAAAATTGAGACTGAGCCTGAATCCCGCACATCCACTGGGAGGCTATTCCACAGCTGAGGAGCTCTATAAGACAATGCTGTGCAGCCTGCCGTAGCTCTTTCTACCCTGGGTATTAATAGATCTAGACGGGCTTATTTGTGTCCAGCCTGCAGCTTCTTTAATGCAACAAAAATGTGACTAAAATGACTAACTAAAAGCTTAAGTCCTACACATTGGTTAACAACAGTCATTTAAGTCTTTAAAAACATTTGTGCTAATGATGTAATTGTTGTCGCATGCTGGGGTGTACCTAGAAATCCTGGGCCTACTGACAGATTGTTACTTTCGCTGCCCCTCTGGACAATTTCACATATTCACCGGCCCCTGTCACATGCTAGGCCCCCTGAATCTGATAGGTTAGCCACGCCCCCCCTCCCAGACCCCTGAGTGCATGTGAGTTGCAGGTATTTCCTAAACTAATGAAAGACTGTCAATAATACAGCGCATAATGAAATGCTTAATGTACTGGTGGTGAACCTTCCCACTTCCTACAGGCGAGCGGCTGCTCTGGAGTTCGTTATTCGCTTTTACGATAATGGGAATCCGTGTTTTTTCTGTGGGGTGTTAGGCGTTGTGCAATTTTTGTAATACTCTATGCAGAGAAACGGGAGAACCACAAGAAAATGTTAATGTGAGTTTAGGAAACCGAACTGTTTAAATGCAAAATGGAGAATGATGGCAATACAGATTTACTTATTCCTGTACAGCCTGCCATTTTGCATTCTTTAGTGCTGCGAATAACTGGGGGTCCATGGGGCTTTCATGTAGTTTGTACAATGAGCTTAGTGACAGAACACTAGCTGAAATGAAAAGAAAAGTCAGGGTGAATTCCACACATGTAAAGGACTACTTTTTCTTTAAGTCCACCTTACTGGATTTAACTGATTTGACTTTTTTAAACAGCCAAACCCACTTAATTGGAATTTTTGACCATATAAAAATACTTAGCCGTCACCTAAGCTAATCTTGTTATTTATGCGTCTTTAGGGTTAAGCAGAAAGGCTTTGATTGGCTCTCGGCTGTTCTTTAAGAACTGCTGGCAGCAGTCTAGCAAGCTATGCAGCTGCTTCTGACGCCCTCTCCACCCACAGCCCACTCCCTTAAGGGTCCCAGAGCTGAGGGGCTCCTATTCAGCGCCCTGCACATTTTCCCACAGAAAGAAAGACAACTGTTTTGCTATTGCTGCCATTTTCTTCTTCCATCCAAAGACTAACATGGAAAAATGGCCTCCGGGGTCAAATACGGTCCCTTATGACCTGAAGAGGAAAACATCTCACAGGATTTCTGGCACAGCTGACTGAGTATTATTCCAGACATTTCTATAGTAAAAAACAAAACCTACAGACACAAATTTGCTTCACATGTTGTTTATTTATTATTCTCCTATTCAGAAATCAATATATTCCAGTTCCAGTAACAGCAGTTAAATATGCGTCTTTAGGGTTAAGCAGAAAGGTTTGATTGGCTGATCTTTATATTTTCCCTCAGTGCGGCATGTATATGTCTGACCTAGTAGTGACCTGTAATTTTTTGAAAACGGACTGGCAAAAGTCTAATGTTGACATTGGCTATGGACATTTGGTTACCCATAGTTATTTCAGATGTAAGCTAAATGAGTTCACTTAGTGAGTAACCAGTTCAGGAATGCATTCATGGAATGTAAATTGTACTATTTTTAACTTAAATTAATTTGTTTTGCTAACAAAACAAAACAGACATCCTGCTCAATACCTCTGTATAATTCTATAATATGTATAATAATTCTGTGACTGTATATGGGTCTCAGTCAAACACAGTTATTGTATTTTTTCTCTGTTTTTCAAATACATTTATTTGAGCTTTTCTGTCAAATAAATGCATTGTTTCAACAGAGTGCTAATAAATGATCCAAGCCTCTTTGTGTCATATTTTGAAACGTAAATGGTGCAAATTATATATTTTTGTTTCTATCCTTCTCTCTATGTAATGTGTCGGCCTTCACTTTGGAACTTTAAAGTATATAGGTAAGAATGAAGTAAAAATTTTAACTTTAAAATTTCAGCAAGACTGACCAGGATAGGCGGCACAAAGATGGGTGGATGGACAGATAGATGGATTTGAACACAGAGACCTCTGTGTGGCCCAGAATGAGAAGGTTCCATAGAACAAATGTGAAGAATGAGGCTTTGTTTCTGACGCATATTAAACATAACAGAGGAGTGGGAATCCATGGCATCTGCCTCCTGGTGCTGTCCAACAGTGGGCTGTTTGTGTGTTTACCTCAAGGCTGGACGTGAGAAGACCAGCCCTCGCAGGCCGATGCTGACATCTTCACGCCCACCACAGCTGAGGCTGCTGCTGCCCCCTATCCCTGCTGAGGCAAAGATCTGAGTTGCACATGGGCATCAGTCAGGGATTGAGAAATATGATTATTTGACTTATTTGGCCATACAGTTGCTTTGTTTTCTGTGCTATGAGGTTCAGAAATGTGCAAAGAAGGATTGTCCTATGAAGGAGAAGGTGAGCGGCTGAGTGCGGTGGGGGAAGCTTTGAGCGCTGAGTAAAAGGCAGGTAAAGTGAAGGGTGCAGATCAGGAACTGTTCAGCATTGAGTTATTCTGGGAGTTGGAGAGGGTGACTAGAACACAATAGCTACAGCTTGGGGGTTAGAAACCATGCGAGTGGCCTTGAGTTTTGGTTCTTAGCCCCTTGAGCCTTCTACAGGAGGGGAGTGACTGAAAAAAGAATTGTTTCGGAAGTTTGTAAACATTTCCTCACTTTTGAGAGTGTTAAATTCCAGGCTATGGTGGCTGCACCAGGACACAAGATAGCTCCCTTCCTCCCTGAAGGCCGACTCGTCATTGTTGGAGTTGAGGCCGACCAGGGTGGTGTCGACTGTTAATCTGTGAAGTTTCACAGATGCATCCTTTGAAGAGCAGTCATTAGTATGTAGAGGGCAAAGTGGGTGTGGAGAGAATGCCCCCTGGACTACTCCTGGGCTGATAATCCCTTCAAAAATAATGGAAAAATTCATTACAACTCACCAGAGAATGGTTGAGACGGTTTTATGTTTTCAGAACTTGTACGCCTTTGATAAATAAAGAAATCAATCAACAATAAGTCACGTATGAGTATCGAAGGGTCTTTTCACCATAGGAACCTTCATTTGACGATGAATTTGAAGCTGAAGGTCATTTGTGAATGTATCTGGGTTTATTATGAATGGGTTTATTATGGTGTCATTCACGAAAGACAGCCTCACAGAGGGTGTTTGTCGGAATTTGCTGGAGTCTAATCCAGCGGCTCTGAGATTTTTCCTATTCAGACCTCCATGCATGAATTTGTCTATGAGGATTAGAAATCACATGGTTTCAGGCTATGAGCTATGGGCTATGGGTAAAGGTGTAGGCCTGTAAAAAGCATAACAAAGAATTTGTTTCATGCCTGTGTATGATCTTTATGTTGTTGCTCCCCCAATATAGTTATTTTTCTGTGTTTCAAATAATTGGGCTGAACGCAGAATTGAGGATCTCTGCGATTCTTACATTTTGCAAGATAATTATTTTCATCTGCTTCTTGCAACCATATTCCCTTGGTTGTTTGTGACATTCTTTTATGACAGATATTTAACATAATAACGTTTGACAGTGATACAAATAGACTTATTATAAAGAACGAGCATTAAAGTATAAAAGGTTGTATAGGAGGTAGGGGTTTGTTGTTATTGCCGCACACCTACCACAGGAATGGTGATAGCGCCAAAAGGCTATCCCTCCCTAGTGTACGCGACCCAGAACGTACGCGGTTAAAGCTGCAAGACGTGCTGCAAAAAAACCACAGTTCAGGTTTCATGGAATTGTCATTATACATCAATTGTTGTCCTCACTCATACCTCCCAGCAACCCACCCACAACTTATCACAGCTCAGAAGCCTCTTTGGCTCTCCGCCATGCGGATGTAGGTGTAGCACACTTACGGTTGAGCCTGTGGTCAATTTCTAACTCAGTTGGCAGTTTGAGCTAGACACCATTTCAATTAATGCTTCACCTTGTACACTTTTTAAAATAGAATGTAACATTTTCAAAAGCTACCTGACTTCTGGAGTGGCTTCTAGTTGGCAACCAGAAAATAACTTGGAGCTTCAGGGCTGAACAAGTGACTCAGTGTAACTCATGACTTCAGCATGTCACTGTGGAAGGATAGAGAAAGACATAAACACGAATTGACCTGCAGAAAGCTTTTGGTCGTCTTTGAATTTTCACTGCGTTCTAAGAATATACTAAGGAAGGAAAGTAATCAAGTGGTTTCAATCACACGCAAAATGATGTCGGAAAATGCATTGGTACTCCATGAACAGGATGTCGGTCCTTTGCACGACACACACATGCACACACACACACACACACAAACACACGGAGGTTTGTAATTATATAGTTGTGGGGACTCCACATTCATTTCTATGGGAAAAACTCTAATCCCAACATGACGACCTTAACCCCTACCCAGCCCAGGCCCCAAACCTTAACCATGGGTAACTAAACAAAATACAAGACCTAAGGCATTTTTAGTTTTTTTTGATTGCGTTCATAGATTTTTATGGGGACCTGATTACTGTCCCCACAAGATAAAAAGTAACAGGTTTTGCCGCATTGTAGGGCCATTTGGTCACACACACTATGGGCAGTTTGGAGACCAATAATTCACTTAACTGTGTGTCTTTGGACTTCATGAGGAAGACAGAGTGTCTGAAAAGAATCTGCAGACCATGTAGAACATGCAACCTCTACACAGGGCTGGGGTTGGATTCTTAGCCCCAACCCGGGATGGGCGAGGCAACATTACGAAACAAAAACAGTTACACTTTACTTGAAGGGGCACAAATATCTAGTAGTAATTCAGATGCTGCTGAAGTACAAATCATGAACAAATATGAATGTTACTTGAGGTTAAAGACGCATCATGATTCATTAATGATGAACAAACATGAGATCAGTATTTCACTTGTGTTATTCATTACTTGTTCCTTCAGTAGTTCACAAAGGTTTACAGAATTAACAGAAATAGTAAGAAATATGGCAACTGCTTGAAATAAGATTTTTTATGATTCAGTAGACTAATGATGAATGAACATGAGGTCATTATGCAGTTAGACTTAGTTTGTGAATAATTAATACATAAGTAATAACATAATACTACATAGACTACTAATACAAGCATAATACTACTAAGATATGATAACAGTACAAATATTACTAATTTATTCCTACAGGTAAGAACATACTTAAAAGCAAATTAATTACATTTAAAAATGTGCACCAATTTCTTCATACATTTCCAATATAAAAATCAGGTTGGTTGTGCAAAATGTCCAAAGAACTTCTGGTGAGTTGGTTACATTCATTAAAACACATAAAACAAATTAAGTAAGATACACCGTGACATACACTATGCAATGTTAGTCAAAAGAGATACAACACGATGTTGCACAATGTAATTCCAGGTGGTGCAGGATTAGTGTCCAGGAAAGTTCTGAATAATTAGATCTCTGATGAGTTACAGTCCTTTTTATTTCATCATCACTATGTGGCACTGTGAATGACTCATTTTATTCCAGCATCTCTTTGTCCTGCAAGGTGAAACGGAGAGGGTATTACTGATAACAATAAGGTGTCCGTGACACTACAGCCTTGGAGACGCTGACCAAATTAACTACTCACTCAGAGCAGATGGCAGGATGCAGCCCATGAAAGTAAGGAATGCTGTGATTATATCTACAATCCTCCTATTTGTCATTTTGAAGAGTAACACAAACAAACATGTCTTATGAGCTTTTTCAGGCCAAACTCCTTGCAGTGTCTTTATGCACAGTACAGGGATATGTGCGTTTCTAAATAGGGGGAAACAACAGCAAAGTGGAGATAAGGTTGAAGTCTCGTGTCATTGGACACAATGGCAGGGTGGAGCATTGTGATTGCCTTTAAGCAGAGAATTCCAGATGTTGCTAAATCACACAAAGGATGTGATCTCATTGATATAAAATCATATCTTCGGCACAACAGCTACATTGTGTCAACAGGATAAAAACAGGGGCAAAATGTTCACCCTTTATACGTGTTACTTCTTATGCATTATTACAATTTTTTAGGAAATTGGTAAGAAAAAGAATTTAAATGGGCCAAGTGAATTCAGATGTTGAAATGAGCCCCCCCCCCCCACAAAGAAATATGTGGTATTTCCACAATAAAATGAATCGAAAAGGCCAGAATGATGGAACAAAGTGAACCAGTTCAATGATTTGTGCGGCATTCATATTCATTGTTAATGTCATTCTCAGTGCCTGCAGTTTTCTTCTTATAGAGCTGAAGGTCAACGAATGTCAGGAGCGAGAGGACGCTACCTAGAGAGGCTCACCATCCAAACAGGCTGGGTCTTCTTTCAGCTCTTTACTCTCTCCTTGCTATGTGTTGTTTGCCTTTGAAGTTAAATGATTCCAGATGTGGGGTTTTCCTCGCCAGTAGTCTCAAAACCAAAAAATTTGAAGTGTACTTTCACCCCTCTACTTACGAACTTTCAACTTACGAACTATCAGACATATGAACGAAGAGACATTTGTAAGTCCAAATTGTGTTCCTTGGGCTCCCGTTTCTTGTCCGCAACATCAATTTTTTTTTTTCTGCGCGCCAATACCACCTGGAACAACTTCTGGCCGCTACTCCCGCCGCACGGCGGCGTAGCGTGCCTACTCCCAGCATCCTAGTTCTTTGTACTTGCGTATGCCCTTCAAATGATAGTGAGTAATGACTTACGGACATTTCAAGTTACGAACAGCCATTCGGAACATAACTCGTTCGTAAGTGTAGGAGCATCTGTATTTGTTCCATGCAAGGTGTTCATGTGTTCATGTCTTGATTTTTATCTATACTGGTATTTACTGACACCAACAGCTCTACTGTGACATTTGTCTGGGTGTTTACTTTCATTATTATTAAGGGTATCATTTGAAGTGGCTCAGAACTACATCTCTAGATAACAAAGAGTTGTGAAATTTATTGTGTCCTGTAAAAATATAGATAACTGGTACACTGCCGGCAAAAAAGAGTATCTATTTGTACCCTGTCACGGGCTGTACCCTCAAGGGTCTGCAAGTTGCATCCTATAGCTGTAAGTAATTATACATTTTAAGGTACAGAAATTGACTCTGGGGAACATCCCCAAAGTACAAACAACATTAATATACCCCCAATGGTACAAAAATGTTCCTGAGTCCATTTCTGTACCTTAAAAGGTACAATTAACTACAGTTAGGTTACAATTGGCAGACCCTTGAGGGTACAGCCCCAGTGACAAGCAAAGGTACAAATTGGTGCTCTTTCTGACAGTCTATGAGTACTTCCACATTTGAGATTTTGTATTATAGATGTACTGGGGTGTAAAACGGCATCATCAGTTTTACCAGATTTCTTTGCTCATTGTAAACAGCTCATTGTAAACTTCTCAAAGAAGAAAGATAGTAAATGAAATATACCTGTGATGTCATAGTCTGCACACTAATTAGACCTTAACCACACCAAGATGAAAACGAAATGGATAGAAAGACCAAGACCATGCAACCGATGAGTGCAGATTTGTGGAAACTTAACCACCAGTTTTGGTGGGAACTTTCAGAAAAATGTCTCGAGACATTCATTAATAGAATGTTTGAGTTTGTGCAGCTCTAATTACCAGAAAAGGCAGCTATTATGATGCGTTAGCCTGTTTTTTTACTATATGGATGGTGTTTCTCATTTGTTTAATATGTTTCCTTAATTGCCAATCTGTACCATTTTTGTTTTGTATGTGACACTGCTAGTGCAAAACCTTTGGCAGTCCGTGTACATCTGTTTCCCTACCAGATAAAAAGGTTATTTTCTTTACGAAAATATATAACATTATAAAACATACAGGAAAATGATTCCTGTACAAGAATTTATTGAGGTTAGAACTTTTCTGGATTTTGACATTCCAAAGTTTACACTAGCCAAACAGTCTTCTGGAATCAGTGGAATGTTTTGCTTGCCTGCTGATGTGCTTTGGACTTAATGCACCAAACAGAATTGTGACATGAATATTATTACAATAAAGCTTTGATGGCAGAAACACCCTTTCGGTGATCGTGTAATATGCCTGGAGCTCTGGAAAGCATGGCTATTGAATGAGCTTGACTATTTCATCATTCGGAAGAACAGAATACCCACCCATTCTTCTTCAAACCTTTTTTTTTTATTCAGAGCACCCGATAACATTGTATATACTATATGTTTATACTACCAGCACTAGCAAGCAGGAAGACAGAGAGGGGAGCAGTCTTTGTGAGAGTGTAGCCGTTGCTTCATGCTTCCTTCTCATAGGTCCTGATAGCCACAACACCTTTCATCGTGCATTTCTGCAACAGAGACACAGATGTCAGAGCACAAGAACTACACACTTTCAAAGGGTCAATTGCTTCCAGCATTCATAACAGAGAACTTGCATGCTGTGAGGTCAACATCAGACCAAAAGGTTGGGAAATGCATTCTGGCAATGTGCCAGTATCAACGGCTGCGAGTATATCAACAAATTCAGATGTTCGTTTCCAAGGGCTGATATAAGTCATATATATGCTTATGAGAAGGTTCACATCCTGAAACCCTGAAAGGTATCAAAACCATCTAAATGCTTAGTATTTCCCCAAAGGTCAATCATGCGGATACACTCGATCCATCCTGCCTAAGACTTCAGGAAATTACATCTCTAAAGATAATGCGTTCTCGGATGCAACGATATGAGCTGTAAATGGAACCTTACCGCTATCAATTTTCCGTCCTGCACTTCTCGCTCTATCGTTGTTTCTTTTCCATCCCACTTCTGCTTTTGGATAAGTTTTCCGTTTTCAAGCGTTATTTTGGTCTGGGGTAAGAGCATCTCAGATAAGTGTACGTCGCTCGCCCAGGTATTTAGTAGGCAACCACTGTCCCAATAGAAAGCAATGGTCAAATCTCACGTACCTTGGTTTTGCGGTCGTCGGCGGTTATTTCGTCGAATTCCTCATTAAGCTTAAATTTTATCTCCGTCGATTTGAAGGTGCTCTGCGATTTCATAGAAATTACCCCTTTGTCGTCCACGGTGATCAACAGGCTCGGTTTGGCCATGTTCCCCATCTGGCGCGTTGCAAAGCCTACACCTGCAAAATCCCCGAAATCGCATCCATTTATGCAGCATATTTCCGGCAGGTTTTTTTTTTAAGTATATGAAACCTTGTCATCGTGCAATTTGTATGAAATATAGACTAAGTAAGGTAGCCAACGGCAACAAATCCAGATGCAAGAAATATCCTTAACAAACATCCAAAAATAATTAACAAGAAGACTGAATTTCAGAACTGGATTAAATCCTTACAAAATAAGTACATATTACGCTGGTGGTGCAACTGAAATGGTAGAACCAAAAAAGAGGATACATTTGGCGTAACTTAAATCAGTTTCTTCAAAATTTACTTTTTTGACTTATTCTTTTTTAAAAACTGTGTATAATATTCCCTTCACAAATATAGGCTACCCCTTCAAACCTCCGACGCATCTAATCTTTACACTAAACAAGGTGGTTGGTGACAATAGTTCTTACCTAAAGCCTTCATATAATCATCGAAATGTTCGCTGGATATCATTTTCCACGTTCCTACAAACTTGTCTACCATGCTGACAGTTTACAGAGACCGCACTACGTGTAATACCTAACAAACCCGCAAATAATACTACCCTGTAAGATGTAATGTTCGCGAACAATTTAAAGGGTCTCACTAACACGTGGCCCTTTCATCCAACCAATCAGCAATATCATGTGTGTAAAGTGATTCCGCGAGAGCAGAAAGATGGGAGTGTGTGTGTGTGTGTGTGGGGGGGGGGGGGGGGTTGTAGCGTAAAAACTCTGCGCAACAATGTATCTGTAATTATTTATTTTTTCCTGACAATCTGGGAAGCAAGGTGGATGAAGCATATGGGAAATAGCTGTTCTTATGTTCAACAGCTGGGGGGATTGAGGGATATACAAGGAAAACATCCGTACATGTGTTGTGTTTTTATTGAACTCCGGTGTCAGCAGGTCCTGCTGAATCCTGTATGATGTTTTTACAGGAGTTCTAGGAAAGAGGGACCCCCGGGTCGCGACGTTTTGCGGTTTTTTCTATGCTTTGGGCGAGGTTTCCGGAATGGGTCGGACAACCATATGTGCATTGCATTTTATCCTATTCAGTATTGCTGTGACAAAAAAAAATAAATCAAAGACGGGGATTATCACTGGGGCATATTAATAAACACCACGGATCGATGTTTAAACATGTTGATCATCTTGAGGGGGCGTGGCGAACCTGATACACACTCCGACGAGTGTATCGCTTTATAAGGTCTGTTTTCCGAAACAGATTCTATGGGAACATAAATGAATTAGTTCAGAACCACCTTACGATCCCCACCTATTCCTACGAGGAGGTTATTTAAAGCAATATAACAACTAAAACATAGCAGCAAAAACTTGCATTATTCGCAGTATATTTGCGGTTGCTTTTACTGGTTCGAAGCGGTAAAGATCGATTCGTCTTTCAACGACACGCGCCTATCCAGTGGCCGACAGGGTCGTCAAGAGGATGGATGGGTATACAGTTATTGAAGTGTTCCAAGGATTTTCTGCATTTTTCTAAAGTTTTAAGAATCATAAGGAAGCATGTGTAATGAATATTCTAGATTTCCAGTATAATAAAATTCAGATATTAATATTGGCCTAGATCTTCATCACACAGCGCTTGCGCCATGCACTGAACTACTGTCTTGTCTGTACTTCTGCATAACTCTGTAAGAGGAAGGAGCAAGGTCCGTTCTCAAATTAAGATACATGCAGTCGAGAATATTGTGCCGAATATTATACTCAAAAATCATACATCTAAATACCGATTTAGTGTACAACTAAAATAACCATCGAGGTAACATTTCATAAAATGGTAATGCTTGTATTTAGAGTAGTAGTACGGAATAAGGACGGATGGATTCTGTTCATGAATGAAATACAGCCTGGTTCCATTAGGATTCTAAAACAGTTGAATTGCGCACTTCATCTACTTTTCCCCCCAAAAAACCTATAAGCCGATTTATCCACCAGATTGCATTTGAGGATTTTTATTTATGAAAAGTAACATGAACACAAAACTGCTCAAGATAGGCTATTACAACGTATTTTAACAAACCTTTATATAGTACACAAAATGCGGGAATTTTCATTAAAATACAGTAATGTGGATTTTAAAAATACACATGTAGATAAAAAAGGGCTCTCATGCGATTCAACAAGGCCCATCGCGATTCAGTTTTCCAGCGGAATCTCCAGTTAAGTGGAATGTATTGTACCCCGTAAAAGCGTGAATGTGCTGACCCCCTGTGGCGTGATAATTACCACTTAGCCATGTGAAACGAGTGATTTTACACCACAGGTTATTTGTAGCATGACAGTATTAGCAGTACCGTTAATAGTTCCCCCTCTGCATTGCTATGAGACATGAATGTAGTTTATCCGGCTCAGGTTCACCAGCAACGCAAAAAGGCCACAGCATACTGGCAGGAAACTACACAGCTTTCATTAGCCAAAAAAAAAAATAAAAAAAACCATTGCCCTTCAGGTGATCGCTAAATATTAAAAACGAGTTTCCCTTGCAAGTATTTGACATAAGCTGCATTCACGTCAACTTCACAGGGCCATGACACACAGACCTCTGAAGGTAGAAGCCCATATCAGAGAACAACGTCCTATGTTACATGGGAGCAGCTGCAGCCCTCAGAGCCACTAAGTGAACAGCTGGAAGGCACTTCGCAAGAACAGGGCAGCTTCAGTTTGGGCGCCCCCCCCCCCCCCCCCCCCCCCCCACCCAACCCCCCCACCCCGCACGCCCCACCACCGACCGCACAAGGGGGGGGGGGGGAAGACCAGGAATG
>JAODKC010000137.1:19866089-19879557 GCA_026777985.1 Mormyrops attenuatus | reverse complement strand
ATGTTGTACATTACTGTATATTATATTGCTCAGTATATTGTCCATTGTGACTTACATATTGTTATTGTTTTTTTTTTTTGTTTTTTTTTTTACTATTGTACTTGAGAGACACCATCGACCGGAATCAAATTCCTTGTATATGTTCGCTCACATACTTGGCCAATAAACGCGATTCTGATTCTGATTCTGATGTATGTTTTGTCTTAGCTTGTGTATGTGCAAGGAGGTTCCTGACATTATCTGTACAAATGAGTTATGTGAAAATGGATTTTGATACAGAACACCTAACAAAGCCTACAGTTGGGCAAAA
Source organism: Mormyrops attenuatus (assembly GCA_026777985.1). Lineage (NCBI taxonomy): Eukaryota > Metazoa > Chordata > Actinopteri > Osteoglossiformes > Mormyridae > Mormyrops > Mormyrops attenuatus. The sequence goes on along the minus strand of JAODKC010000137.1, from coordinate 19,879,247 downwards.
TCATTATCACAAAGCCTATTTATAATAAAGTGTTGAATAACCCGGGGAGCATCTGTGTAAGAGATGGGGTGTCCTTCTCTTCTTTAGAGGTGCTTGGTGACTGAAACTTTCACAATTTCTGAACTTTCTGCCTTGTCATTAATAAAGAAGCAGAACCTCTTACCGGTCTAAGACTCATGTCTTTAAATTCCAGATATCCAAATTACAAGATGAATGAGAAAATCTTAAATTTCCTTCTTTTTTTAACCTCTTTATACAGCTGGACAATTTGCATAAGCAATTCAATTTCCTTATTCATAGGTGAAACAGCGGACTAACTTGCAGTCTTTCACGATCCTACTTCCATAAATACTTCATCCAGCGAGACACCGCTTTACCTGCAGTCTCATTGTTATTATTTAAGGATAACACTCCTATTTAATAGCCTATACCTAGCTTTCCGTGCAAGCCATAATTACTTGGATGTAATTTTCTTGTTTGCGCTTTGAGTGGCAATTACGTAGATGTTGGTCCGTATAAATCATTTCGTCTGTGCTGTAAGCCTTTACCTGTTTCATATGATGGAATTCAAATCTGTTACAAGACACTTCCACTCACGGACAGGCGAACAAGCTGTGACGCACGATGAGAACTTGCAGTCACTTTATCTCCCCTAAGTAGGGCGCTGTTCATTCCGTTGTAACGTCAGATTACTTCGGTACTGCAGTCTGTAATCCTATTGTAAAAGAGAGTACGCGATAAATAGTCCATATTCTGCGAACTGTATTTTGTAAATAGGGGTCCAAACAGCGTAGCTGCCGGATGACTAATGTTATTTTTCATTACTATAGGCATACTATAGCATTCCTATATTACCTCAAAGTGACACGTAAGAAAAATCGTGATTTAATCTACAAACACCACAACACTGTAATGTTCTGAGAAATGGCATAGGATTAAACTTTAAATGTTAAATTGATAACACAGAACAACAATACAAAATCAAATCTTTTAATGTGCACAGCGTTCATCTTAAACATATGCCATATTTCACCTTTTTTCAACCGCCCTGTTATTTTTTTGGGGCATTTTTCCAGGATTACGCTACTTTTTTCTGTGTAAAGATGTTTTTGTTACTCATCTACCCTATATAATTACTTTGCAGTTGTTGGTTAATCTGCTGTGAACAACGCATCTAATTAGTGAATTAAAGCTGACGTTGTTTCACAACAGGATGAATAATAACGTGTATGCAATTGCTAAAATAATTTGTGGAAAAAAGTTTCCTGTTAATTTTGTAAGGTGAACTAGCACGCGAATCTTATATCTGGAATGGTCGTAAATGTCTTTAATTTAAATAAAGTTACTATTTTGTTGAACATTAATACAGCCTTTGTACACTTATGTTCAACAAAAGGCCGAGCAAATAAAACTCATCACAAATCATGGAGCAAAGTGTTCAGTAAATGAGAAGAGTACTGGCAACGTCTTCAGAAAAGTTGAGAGTGGCAATATGGGATTATTTTAAAGGGATTAGGGGGTGTTTGGGAAATGAAGTTCATTGTTAAAATATTGACGTGTCCCAAGAGGTCTGGGTGTGGGTTTAGTGTGAAAATGGGATATAGAATGTAATCATAGTTAACTTGTTCTTGTATAATTAACTGCTTCCCATAATCATGTTTATTTAACCGCGTATTTTGTTATAGTTACTAATCGCTGGATAACCTTCATCTTTGGGGATTAAGTAAAATAAATTGTATTGTCAAGTAAGCTATTCCTTAAAGGCCAGTTGTAAAGATATATAGGCACTAAAACAATAAAACAGTTTATTATAATAATTTTGTCTCCCAATTAATGTAAAAAATTCCGCGGCCTCTTTTCCTGCTTTACTTACCCACACTTTCCGTTAGGCGAAACGCAACCGGTTTACCTTCTACCATTAAGAACTGACACAGGATCAGCCACCCTTTGCTTCCAGCTCTTGCTTCCGCGGTATGAGCGAAGCCGTCTTTCTGATCCAGGATCAGTCGCACAATTGGCAGAACGGGATCCGCATTGAATGATTCGGCGGAGGCGTGTGCCTGGCCGTCCAATAGGAGCGCCGCGGAGCCGGGGAACCGCACATGTTTACGGGCGGCATTCCGCCGGTTCGGGCACTCGCTGGAGGACGCGCCGGTGGAGTGGAGCTGTACTGGAGACCGCTAGTGATTTTTATTTTTTGTCTCAGTTATTCTAGACTGGAAAAGTAGCGGGGATATTTCTGCTTTTCGGTGGAGCCGGTAATACTCGGCTAACTACACAGCAATTGCTGATCGCAATTTCTGAAATGGCTGTTTCGGTCCGAGATAAGTATAATCCGTGCCATGTTTTCGTGTCTTTGCGAGCCCAAGGGAACGGATAGAAAAACAAACAGGTCGAAAGAATAACGATAGGCAGCCGGTCGGATGAAGTGGATGGACGCGCATTTGGAAAACGTGCGCTGCCTTTTTTAAGCGTGTTGCGGTGTCTCTTCCGACCATTTCATTTTTTTTACTTGCGGTCAGTATACAGTGAATGGATAGTGCGGCGTGCTGTAGCTAAGCTAACCGCATTGTATGCACATTATTTTATTTGCTATCTGCTCCAATTTCATAGCATTCATTGGAAAATATTAACAGTTGATGCTTTCCAGCTGTGCATAAAGGTTAGTAAATCCGGAGAGATAACGCCATGCATTCGCGGCGCCTGGTGAAGCGCTCTCTCCTTGGGAGCCGGGTATGTGCCGGCGATGGGGCACTGCTCCCGGGGGTGGTCCATGCTGTCAAACATGAAAACAGGGATGCTCCGATGGGACCCCGGCAAAGCGTTTGCGCGGCGTTGAAGCAGGAGGGCAGCTTAAGGGAGTATTTCGAAGGCGACTCGGCCGTTTGCCAGGAGCAGACGCCTGCAGCGGGACCGCTGAGATCCAGCCTGAAGGTGTGTGATCGCTTTACTGTGGCTTGTGTGTGTGTGTGTTTTGTATTTTCAGTAATGAGTCACCCTGCTTATTGCTCCGTGGACGGCTCGAGTGCGCGCACGCCGTGTGCGGCGGTGTATTTTTATACCAGCTCCTAGTCTTTTGTCCAGTGCAGCCCACGATGGGCAGCCGAGCCTCGGCTATAAAGACGAATAAACGTCTTTGAAACATGATGCATCCATGCATTGTGCCGTTATTTCGTCGGAGGGACTGGTTTTAGTTGAGGTATGTCAGACATGTGCACGGTGCATTACCCCGTCTCAGCCGGGTTTTCTCTGCAGCTAGCCACCACGCCGTGGAGCCTTATCCTGCCGCATGCATTGCATTTTTCACATTGCCCCCTCGCCAGGGTAAAGCCCCGCTTATTTGCTCGTCTCCAGCCGCCCCTCGCCGTCATTTTCCGCCCGATCTCGGGATGCGATGCTGCCCCGCTTTCCGCTACACAACGTGGTGGGGTTTTATAAACCAACATGTCGGGTGTTTTTAAATCGATGATGTAATTTCCTCACTAAAAATAAAGAATCATGACCGCATTGCCTAGCCGGGGTTATTGTGTGCTGTTTATCGCCCGAGCAGAGATGCAGCCTGGTAAGAGGCGAACACCGCTCGTTTATTAATGCAGTCGCCGAACAAGTAATTGTGCGCGAAAGGTGTATATTGAACAAGCTTCATATTCAGGAACGGGTTTATCGAACTTGTAAAATTGGTGTTTTATACCTATTGGATTATATAATTGTTTTGAATGTTTGCCAACGTATAAAACGCATTAAGTATTATAAATAATGGGAAGCGAGCGTGCCTAAATCAAATGAATCGGAATGGTTTATGACTGGAAGGCACGAAATTAGAAAATCACACGAATATAACACAAAATATAGGTATTCTATAGAAATTTGGTCTCCAGACTTCTGCTTTTACACATACTGGCTGTTGTCGGCATCATTATTTCTACACGGTATCACATTTTGCGGTGTCACACTTAGCGGGACCTGAGTTTTATTTATCCACAAAAGAAACGAAGTACCTTTTGTCTGTATGCCCCTCGAAGCAGCTGGAGGGAAAGGCATGACCTGTTGACTAAAGTGAACCCTTCTTCAAGTGCTGTGAGTGTGCGAGGTCCTGGAAAACTGCACATCATTGTTTTATGGGCACGCAGATGAACAGAATGGGGAAAAAAATGAATGATAATATACGTAATCTCTCTATTGCTTCGCTACCAAGCACCTACTCCCAACGTACGACTGGTTTTACAGGAATAGTTGTTTGCACATTGCAACCCGGCGAAGGTATTATGTGCTTTCAGGTGTCGTTTGGACCGCCTTTTAATATTTGAAAGGATGCTCTCGGCACTTAAAATTATGCACGGAGTCATACTTTCAACTTGTGCCCAAGTACCGTGTGTCCTTTATTTTATTGTTTTGTTCAGCCGCTCGTCGGCATCACCTTTTAAGCAGCGGCGTTTTAAAGTCACGCCCGCATCTAGTTTAACTGTTTTGCTGTGTTTCTTGCGTGTCCCCGCGGTCAGATGAATGCATCCTTTTGTCTGACCGCATCGCCGGGCTGTTTTTCCCGTAGCCTCCTGCCTACTGCAGTAATGCACAAAATTGATTAATGTTGTTATGCAGTTCTGTATGTTTGTTATTGAATGAAGGGGCAAGCCCACTACATAAGACTAGCTGCAGTAGTTTTTTTTTGTGCATTTCACAAATTTCATTTGATTGTAAATATGATTTAGGTCTGCTATTAAATGCTGCTTGTTTACAAATGCATTTTTTTCTAAATAAAGGATAGCGATTTTTTACTAGGATTTTCACCGATGGCTGCTTCTGTGTTAAAGATGTGACGAGGTATTAAGTCTTTGTCTGGACAGAGGTGGCGTTACGAAGATGTTTTGTACGTCTATGTAAATTCTTCACAGACATTGTGCCGGGTATTGGCAACTAAGTCACAAATAATGCACATGTTGTATATGTTAATGTCAACAAAAGAATAATATAGCGGAGATTTATCACATACTTTTTTTTAGCTAATGGTTTATGCATTTTAATATGCTGCTTTTAAATATGTTTAATATGTGATCTTTGGCTGTTAGATGTGTGAATATATCTAGTTTTGATCCGTTTCTTTAGCACCGTGCGCTTTGTCATATTTCACAGGGAATTTGGCAGATCTCACAGGGAATGGGGTAACAGTGAGGTTTATGTCGTAATGTGTTCATTACAGAATTTAACGCTGTGGCGTGTTAGGGTGCAGCTTGCGCCCTATATCATCCTCTGATTCACAAAGCAATTTTTGCATCAAAGATATTACTTCCTGACACAGAAACTCGGAAGCCGGGTCGTGAACAAGATTCAGGAATGAAGTACTTGTGTATAAGCTGTTCAAGCTAAATGAATCAAAGTAACTGAGCCAATTACATAGCTTAAGCTACACAAAGACCACGCTAACATCAGTAGCCCGGAATGTCCGCCTTGCCGACACACTCATCCGACGCCGTGTAGCCTACTTAATGAAATGCCCCGGGTCCACTATTTGCTGCCAGCAGGCAGCGACTGTCCTGAGAGTGACCTCGCTGTCCTCTGGTCACCAGGTTGAAGTACCTGCTTGGACGTGACGCTGTGTCGGAGGCCTGGCTGTTGCTGCCGCCTCATGGTTTCTTGATTTGGGGCCGGTGTCCATTCTTAGCAAATGTGAAATGCAACTTTTATCAAACGGGGATGACAAATGTGGTATTTTGTTAAGCCGTTTGGGAGAAAATTGAGTGTCGTCAAGAAATTACGTCACACCAACAGGTGATTACGGTCCTTGGCTGTTGTGCATTTCTGAGGTGCTGAGAACGGCGTTGGATTTTTCTTTCGCTGCCTATATATTGCAAGATGCTAACGCTTTGTTGTGGAACCATTAAGAGGTGTTTAATATTAGTATTATTTTGTATTGGATAATGTGTGTTTGCGTTTAAAGTAAAATTGCTCTTGGTGCCTGTAATTCCCTGTTTTTTTCCCACGATCCCTTGCAGCAAAGCTCATGCAATGGGCATGCGAACCAAGCGGCGGGCATGCCGATGAAATCCCGAGAGATGGAGCCCAGAAACGGGGCGGCAGAGAGCACGGGAGACCCGCCAGGGCCCGGCGACAAGCCGGCGGAGCCCGAGAAGGAGCCGACCCGGTCCGTGTCCCTGTTGGAGCAGAAGCGGAAGGTGGTTTCTTCCAGCATAGACGTTCCTCACACCAGGTGAGACGTTCTCCGTTTCGGATCCTCCCATTGTCTGTGTCTATGCAGCCGGTTCTGTGTTTATAACTTTAGATGAACTGAAATATTTGTATTGCTTATTGAATATATCAATTGCATGTGTAAAAAAAATACTTAAGAAGGTATATCTTGCTGTTTTGCATTTTATTTATTTATTTGCATTTCTTACTTCTGCCATAAAACAGTTATGAACTGATACCTGCTCTTGCAGTATAACAGATTGTTGATCAAGGCAGCAGAAGAAAGTATTGGTTGCTAATTCCCCCCCCCCCCCAAGTCTGTATCCAAGTGCTCTTCCATTATGAATGACATTTGGATGGCGGTGTTTTGGTCCCCCTCCCCGGGCTTCCATTCATATGACCATTTTCTTGCTACTATTTGAGGTATGAATGTGTGAGATCAGGTGGCGCCTTCCTTGTGCCGTATAGCGTGATTGCGTCTGAGGGCACAGCTGTAGACGCTGCTGTTGGAAATGATCTCAGCTCTGCAGTCAGTAATGTGCCGTCTGCCGGGAATCGCTCTCCGAGCCAAACTGTTTTACTCGGAGTTTGACGTCAACACTTGAACTACAGTGGTCAGCTTGCAGCTATTGTTAACAATCAAACACTGACTCTATTTTTGATGTTGAATTATTACATGAAGATATGCATATATAATGAAGATATGCATTTGGTGACATAGATTTGCAGAATGGATGTGCGTTAGGAATGGATTGCAATTAAAATAACTGGCAACCTAACAGTCCTCATGTAAAACGCATGCATGTATATAAACAATGCCGCCTTGACCATGTCGTGACCCAGCTGCTTGGCTCTGCACGTGTCTGTTCTTTCAGGAACAGGCCTGATGTCACATTCTTTCTTTGTCTTCTCTTCAGTGGCTCTTTATTGCTCAATAAACCTTAAGATAACATGGTGTTTGTAAATGAAAATGAAGATGTTCCAGATGAATGTGCGATTCTCAGGCGATTCATTTCAAACATACCTGTGAGCAGGCCGATTGTTTTGGTGCAATCGGACAAAATGCTACCAAAATGTTTCTATTAGTAGAATTAGTACAGTTAGGTTGCACAGCTTATTGGACTTTCATTACAGCTGTGCACAATGGCATCTTTAGGGTAGCAAACAGACACTTCTGGTGAGTAAGTTGTGCCCCTTTGGGGCGGATTGAGTTTGATTTTTCAAGTTGATGTTAATGCACGTTATGTTTACTATCCCTTATCGATTACATTCTTAAAACCACTTGCTCAGTAATATGGCTATATTATGCATTATTAGTAGTATGGTATTCCGGTGGCTGTATAAAATGTTTTGTCTAAATGAGATATTCAACAGGACTCCATAGAAGATTTCATTATGCACATCCATTCTTTCAAAGTAGCATTTTTTCCTTTTAATATTCAGTTCTTTTTTTTCCTTCAGACCTTATTATATACTCCCCTGACCGTTTAAACTGCATAACCCTGCTCACACTGTTAACCAAACAACTATTGACCAATTGAGACTGGCAGGACTCCGATGACTTGGCCAGACCTCTTAGTGTGACAGATCACACTAGCGAGACTGATCGTGAACGTCAAAGGTCGACAAGCATCGAGGATTACAATGTACTTTCCTTATTACAGAATTACAGTTCACCGCTGTCATTGTACGACCAAATCTCACTCTACGAGTTTAATCGACATCTCGCGCTGTCAGAGTTAAGTGCCTCTCTGAAAGTTTGCAACAGAGAGACTCAGGAGTGGAAATAGAAATCGTACTGTTACATCCATGGGGTTCAAACCCAGCATGCCGTGACTCTGACTCGTGACTCTGACTCATGACTCTTTAATGTTCCAGCTCTGCATCTTCATTGTTTTTCTTTCGGTTTGTTCTTTAAACCTCCATAAAGGTCCATTTTATTGCCACATTAATGCAAATGAAATGGATTGAGAGTTTTGTTGTTTCTTTTTGTTTTACTCCCCCTTTCTCACCAATGTAATGGGTTTCAGGAATTATATTTCAGGGCCCCTAATACACCATAATTTCATTCACTTCACTATCGTGTTCTTTTTTTTTTCTTTTTCCCGTAACCGGAATGTATGTGGCGTTCGTTCCCCTGAAAACACGGCACCGGTGCAGAGTTGCTAAGCGTTTCGCTAAAGATAATGTCGCGCTTCGGTCTGGACTCCAGGGCTGTTAATTTGAAAACATGTGATTACCATCTGAAAAGCACTCTCTTCTGCAGAGCCACCAGATCCACCGGCTTGGATGCCTTCCAGCCGTCCCACAATGACTTTTATTAGAGCTTGCTATTCCCCCAGCCATATACTTCTTATCAGATTGGACATGGTCTCTGACTGACTTCCTCAAACGCACATCAAAAGAGTTTTCCTCGCTTTGGGCTTTTTTTCTTTCCCGTTTCTGAGAAAAGCACAACAGCATCGGTGTAGTTGTAAGTCTGCTGCTGTTCTGCACTGTGCTGTTCTTAGGGACCGGTAGCTTGTTTTGGACGCCATAACGAACACGAGGGCTGATTAGAAACAGCCCCGCCGCTGCATGTGGCATCGGCTGCCCATGGGATGCCGAGACCTTGTTGCCATGATACGGTTAACGACGGCGAGCTGCCCCTAGCAGGACTCGCACCGGCCTGTTTTGGTGTCTCGCTTTCGTCCGCGTCACACTTTTTGAAGGCGGTTGTATCTTTGCAGAGGGTCCCTTAAAGTGGCACCTAGGTGGTTCAGACCGTACCTCAGTGATGTAATCCCATCAGTCCATGTGGGTGGCGCAGCCCAGGCTTGACGGGGGCAGAGTTTTGTTGAATGCGGCATTTCTGCTCAGTAGCCCGACCTCCCCTATAGGGGGACGCCGCATCGAAATTTCGGCGGCCCCATACTTTCCATTAATGTTCATCCGTCCGTGTGTGTGCATGATTGTCATTAAGGTCCAAATTGTAAATGCAGCTAAATGCCTTTTGCACGTTCTTTGGTTCGATGCGGCTGGACTGTACAGTGTACCCAGTGTTGAACCATCCAGCGGCGCAGTGTTCGCTGCCGATGCGACTGGAAGCTTCCTGTTAAAAGCTGACATCGCGCATGACCCCCGCTGGCTCCCTCTCTCTTGCTGCTGGATAATTTTCCCACAATCCTTCATCATGATTTTGGTTTAAAGGTGCTTTTATTTATTTATTTTTTAAAAAACAGAACGAAAATACGTCATCGTAATAGACTCATGGTTTCCTGATGCTAAAATCAGAAGAGGGCGCTCTATCCCATGTTCATTTTTTGGTAAACTGAGTCATACCTAGAATGTTCCGTTTTCCCCTTTCTGACGCCGAAGGTGGACCCTGCCCCTCCATTTAGTGATCGCTGGGGGTGGCCCTACGTAGTCAGGGGCGAGAGCGCGGAGGGGGGCAGCCTCCTGGTCCAGCGAAGGCGCCTGCCGCACCCATCAGTGCTCCTCCAAAGACCAGATTAGTCTTGGGTCGCCGGTGCTCTGTGCATGCTCACTCTTCCTACACGCGGCGCATTAAGAAACAGGCAGCGGGTGGCATCGTGGCCGCCTGCTGACCCGGTCGAAGATCAAGGGGAGCAGCTGCTGTGCCCTTGAGCTGAGCGGCTGATCTGGATTTCTTAAGCGTTAGTCAGGGGTCGAGTGAAACAGAAGGCTTTAAGAAAATAGCTAGGTAAAGAGCTCCACTAACTGCCTAATAAAGCTATTGCTGAACTGCCCCTGTGGTTGCGGCCTCTGCCTGTGTGGAACCGTGCCTTGTGTCAGTATTGATATTCAGTTTATCTACCCACACACTTGACAGGCTTGCTGCTCCGCCCATGATAAGTATTATCTGGCAGGAAGTGGGCGGTCTTTTCGGATAGGGTTTTGGGGAGAGGTTTCATCTGCCCTGTGCTGACCGGCAGTGAGGGGTGCAACATTCTTATGACGGCAAAATAGAATAGCGTCTAAAAATGCCCCCCCATTTCGAGGTCCCTTTTAAGATCATTTGGGTGTCATCGGGTGAATAAGAATGCATGATGTGAAAATGTGGCCTCTTTAATGGTCGGTAAGAGAAGGTGATTTGGCCTTTATGTCCTCCGTAAAGGAGAAGCTGGAGATGGATCGGGGGGGGGGAATTACTCTGGGGTCTATTTCTGGTCCATTTCTGCTTCCGTGTGACAGTTGTGACTGTCTGCGAGTGTCTATGCTGTCGTATTTCCATTTTAATTCATCACCGCTTTACGCAGATCAAATGGGCCCGCAGAGCATTTAGGTGGCGCTGCGTGTATGAATATGAAATGTAAACATTCGCTACACCAGGCTCCCAGTTTTTTGTTATTTTGCATATTTGTACAACAGAGCGGCTGCTGAAGGGGGGGCTCTCTTGTTTTTCCTCATTTTTGGGTGATCGCTTCCTCCTGCTATTGCTTTCCGACAGAGTGAGGGAAAAGTGAACCTGCACGTCTGCTTCCCACTCTGTCTGGGCATGACTCTGTGGTCCTTGTGTGCTATTCTTGAGGTCACACGCTATCTTGCATTGAATTAAAAAAGTATTTTGGTAGTAATAAAAATTGTTCTAAAAGCAAAATATTTATAAAGATTTCAAGAGAACTTTTTGTTAGAGAATGAATCAGTGCTTGGTTTCTTGTAACATTTATAGCCTGAATGGGAGGGGGTCAGTGATGGGGAGGTGTAAATAAGGGGTGGAGTCAGCCAGGGGGAGGGGTTACTGAAGAGTAGGAGGGGCTAGTAAAGGGGTGTGGTCCAGGTTCCTCTGTACTTTCCAGCTTTGCTGTATTGGTCCATCTAAAACAATGACCTCATCGGTCCCGCGGCAGCCTCCCTCACTGCTGCTCCTTCCTTGATGCTCTCCTTCACTTCCCGTGACAGTGGCTGCCTGTCATACTGGCAACGGGGACCCTGGATCGGGCACATGCACGCACACGCAGTTATAAATCACTTCCATTGTCACAAACATTTTGGTAAAAATACGTGCGAGAGGCAGCGTTCCGTGACGCTAACCCCTACCCACATCCGTCACTCCTCCTCCCGCCTCACCCCCTCGTCTCCTGTTTGTTTTCATGTCCCACTATGGGATCTGTGATGCACACCACACCACACCACAAAGCTGAACATGGTGGCGCGAATGGTCTGTGTGTGTCAAACGAGGGTCTGTCCATAAATATGCCCGCTGTAGTGCATTTGAGCGCCCCCTTCAGGTAGGACACGGTTGCCGCATGCTTCACCCACGTGCTTATTTGTCGTCATCCTCCATTTTATTTATTTTTTTTCCCCTCCTTTTCCGCTGACACCCCCATCAGCACACCACCAGAGAAAACATTAGCCCCGTCTTTTTTTTTCCTTTCTTTTTCCCGTTGCCGTTTTGCTTCCCGTCGGCAGTGTTAGATGTGCTTCTAGGCTGCCCGCCTCGCCCTGCAGGAGTTCATTGTTTCCTCTTATTTTCTATCGTTCGTCCTCCTCTTTTTTTTTTTTTAATCCCATCTCCTTCGGCACAGACAGTGATGTAATCTGCCTGACTTTCTGTCAGGAACTGTCTTAAAATATATTCCTTTTGGCGGTTTTGCTTCTGCAAAATACAGCAAATGCAGACCGACAGCTATGCTACAGCCGTACTAAGGATGCCTTAACCGGTTTCATGAGTATCGGGCACGAGACCACGTCTGTAATGACTCTCATTTGTAGGGCTCCTTTAATTTGGGACAGATAGATCACACTGTTCAGCCTTAAGCTGGGAGATCAGGGTACAGCTGTACACTCTATGTACGGAAGTGCAGCTTGTCGGGGTCTTTATTTTTATTTTCCACTCCGCTGCGCCCCCCAGGCTAAATAACTTCTGGCGTAATTAGCGGTATTAGTCCGCGAGCGAGCGAGCGCAGACGCAATGGGCAGGCGGGGCGCTCCGTCATACTCTATAAATAGAGCAGCTTGTGCGGCAGTGGGGCCTTCTAGCACCGTCTGAAGATGAGAAATTACACCAGGGCATCGGGGGGTGCACACAAACCATCATTCCTGTGGCTGTACTCCACGACATGGCCGTGTGTCTCTGCAGCCTTCGTGGAAGGCGTGGGGTGACGCAGGGGCTGGTGGGCACACTGTGCCCGTCAGAGCGGCACAGGCTTCAGGCTTCCATGCCCCCCCCGCATCCAGCTCCGGTGGTGTGCACAAATGGCCTGCCCAGGACCGCCTGCCGTGAGCAAAATGGAGGCGGGTGGCCCAAAGGAGGATGGGGACACACATGCCTGTGCTCCGTCTGCAGCGGGGAGTGGACCTCAATTTTTGGCAAAGCCTAATTATTCACGGGTTTGCTTTACAAACCAATTATTTTCTCAGGTTGCATTGTGGCTGTTCTGAGAAACTGTGCCCTCCTAATGATCTGAATCGGTTGTATTAAGTCACCTGTCATACTGTTAATTATCTCTCTGCTATGTATGTAGATTTCCTTTGCATGTTTATGCTCAAACAAGAAAAATGGATATCTCTTTCTATATTTTTTTATTTAATTTAATTTTATTATTATTTTTATTAGTCTTGATTATTTTGTCATTCCCCTCCCTTCTTTTTAGGAACCTTAGGTTAATCTTTCTTTCTGGATCATGGATGACCGTTATTGACACTGAATAATATTTTGCAGGCTGGCTTTTCAGCGGCTGTTTCATGAAGTCTTCCCGGGTCACTCTGCTGTTATGGCCTGTATCCCCCCTGCCCCTGCTGTTTGCTGTCATGTGCTCACCCCCTCCCCCCTCCTGTCACTCCTTAAAGTTACACTTACTTGATGATAAGAGACTTATAAATCATGTAGGTTTCCTTATGAAAGAGAGCCAGTGTGTCAGCATGAGTTACTGCAGCTGTTCTCCGTGGTCGGACAGGCCCGCCCCCCCCCCCCCCCCCCCGGGCGCCCCGCCCCCCCGGGGGGGGCGGCGGGGGGGGGGGCGGGGGGGGGGG
>JAODKC010000137.1:19844474-19858819 GCA_026777985.1 Mormyrops attenuatus | reverse complement strand
GGCGGTTTATTAAGCATGCCCGCTCGGGAGGCTTAATCCCGGGCCTGATATCAGTGCACAGCTCCGTGTCCCTGCAGCAGAGCGGAGTGGAGTGTCACCCGGTCTTTGTGCTTAATGACGGCTCGGGGGAATATTCATGAGTAGAGCTTTGCTGGGGAGCGGGAACGCGGAGACAAGCCGGCAGAACACAGCCGGATCCCGCTGAACTCCGAATGAACCCAACGCACTGCTATCCGTTTGTTTACTTATTTACTAACTTGTTCTGCGCTGTCGTGACCGTTTTTCGGGGCGAGGCTCTCAGGCGGGCCCCATATGAATGCCTCCACACTGCCCCCTGCAGGCGACCGCCCCCGTCACCATCCCTGGTTCCACCAGTTTCACCCCCAGCAGCACCGGCCCTGGAAGCTTCAGTGTCTCCTGGCAGTCACCGTCTGTCACCTTCACAGGCGTCCCCGTGAGTGCAACACAGGTTTGCGGGTCACCACTGTACTTTTTTTTTACATTTTTTTTTTGGGGGGGGGCGGGGGGGTAGTGTGCAAGTTGCAGGGGGAATCATTCAATAGGCTGCTGTACAATATGAAGGTATGAAAATGTCTGGTCTCACTCTAACTGACTAGCACTGTGAGAATTGCACATGCACAACATGCGATATTGGTATTAATATCACACATCTTCCAGCTGAATGATAAACTACAACTATTTTTAGAATTCAGTACAAAATACCTCACCTAGCATTGTGATCTCATTCACCACTAGTACTAGTTTTACCGGCAGTGGAAGACCAACATCTTGAAGTACCAAAAGTACGGTACTGCGGTGCTGTGGAAAAGCGCCCTAGGATTGACTGACTGACTGATTTTAGATGAGGTTAAGGGGCTGAGGTGTAGGACCATCTTTTACTTTTGACTGACTTGGGCTGCATGATGTGCGATTATATTAATATCCATATGGCATGTTATACACTTGCAGTTGTTTCACAATAGCTGGGTTAAGACAATAGGTTACCTTAAAACATTTGTACTTGACAAATTCTGCAATTTTAATGATGGTTCTTTTTCAAGTAAAAAAAAAATTGTAATATTTTCCTGTTGCTGCATTCGCATGGGCTCTGTTTGCTCACCAGAGCCAATCACCATCATTTTCGTCCTTCGTGTGGCGCATTTGTGAGAATTTTAACAAAAATGAGTGAAGAGGAGAAAAACGAACAAGAACTGGTCACCAAAAGGCATGAAAATATTTTGGGTTCCGTATAGACGATATTTTACAAAAGCAAGTGATTTTCTGGCGCTTCTTTGTCTGGCAGAATTTAAGGCCAACACCACCAACTTGACAGACTCTATTGATAGATAAGGTCTGTTTGACTATAGTTTATTTCGCGTAAATTTCAGCTGTTTTTTGTTGTATTATTATTACAATTTTATCTCATACAATACAAATTTTATTTTTTTCAATACCATGCAGCCCTAGTACTGACTGTGTGTGTGTTCTGGTCTCTCTGGCAGGCATCTCCCCCTCAGAGTCAGACCAAGGGCTCGACGGAGCAGCGGCCCCCAGCTGCCGCCATTCTCGCGTCTCCCCCCCGGGCAACAGGCCTGCTCAGGTACCACCCTTTCCTGCCATGGCACCCGCCATACATCTCATGACTTGCTGGTGTCTTCCGTGCGATACGGACGTGTGTGTTTGTATGTGTGTTTGTATGTGTGTTTCTGGCGCCCACCAGTTCACCTCTCTACTTCACATGACAGGAAGTCGCGAGGCGAAGGCAAGAAATGCCGCAAGGTATACGGTATGGAGAACCGGGACATGTGGTGCACGGCCTGTCGCTGGAAGAAGGCCTGTCAGAGGTTCGTGGACTGAGAGGGCAAGGCCATCCTTTTAGCTCGGAGATTCAAGTGGACCATCCACCCCTGGGGAGGGAGAGCACTCGTGGTGTGAGGGCGCCACCCACCCAGAACTCAGCCGTGATGTGGCGGTGGTTCTGTTTCGCTTATTTCCGTACATTCTGCCTCTGACCGATCAGCTTTGACTGATGCCATTTTTCTGTGGAGAAGGTCCTTTCTCCTTTTTTGCTGTCATTTTTTTCCCAACAGAGAATACTTTTTTGACCTTATAACAAGGAAAAGGAAAGGTTTAAAAAAAAAAAAAAAAAAACTCCTGAAGATACTTTTTAAATTCACTTCCTTTGGGAATTCTTTGGCAAAAAAGGGGGGGGGTGGAGGAATAGGAGCTGTAACTCGCCGACTACGTGATTCCGGCCGAGGCCAGCAGGAGGCGCCATTCAGAAGAATGTGGAGCAGCGGTGGAACCCCGAGGGCCAACCTGCTTCGGACGTCGGCAAAGACGGAGAACCTGGAGCAGTGCATTTCTGCCAGCTTGAGCAAGTTATTTATCACCAAGGGGCACAGGAAAGGAGACTTTTTTATGCCATTTTATATATGTGTTTATTAATAAAGACCTTTTTGTTTCAGGGACACAATATTAAACCAGCAGCTACGTCGGATATACAGCTGGATTCCGTAGTCACTGGTCTTCGTCATGTGAATATTTACTTGTTGTAACCAAAAAAGTTGGCTTTTTTTGTTTTAATTCCCCCCTTTTCGCTGTCATCATGGCTGTGCGTTGATTTCCCACTCGCTGACAGTTTGCTGAAAGTTCAAAAATTGATACGCTAAGAAAGAAGTGCGGTCCGTTACCAGGCAGTCACAGAGCTGATCGCAAAAAAGGTCCCATTTGTGTGGGAAGGTATATTTCTGTCTCCAGTAATTTATTTCCGTCTTGACAGCGATTTAAAAATAAATTCACCAGCTGAACAAACTTATGTTTCCGAGATGTACTGACTTTTTAATCTCTAAACTGAAAAAGATGTAAGCTGTGTGTCTGCGTGTTTTTTTATTTCCTCTACTAAATCTTAAACGTGAAGAATAACGTTTAAAAAAAAGAAAAGAAACGAAACTCGGTGACTTATTGACACCTCGTTTCGTGTTCACCCCCCCCCTCCCCCCCGTCCCTCCCCCGAGTTTTCGGCAGTTATGCTGTGTTGTGTGTTTTTTGTCCTGTACTTGGGTGGTTAATCTGGGAACATGGTCCAATGTTCCTGCTCTAAAGGCCGAAGGTGTCGAGGCCGAACAGAAAAGTATGGGACAAAAAAATCAGGAAGCACAAATACTGGAGAACGTGGGCTGAAAGGGATGGGCAAAATTAACCCGGTGTTTATCTGACTGCACATCTAGATGCGATTGTTTTTTTAAAAAATATTTGTATATTATGTACCTTTGAGCTGATATGATGGAATATTTGACGAGGAGTGTTTTTTACAGCATGAAGCTGGTCAGGGTGCTTGCTTGTAAGGCGGATGATGTAGTGATGAACAGCGGGCGACCGCAACCTCGCCTTTTCATTTTCACGGGCCGTGTAGGCGGTAACGCACAATGTGGAAAGGCGGTGGGGGGCTCATCTGCAACAACTAAACAATAACAAATCCGACATTTTGGAGAAATTGATCAGATGAACTGCATCTGAAAACCTTCTTTCCGATTACCTGTGTATACTTTGCACTTTAAACAAAAAATTAAATGCATTCCGATCCCCCCCCCCTCAATTTCTCCTGTGGCCGATTCCATTTTTCTACATTTTCCATGCGTGTCCTCGTTGATTTAGACAGTTTTACAAGGGCTCCGGTACGACTGACCGCGAGATCTCCAAGCTCCCCCATTTTTGACCCCTCTCGGAAACAGACCGCCCTGCATATCGCTACGCCCCCTTTCGGAACCTCCTCTGTTAACTGGTGCATTTGTCTTCTCGAGTCTGTTTGTTAGTCTCATTTTTGTTTCGTGTTTTTCTTTTTGCAAAGCGTTCTGGGATTTTTCCTAGCGTACGAAATAATGGATAAATGTTGCGTGTATAATGAGGCGGGCTTTAAATCCTTTATTACATACAATGGACGGGCGCTCAGGTCCTCTGGTTTAATTAGAGCGTCGGTGATACAGCCCAGGCTGAAAAGATTTCTGTTCTTTAAACCTCAGCAATTATACGGCCATTTTTGCACAGCTCCCTGTATCTTTTTAGCCATGCGATGACACTTTCAATGTAAAATTTGCAATGAATATGTACGAAATTATCTGAAATTTAAAAGAATAGCCGGGATCGATGTATTACCAACACGTGTTCGTATAGGCCTAACTAATGATTTTCAAGCAGAAATGCGATACAAGTTAATTGTAAAGATTACTTGATGTTTAGTTATAAGCATTTCTTTTATTGATGGATCCTCACCAGAGATATTAATTACCGCGTCGCAAATTTGTGATCCCCTATCTCAGTATTTTGATGCGAGGCTGTTTTGCCTGCAGCATCATGTTAGATGCCATAAACCAACCATGGTCATATAGCAGAAATAATGACAGCGATTAATTGTAGAATAAATGAAGCAATACTACCGATTAATCATCGTGACTTTATCAACGAGCTCACGCACAACTTCCACAATCTCAATGCAGGCTTCAACGATGTATGTATAATTGGTACTGGAGTATGATCACTCCCGTAACTGAAAGGGGGGCAGGAGGAAGTCCCGTTATTGTTGTAGCATTAATAAAGCGATCAGTATATTCTGAACCGGTGCCAGTGAAAATTATGCTGGCAATTAACGTTTTGTTGTCTGGCATGTTTATCTGTATGCATTTTAATAGTTCCAATGTTTATGATCCAGAACATAAACAAGATTTGTGATCGTAACAGGAATATTAAATTACTTAAATTAAATCTTCATGCCGCCAGACTATCCAGAACACTGCTCACAGCTTGTGAATATCTTAAATCCTACCTGAAATGATCAGGAAATTGAACAAAGGTTTAATGACTGATAATTTAATTTAGAAGAAATACTGAAAGTAATGAATAATTAATAAGCTTTTCAAATTATCCATAGAGTCCTGGCAATAATATGTTATTAATTAAATTATTCATTTCCATAGGCTAGAGGAATTCACTGTGACCTTTGAGGGTGATTGAAGTGCTGAAGTTTTTTTCCTGAAAGTATTTCCATTAAGAGTTACCATACCAACAAAACAGGAGAAAGAGAATAAAAGCTAAATAACTGAGATGAGTAGTAAAAGAGTACTTGAGTGTACAAAGGCTCAGATATTCTGAGGCACCGTTTTATTGCGTTCAGTGGAGGTCCCAAAGCCTTTTCTGAGGTCCTGAAATGTATGCATGGTTCATGAAGGGGACGCTCGGTAAAGCCGGGAATTCAGTCTCCCTCCTCAGCAGCAGTTTTTCATTAAAAGCAGAAACGCTTTGCAAACTCCATCCTTCTAATTCGCTCCCCGTTCCCCTCTGCAGAGCTCGTGTAGCTGGGCGCTCGCCGTCCACGGCGTGCGGCATTTAGCAAACGTCATTAAAAAGCATTTACTAAGCAATGGGGGGATACGTGGCCGTGAGATGTATAAAGGTGATTTAATTGGGCTTTTTTTCCACCGAAGTTCCCGATTTATAATCTTACTTTGGGGACTCTTTCTGTGGCATTGGTGTTGGGGGGCCTGGTTGTAATGAAGGTATGTTTGCCTTCACCTCGTGCTGTTCTGCAGTATTTGTGCTCGGTGGCTTTATTGAACACCCCCCTCCCCGCTAGCTTCAGGATCGTACGGCGATAAGTAGGAGACTGTGCCTTTGGTGTTGTCTGGTACCGTGTCTTAGCGTCCACCGGATCGGCAGAGTGTCTCCGGAGTGGGCGCACCGTGACTCCTTGACTGTCTCTTGAAACACCAGTAACATGTTTATTTCTATAATGTCACGTCCCTTGTATACTTTAGCGTGTGCTCAAACGACCCACTCTTCAGTTCTGTACTTCCGCTCTCATGTAGCCTATTTGTGTGAACTGGAGACCTTTCCTTTTGCCTAGGACACAGGTCATGTAACTGGAATTTTCACTGGACAATTTACTCTCTTAAGAAACCAGTGACACGACTCTCATTTAAAAACACCAAAACAAGCAAAAAAACAAAAAACAATAGAAGGGATGACTAAAGTGAAATAAATCGTTTAAGATGGAGATCATTTAAAATGTTATTAATGTATGACGCAGTTGGGCCTTGTTCATCCCTGTGGCACAATGTACAAATGAACTCTCATATAATTAATTATTCTATACAATTTCTAAAATATATTTTAAAGATTATAATATAAAGGGGCGGTTTCTGGTACTACTGAAGCGCGGAAAGGAGATTTAAGGTAAACCAATAGGTGACGGTCTGACGGTGAGAACCTACGTCACAGACATATTGTTGGCCTATATGAAATTATATTTTGGTGTCTTCTGAACTCCGGTTGCATTTTAGAATTACAAAATCTGAATGTGTCAAAATGGCTTTTATAGCACCAAAAATCACATATTCGATTTTGTGCTGTCTCGGGCCGCGGGATGTTATATAAACTCTTTTGTTTTTCGTTTGTTTGTAAGAAAGAAAACGTACATATCTCGGTTGCAATGCATTCAAATGTATTTAGACTGTTTCTTTTTTATATTTGTTTCACTCAGATAGCATCACGGTATGTCCAATAACATGCTATGTTTTCCACTCGACCTAATATGCAAAAAAGAAAAGATTGTCGATATATTTGTCAAGGATGCATTGTTTGGGAAATTAATCAAAATTTCTTTTCAGACACTGATTTCACCCTGAGAGAAGGTATTGAAATGTATTTTAAAATGTAAAATACGTATAGACTAATCTTTAAAACCACTTGGATATGAAGTACTTTTGTACAAGGTCTCAAAACCTGGTGGTATTAATATGAAATATGCAAACCATTGTGTATTAACGTAATGAAGTTTGAAGAAGCTCCGTTTACGTTTTGAGGAGGGCGTCTCGGGAAACATTTCAGCAGATTTTTCTTCCATTACTTTGTCATCGAGACCTGCCAATTACCATCGGATCGTTCGAGTATCACCGTATTAACTTATCCATTTTAAAAATGTAATATTGTTATTGGACATGCATGAATGCAATACTTCGGCTGTGTTACCACATCTGGATTTTATTGAGAAATCTTGAGTGGGCTACCAGTTTTTAAACGATTGATGTTGCTAATTCAGCAAGGTACAATGTGTTTATCGTGCTTCCGTTACCGGCCGGTTTTCATAGCAAAATGCAATCCCTAAAATGTAAAATAACCTCGTAAGGATACGCTATACAATTGTATAAATGTTGTATTTGGCTTAAAATTCTGTTTTATTTATGTCTCACGTTGTTTCATATCTATACCCTTCTAATAATACCGCCTCGTTAAATTTAGGTGAACTTTGGTCATTAACAGTAATTTAATGTAAATCTTTCCATTGTGTCGAAATGTGCGGGAAAGAAAGTTAGGAGCATCGCGTGCTTTTGGATGCTTACAGTTATGCAAAGAAAGCTGTAATGGTTGTATCTGCGAAGAAGAAAATTGGGTTGTCCATTGCCTACCGCTCAAAATAAGATTTTTTTTAAAAAGCTGAACTTTATAACCGAATTTTGATGATTGAGCTACGCATTGGATTGAACAGAAATTAGGCCTATACATTAACTAGAGTTTAACCAAACCGTTGAATGAGCAAACAGGGAACGATCTTCCCGATACTTCAATGTGTAATAGGGCCTACGTGCCGTTTCACAATGAAACAAAACTAGCTCACTCAAAACCAGAAATAACTATCATCTACTCTATATCTCGGAATTCAAATGATTTGATTTTGGATGCAAATACTTCCCAATACGGTTTCTGTGATTACGCTTCATCTCCGTAATCCTCTTCTATTATTATTATTATTATTATTATTTATTAAAGGTTTGTTATCGTTGAAACTGCGCTAGATTTATAAAAAGTCTACATAGTAGATTGATGGACATGATTGTCTTCACGTGTTGGAACATGGATTTCGAAACGGATGTAAACGTTGAAAGACAGAAATGAAAGTCAATGAAACCTGTACGGGGTGTCAGTAATGGATTACCTCACTGTTAACAATAATGACCACGTTAACCTCAACAGCTCAGCAACAGCCAGACTAGATTTTTACAATATTACAAATATCCTACTTCAGTGTATTTTTATATTGCATGTGCATGAATCGTGTATATAGGTATATGTATCATATGATGTGATGCCTACAAGACAATTACTTAAAAGCAAGTTATACGTTGCTCTTTTTGTAGGGAATGGGTATTGCTGGGAACTCAGGATGTCACTCGTAGGAGTCTTTCTAACATTGGAAATATGGGTAGTTCTGTCATAAGCAATCTGCTGTTAATCCGTTATGTGTGTCAGATTATTGGAACATGTTGTGTGATTGTATGTTTGTCAATTTTTGTTACCACTACTTTGTACCTCCTGTTATGTTTATTTATCGTTGTTTTCTCGCAGCCGGTGTTGCGATATAATGTCGCTCTCTGTCAGCTGTGAGCCTGTTTGTACCGCATGCTAGCAAGAATATATATTTAAAAAAGCATTTCGCCCAAATATAATTTAACTGACATCCCCGGTAACAGGTATTTAGGAGCAATATGTTAAACCACGGACTCTGTTCCCCACATTCGGTGATATATGCTTTGGTCGGATTTATACACAATGATCCGCAAAATGGTCATAAATTTGGATTAATGTTTAATACTAAATCTAAAAATCTTTATGAAGAGATTGTTAAATCATGGGATTATTATGTCTAGGGTAAATTAAAATGGATTTTAATTCCCAGCTAATTAACATGACTTTCAATTACCAAGTAATTAGGTTTTTTTTCCTAACTATTATGCATCAACATGCTCCATAGAATTTAAGGAAAGCAAATGAATTTGTAAAAGTATTAGCATAATTTATTTTTTAAACTCTATTGCTTATATGAAACAACACCATGAGATACTATGAAAATGTGTCAGGTCCCATGTTTCCATAATTTATTGATTAAGAAGTTGGGGATGTGTTAAATTATTAGCAGGAAAATGTACATGCGGTGTCCTAAGGTAAATTCTACCATGGTGTTCTTTTTCCCCCTTGAATGTATCCTTGATTTGTTATACGTGAGGGCACAATTTTCCCACAATTAACAATGTAGTGCAACAGGGGACTGCTTTGGCTGGATCAGAGGATCAAACCTGTATTTCCCACAACAAAAACAAGTCAATCAAAACCTACATATGGGATCTGATCCCATCAAAAAGATCACAGACCCTCAGCTCCCAATTCAGGTTATTCCCCCTGCCAAATGCAATTTACATAAAATCTCCAAGGAGTAACCATGTCTCAATAATTGCATGTGTGGCTACATTGTAACAAACTAGTTACATTCTATTTATGACCCAAACAGGAGGTCAACTGACAGGTAATTCAAGGCTGAATCTCTGCTCTGAAAACCGTTCTGTGTTCCTGCGTCTCTCATGTTCAGAATTGTCCTGACATTTAAAATTCACCCAAATACTGCATTTTTACAGTATGATGCTATTGCCTACAGATTAGCTAATTGAAAACATTACAGACCACTCATTTAAGAGTTGTGACTAAGCAGCTGAAATACATCGTGAAAAAAACTTTTCCAAAGTTTATCATCTTTTGAAAGATTATTCATCCTAACATCATCGGCAACTAGATAGTATATGTATTTTTTGAATGGCTAATTTAATGGTATTTTTATAATCCAACACTTCTGGTTGTAAAGAGTGAATCTACTCTTGCACCATAGTTCACTTTATTTAAGGTGGAGAAACAGTGACTGTTTAATGTTATTTGACGGTTAGAGGGACCATAACTATTGTGACTAGGTCATATTTGCTGAAAGTATTTTTAGTTATTTATTATCATGACATTTCAGTATAACAATTATGGCAATATTTTTTTCAGGCAGGGTTTTTAGTAAATATACATTTCTGTCCACACACAATCTTATACCAAAGGTTTTATTTCCAGCATTCTACAGTCCAAAATGTGAGAACCACGTTGACAGTGAGTGTGTGTCTCTGTGTGTGTGTGTGTGTGTGTGTGTGTGTGTGTGTGTGTGTGTGTGTGTGTGTGTTGCATCTCTTTTTTTTTAGCCCACCGTTTTTGATTTTTAACTCATAGAGTCTGGGCTGCATTATCCTATATGTTTCCCACATCACATCCAAACACAAAACCGGTCAAGACCTTGGTTTGAAGCAAATGTTGTAGGAGTATGGCTCAGTGATTTTAAAGTACATCCTGAACAATGCACTTGCTGAACAATGTTGCACAACAGTGGTAAATATTTCAACTTGTTGCACCCTGTTTTTTATGACTATTGTCATTTTATACTGTACAATAAAATACATTGTATAAGCCTGCTATAAAGAAACCAAACTGATGACTGTTAACTTCACTTTCTAGCTGTTTCAACTGTCAGTACTGTACAGAAACTGTGGCCCTGTTGTTCTGTGATGGTAATAATGTTATTGTAAGTGTAGCTGTTGTCATTTCCTTTGGTGTAAGACCTCATATTTTTTCTGTGTTTCCAAGAGCTTCTGATAATCAAATAAAATACTGGCAGCTGTTAGCCTTTCAGTGTTTGTATTCTTTCATGTTGTATTTGTCCAACTGGAAGCAGGAATTTTTTCGTCTGGAGAGTAACGTACAGCACTGCACTGTTACCGTTTGTTCGTCCCATTTCTGCAGCAGAGTTGCCTATACACTAATATCCGCAAATGTCTGGGTGTGTGATTAGTCACGTTGCTGGGCTTTGGTTTCATCTGATATCAGGGCTTCACTGCAGTTTCATGGGACTCGAAGTCAGAACACAGCCCAGAATATCAGTTCATTCTGAATGACTGTTTAAATACGGATTTTAAAAAAATCCCTTTAAAACGTCCTTTCAATTACGTGGCAGGAAGCAAAGTGGAAAAGAATGTGAACAAACAGTTAAAAGTCTAATCCTGCGGAGAAGCCCAATTCAGCCCCTTTGTACATTACTATGCTGAGTATATAAAGGTGAATGTGAAGTTGCCCTTTATGTTGTCACAGCTGTAAGAATTGCATTGACCTAGAATCAGCTATCGGTCCAAATGGTCCCAGACAATGACGACAACCTGCTTCTCTATTAGGCCCAATGAACAATAATACATAATAATAACCTTGAGACAAAGAATGGAACTACAATACCTCATTGTTACGCCTCTACTGCCATCTTCTGCTTTTGAGTGCTACTGCATGTAAAGTTACTGAATTAAAATCACTGAAGGTATTCACAAATACTTTTACACAAAAAAAACAAAAACAAATGAACAAATGAAGTTGGATAAATTAATAAATACCGCTAAATTACATTTTTTTCACAGAATTTCCAGTAATCCTACACATTTTAAAATATCCATAATCATAAGCGTAGTGCTAATTTATGCATTTTATAGCCTGATGGAATTTTGAAATGTCCTGATTGAAAATTTGACTGAGATCGCGGAGTTTCTTGCGTTTTCGTCTATTACGTCAACATGCCAATTTACATTTTGACGATCTTAAGACTCTCCTTTTGCACCTGCACTTTTAAGAACACCGAGATCGTTTAGGATGAGCCGTCCCGATTCCCTTGTTACAGCAACTTCTAAACAGGCTAAAATAAGTTAGCAATACGCGTATGGCGCAGTGCTTGTGAGCGAATTACCTTTGCCACAATATCACATGCAGTCTTCTTTCTGGTTGACTTGTTTCTCTAGTCTTGTTATACCCAGTCTTTGCATGCAGTAGGACTGCTGTACCCGTGTTCATTCAGACTGCCATACACTATTTTAAAAGACCGTAACGTCTGCGGAGAGCAGGACAAATTACAATATAGGTCAGAATGATAATTAGTATTGCTCGGTAATACGATTTAGGTCTACATTTTTGCGCCGTGTTGATGGATTTTATGCTGTATTCCGAATGTGTTTCTACTCGCAAGGTGGCGATGTCTACCACAAAAACTGGACAAGCTGTGTGCAATTTAACCGAGAAAAAGCAGGACGAGCAGTCTTTTAAACACGATACTCTGCCCGAAACCACATCAGAAACGAGCACGGCTTGTGTCTGATTGTGTCTTTTCAATGTTTAAATATTACCTTTCTAAATAATCTTCATTCATAATAGTTTGGCCCGGGGGATATCCTTATTTTAGAGCACACAATCCGGTTCGAAGCACGAAAATTGTGTTGGACGTAGACAAAATCTGATACAGTCACAACAGTGGGCCTACAAGAATTACGCTGCTTGATGTGGTTCAGTTGTACTGATCAAAAAGATAATTTTCCTTGTTTTAAAACTGCCCAGTGTCCTGGGATGTGCACTCATTTTGGCAATAAAAAAGATGCTATATTATTAGCAATAATGGACATGACAGATTATGAGATTATTTCCCTTAACTACTGATCAGAATTAAGTACATCAATATTGCTTATTATATATGCGATAACGCCTTCAAATTTTGGATTCATTTTTGGTTACACATTTTGTTAAATATCCGCCTGTTTATAGCATACAGAGGTTCACTCTGGCACGGAAACACTGCCCACCTATGGAAATAAGATCATAAACTAGCATTTTACATTGCTTCATATTTGTCATCTTCTGACTTGTCATGCTAACAGAGGATTAGCATACAGGCTAGTGTTTAATGGCCAGGTTGCATCCATAGGGAACTAAAGGCATTCCCGATCCGAAATGTGAACATTCTTCCATTTTCCCGGGGTTATCTTTGAGCAGTGGCTGCAGCAGGTTCAGGTGCCTGCCCAACTGGCACCGGAGCAGGTTGTATGAGGAATAAGTCTCTCCCTGTTTGATGCAGAAAGCCTGGAGGCCACTCTTTTTTTAAAAAAAAAAAAAAAGCTTTCCTTGACACTTTAGCCACCACTGATCCAGGACCAGCGGCTGGAGACAAAAGATGTACATGCAGTATAAACAGGGTCCGGAGGAGCAGCACACTGACCCATTCTCCCCCCCGTGTGAGAACGGACGGACTCCCTCTTCAGTCCCTTTGTTTGAGTGTCTGTCAACAGCGTCGTTTGACGCCGGGGCTATTGTGACTTGTGGTTTCTTGTTGACACAGGGCTCCACTCAGCTTGCTCCCTGGGGGGCGACCTGGCGGCTCCGGAATGACTGAAAGTGGATCCTCCTGTGGCACAAAACGCCAGTGCTGTTTTACCTCACCGATTAAATCAGTGAAGAATGCAGCTAATATGACGTCCAATGATAGCCCAGTGGCGCTGATCAGACACACTTCGGTCCTGGGGTATGGGACAGGGTCCTGTGGCAACCGACTAAGGATTGCGGAGCAGGATAATTACGATGCATTTTCTATAATAAAAGGTTTTCTTGAAAAATAATTTTTATTGCGACTGGAGTATGTTAGGAATATCATCATGTTTTTTTGCATGAATGGCATGGATTTGCATAGAAAAAAAGTTTAAGAAAAACATTTTACTCCTTCGCGAATTATAAACTAGCTAACTGACATGTACACACATACAGACACATAAGGTGAAATTTTCTTCATATGGTTCGCGCAATGCTTGAATGAATTGCACAATTAAATGACCCTAGAGTGCAGGAATCCCAGATTCTTCCAAGACAACAGACTTATTGTGTGTTGCAGCTTAGAAAATGTATATTCAAAGACCCCCAAACAAAATGCCACGCTGAATGCAGTGATAAACCCGGCACGGTAAATATTTTCACCCCATGATTTTATGCTGCAGACACACTTGATTTACGCAGTAAGTGTAAGATTCTCCGTTCACGGCTTTGTGCAGAAATGCTGAATAAGGAGGCTGAATAAGGAAAATAAGAGGTAAAGGATGAGCGAGTGCACTATTAATGAGCTGGAGGAATGTTAGTCTGAGTGTAGTAGTATGTAAGTATCCAAAATGCGCATTTTGTGACCAAAAGAGGTGAACTAAAGCAAAAACTGGAGCCATTATCTTGTCTGATGTTATTTTACAGCTGCAACAGTTTCTGTTCACTACACTGTAGTGAACAGAAACTGTTGCAGCTCTTTTGGTACACTGTAGTGAACTCCACAGCACATTGTAAATTAGTGGGAAAAACATTAAGACTCTTGCCCGGCGGAAAGCTGCAGTGACATAATGCACTAATTAAGTTCCCAGTGTGCCCCAGCACTTTCAAACTTCCTGTGGTGGAAGACAAGACTTCCTGTGCTGCAACCCCGGGGATGATGGGAATGTCTCATGCTGAATGAGCAGGAACCAGGTGTCTGAAAGCAATTAGCAGGGCTCTCAGGCACAGCTGGCCATCTTGTCGTCCCACATTGCTTCTTGCGGAGTTATGCAGTTGTAGGGGGGGGGGCCCCCCCCCCCCCCCCCCCCCCCCCCCCCCACACACAA
>JAODKC010000137.1:19831369-19842470 GCA_026777985.1 Mormyrops attenuatus | reverse complement strand
GCGTGTAATATATATATATATATATATATATATATATATATACATATATATATGTATATACATATATATATATAAGCAGAAGCAAAGAGATCCTTCTCACAGCTCCATCTACTTTCCTCTGTGTTTTACACAGATTTCCACCTTCAATCAATTTGTTACAGACCAGCAGGCGGGTTCCTGAGTTATCAGTTACTTACTGTCGTCACGACTGCCTACACATAACAAGCAGGCTTTATTTACCGGACATGTACACATGGGAATTAATGAAGTGTCCCTATTAAAATGATTAAAATGCCACACCATTCGTTTAGGTCCAGCTGAAAGGTCCAGTAGTGGTGAACTGAAAGCGCCGCTCTCAATGTGAAGTAACAATGTGTTATTTTTATCCTTCCTGTAACACTTGAGTAATAAACTGGATAAATAACTCCAGAGTGCAGGAATCCCAGGCTCCCCCAAGGCATCTCCTAGCTAGAGAAAGACCTGCTAACATATCCCCAGTCAGCAGGTCAGCATTGTCATGACTGGTCTGGACATTATCAAGAGCGTCTAACGAGAGCCGGATCCTCCAATGGAAAGGAGGGAAATGGAGTAGAAAGATATAGTTCATTGGTAGTAGCACAGCGTTTTGAAAGATGTGCTTTTGCCATTAGAACTGAGAACTAGCAGGGCCTTTTGCTCCAGGTTTGCCCCATGCCAAAGATGCAACTCAGATGCCTTAGACTTGACAATAATGTGTGAAACTACAGAGGGGGCACAGCTCAAAATGCTGGAGATTGTTTTAGCTAGTGTTAAATTTTAGTTGGTATGCGATAAATTATGGTGGTCCAGTGAAAATGAAATTCCTGATTAGTAGGGGGTGGTACGGACTTGGCCAGTGTCGGATATACTGGGGACCCACCTCAGAGTACGTGTCTTCAGTGACCCTAACTGTTGCCATTGGATGGGAAGAGGGGTCCAAGTGGCGAGCCTCAGCTGCACAAAGGAAGACTTCTTAATGTTTGTTGCCAAGACCAAGCCCCTTCCCCCTCACATGACTACAGCCAGCGTGCTGGAGACGCTTCTAATTAGTGCCGGTCTTGCTGGCAGAGGCTGACAGAATCGTGATGGGTGAGTGGGACCTCATGGGCTAGCCGATCGTGCAACTTTCCCCTGTCCCGCTTCCAGCATACGGCCCTCCATCAACAGGGCAGCAGAGAGGCGGAATTCCTGCGTACAGAACAACTGGCACTGCACTTAACTTATGACCCTTTGACCTGAGACAATATGCGAAGGAGGCCTGTCTTTCTCAGCTGTTCTATGAAATACTTGCGGTCATGAGAATTACACACAGCTTGCCCTGAAAAATGTCCAGGTTCTCTTAAATCTGAGGCGTGTTGGAGTCCATTTTGACATTTTGTTGACTCATAATGACTCTGATTCATTTGTTTAATGTGCAGTCCCCATCTTTTAGGTAATTAATGTACCATCTCTGCTGTTTACATAGAATGCAGGACATTGAAAAGAGAAAAATATAGGTGGTTATTTTAAAAAGAAAATGAGACTTAATGAAACCTACATGATTTTAGACAAAATAGGAAAAATTCTATTTGTTTTTGGTTGTTAAAGCCGCACAATATTGCTTTCCCACATTGTTTATGAACTGAAATGCGTGGTTATATGAAATATTTGTGTAATTCGGGCGATATGACATGACTGATCACGGTTATAAATACTGCTAAAAACAGTGACATTCCGGTGGTTTTTGTGACAGTTGCTATTTTCAGGTCCTTGAGAAGCGGTTTTCATAAAGATTCTCAGTATTCTTGCATTGTAATAAATTCTTTCAGCAGCACAGTAGTTTTGGTGGCCAGCCAGCAGGTGTCAGTCCCGTTATGTTATGATAACGGATGGCGATGGCCATGATGTAACGTTCCTCATCGTTCTGGCATGACTCTGTGGCTCAGGGCGCACGGCACGCGCTCCTCTGACGTACACACAATAACATCCGTAAATTGAAAGATGCTGTCGGCTCTTGTTTTCGGTTTATGAACGTCCATTTATGTTAACTGGAGGTGAGAAATTCATGCATATTCATAAGGTATGCAAAATAGTACAGGTGCGCTTCATGTTGGATGACACGTTTCAGACGAGGCTTAACCTGGTTTTACGTTTAGTCTGTGGGTAATATCCCACATTATAGGCCTATATTCACGGCGATTGAATCGGATATAAAGCCAGACTCATTAATTAATTAATTAAATGAATGAATGAATAAATAAAAACAATATTTGGCAAATAAAAAGTGACTTCATTAAGCAGCACGGAGAATTTCAGCTTCTTTATTATTCCGACCAAAACGGGGTACGATTAAAATGTAATCAGTGCTGTAAACAGAACGTAATGGCGAGGAGAGTAATAAGCAGCCTAGGAGCGGCCAGTCGGGAGAATTCCCGGTGGGCCGCTTAGGTGTTGTGCCGGTCAGAAACAAAACAACTATTTCACAAGCTTAAAATTCTGCAGGTCGGAAGCAACTTTAAAATGCTATAGCAACGCTTCAGAATGTTAACCGGCGGCGATTTTTCTCAGGCGCGCACACACAATATCCCAGGATTGCTCTGCATAGGGACGCGCGGAAGTACGCGGCGCGCGGCACAGTGATCGCTTATATCATTTAGACCCGAACGAGCGCGCGCGGTTGCGGAGGTGCCACAACTCCTATAATCGCGTGCTATTACTAATCACTGGAAGCTTCTTAAATGATGGGTTGTAGAAAGATACCAGGCGGGGCAGAAAAACTCAGAGCGCTTAAACAGTTCGATATGCTATTTACTATTTATTTTCTTCTTGAAATGTCAGTAATAAATTTGCAGGGATAATAAGACTTCAACTGTGGCATCATTTATCAAAGTTCCCCCAGAACGAAGACGATACTGGCTGGGCTTGGGCATAGAACTCCCGGGCTGAAAATTGAGTCCCACTCCATGCCTGCTAATAAGTAAGAGTCCGCCTGTGTGGGTGGTATACGCCCTCGGTCCGCGCCGTGTGCTCCGCGGCTGGCCGGCAGAAGCGTTAATTGGGGCGAGGTAAAAAAAAAAAAAAACATCTAAACCCACAACTCTGAGAGTTCAAAAGGTTTTTTTTTACCCTCCCCCTGGAAAAGGTGGGCAAATTAAAGAAAGGAAGGAGGCGAGAGAGAGAGAGTAGAAAAGGGAGAATGAAGGGAACAGCAGAGGAGAGAGAGAGGAGAGTGACTGCAAACAGGCTGTGAGGAGAGCACTGGCAGTTTGACTGCACTGTAAGAGTAATGGAGCTGGCAGGGCGGAATCAATTACTGGCCAGTGCGGATTTTCCCACAAGCCGGAGCTTGGGAAAGCGAGGCCCCGCAGAAGCCCAGACAGCTGGCACGGCCTCCACTGGGAAAGGAGCCTGAGCGCTAAACAAGGGCGTTTTTTTTCTGCTGTGACAAACTTGTGACAAACCATAAATAGCTGGCTCTCCTTCTCCCTTAAACCCCTGCACTTGTTACCTAGTTTGTCCAAAGTATGGTAATCGATAAAAAGGCTGATTATAAGTATATGCATTTGGGATGGGGTGGTGTCAGTTTGTCCATGGTGCTGGGAACCAGGGCTCGCATGCACCGGGTGATTCTCTTGAGTCTGGCAGCATCTTTCCTCCCCCTATGAAACATGGCCCCGAGAAAGAGATTCCACATTTCATATAGAAAGATAAAGTATCTCTGTCATCATCTTCAGCTCTGTGATACATGGGTTATACAGTGAGATGAAATGTTGCTCTCGTTTGGTCATAATGCAGAAAAGAAGTAAATAGAATATTCAATGCTATTTATTATAAGAATAGAATACACAACAAACTTAATGTGAAGGCCACTTTTAAATGCGTGTTCCAAATGCATAAAAGTTTGGTTTAAAAAAAGCGTCAGGTTGTGCTGTTTTTAGCTAATATCGTGCCATAGTCCATTAAAAAGGGATGCCATTTCACTGTAGAACAGTTTGGTTTTGTTCCTGTCATTATGGGATGTTGAGGTGTGCGTAACACTCACAGATGGCCCTGGGAGGAGTTCAGTCCGTCCACAGTAACTTTCTGTTCTTACATGTTGCCCGCCAAATAATGCACGCCTCTAGCTGTAGTTCCCCACGAGTCGGGGTTAGGCACGCCACACACACAGAGGATGCAGTGGCTGAACTGTGGGTGGAGTTAGAAGAGCTTTGCGCGGTTAATGTTACCGCACAGCCATTGGTGCGTGTGTAAAGGGACTCTGGTCATGACGCAGGTTCATGTCCCGGCAGGTATGTTTCCTACAAGGAAACCTGCTGGTGTAATCTGAATCTTTTCAAGGAAATATCTAACATCACCAAACAAGCAGAATTGTACACTGTGTAAGTTTGGGTAAAAGTGTAGGTTTGGCAAGCTGAATAATGACGTTCGTCAGTGTATTGACATTGAACTCAGGAAGAGCATTATGTTTACACTGAGTAGCATTAGATCTCATACAATTACAGCAGACATCACACAGGTACAGATCAGCTATGTGACGTTTTTCCCGTTTGAAGGCTATTTTCGGGGGATGTACCCTTTGTTGTCTTCCCCTCACAGCTGGAGGCAGAGGGAAAGTTCGGCAAAGCAGAAGTCACAGGAGAATTTCTCATGCCAAACATGGAAGACTGAGATCAAGTTCTCTCCCTGTCTGGGCTGCGCCAGTGGAGAACTTTGTCTTGATTCCTTTCTGAGGAACCCCTCATAACTGACACACTTCTGTATGTATGAGGAGCAGAGTTTTGGCTTCAGATAGTAGCACTTAATTAGAAATCAAGCCAAACTGGACAGAATCCTATTTAAGTTACAATAATTGTTAGTGAAAAATCTCACAGCTCACAGCCAAAATCAAACATATAGTGGTCATTAGTGTGATTTCATTTGATTAAGTTCCTAATACGAGAGTTACACAGGAGCAGTAACAGGAGACAAACTTGAGATATTGCAGTGTTCTCAAGTTGTTTTCTTTTGAAACTCTGTCCGTTTGGGATGTATGACTCATGTCGCAGCTGTAGAATCCTACTAGCCCAGAAATGCTGCAGTCTCACGCGGTTTTGGACCAAATTCAGCCACTATCTACTATGAAATCATGGGCTTCTCGGTCGGCGCAACCGGCCGGTTCATGAACTCCGGCTGTCTGGGTTAGCGGTGAAGAAACAAACATGCGCCGATGTTCCAGGCCTCCTGCAGCGTGCTGTGTGGGTGAAGGAGCATGGGCGCATGTGTGTGAGTGTAGGAGAGCTAGTGGGCCGGGGGGGGTTTGAGGGGGTTAGCGGGGGTTGGCGGATTGCTTGAATTCCAGCATATGTGTGACAGGGAAGGTCAACGTGATATGAAGGCAGTCTGGAGAACAAACTTCCAGCGCGCTAACTAACAAACAACAAGCATGAAAAAAAAACAAATAGAAAAGAACAACAAAGGAAGGAACATGGGCAAAGAATGGGGCGGAGGGTGCCGTAGGGGGTTAGGTCTGCGATACGTCTGGTCGGATCCCAGTCTCAGGGAACACAAGAGGCCAGCCTGCTGCTGGAGCCAGTAGGGGAGAGACAGGAAGCGCTGCCTTACAGGATACCGGCATTGAATGGGACCGGGGAGGACGGCTTTTCTTCCCCCCTTTAGTCAGAGGCTCATTGTGAAACCGCAAACCCGCAGGACGGAGTGGGTGGTTCCCGCTTGGCCCGGCAGACATCTCGTCGCGGACGGTCCGTTTTCAAGGGCGTCTGAAAAGGCCGGCTCCCCTTCTCTGTCCTCCGGGCCATTATTCACTTCACAGCATTGTATGTCGCTATTGACAACCATTTATGAATGATCCTTAAACCCTGGGTGCAACCTGCAGCTCGTTCCAATACACACATACTTGCAGAGGCGGCTGTATTACCACCATAGCAGTCAGAATAATTATATATTTGTCAATCAGGAATCTGCAGACATGTGATGGCAGACACGGGCCGGCTCAAAGCAGCCCTCTGTCATGGGGGGCGCGTCCGTCGCGCTTCTGAAGATCGAATGTCTTGCGGCTCAAGATCACAGGCGGGACAGAAAACAACTTTTCTGGTCGACTTAAACACAGGACTTAAAGGGGAGATTTAATGGAGAACATACTGCATGGCATCACGGCAAATTCGCCGCCATGTCACCAGATCCTGTCCGAAGCCCAGAATAATTACAGGGACCATAAAAAAAGCTGGTAAATATAGGCGTCACCAGGCAGACCTCCCACGCCCCCTTCAAAGCGCACTAATGAGCCAGGCTCCTCGTCAGGCTGTCGCTGCCTTTAGCTCAAAGCCAAACTTAGAAGTACTTTTTAGTCCCGGCACGGTGTCAAAGGTGAGGGGGTCACATCGACTCTCATCTCCCAGATTTTTTTCACTCTCTCTTTCACATCTGTTTTAATTTCCACATCACCAGCATTTAGGATAATCTCCTCCCCCCCGTCAAAGAAATCAGTGTCATATAAAGAAAAGTGAATAAACAGTTGACCCCCCTCCCCACAGTCAAAGAAATCAAAATATCATAAAGAACAGTGAATAAAGAGTTGAACCCCCCTCTACACACACACACACACACTAGTCAAAGAAAAGTAAATGAATAAACTTTGTGTTCCTGTCCTGGTCCTACAGTTGTTCTGTAGATGCAAGATGTCTGGATGTTTCCACATGATGGGGGGGGGGTTGTTTGTGGGCAGTTGACAGCCCCTCTGACTGATACAGTAAATTAGTCTTGGGAAGGAGGGGTGGGGAGTTTGTTGGAGGGGGGGTGTCTTCCGGGGAACTGGTGGGACTGACAGCGGACATGTCCGCCACGCACTCAGCCAGTGAGAGATAAGCCAGGGTGGCGGAGGGGGTCGTCGGGGGAGCGCTGGCTGAGTGCCGCTCACACGGGGATTGGGTTACATCTGAATTAGATCCGCGCTGTGGGAAACAGCACCTCCTACTCACACGAGTGCATACACACGCGCGCGCACACACACACATACACTCACACACACACACACGTGGCTGCTCGCACAGGAAAAGGAAGGCGACCGTGCCAGAGGCCAGCAATTCTCGTTAGCCTGCCTATTGCAAGGACGGGGGTCTCGATAATAAAGGGACTGTCACTCAAACATCTGCCCGCCTGAAATAAACGCCTTTTCTTACGTGCGGTCTAACCAAGACACCCTGCTGCTCACTGAGGGCACACAGAATTGTGGGACTGTCTCGGGGGTCCGTTCAGGGGTGAGAGCGAGGATTTGTACATTTCAGCAGTGGATTACGGACACGTTAACGGAAGATGTATGAGCAGAAGCTGGTATCGGGCGGGCGCGGGAACTCTAACGAGGGGGGGATTAGGGTGGGATGTGGCAGGCATAGGGACTAGAGTAGCTTGTCTCTCACCACTGACATACACCCCCCCCCCCCACCAGCATTCCCTAGATGTCACCCCAGCCCCCAGTTGCTCCCTCAAGTCAAGCTGCGGAATCTCCTCCGCACCAATGAGCTCCACGTCTTCGGAGCTGACAGACGGAGCGGCTTGCAGCAGTTGTTCCCGCGTCCTGTGACACGCAGCCTTGCCGACGCCTGAACTTGCTTTTCTTTTTTTTTTTTTTATAAACGTCTTCCCATGGAAAATGAGAGCAGAAGACCATTATTTTTTTTTTCCTCTGCACACATTGTGCCCCCAGAAAGCCTCGGAAGATTATTCCCCAGCCGGTTTCTTGAAGCAATCACCTGACTTTCAAAGAAAAATCGAGCGTTTTGATCATGGCTCGTAATCAGATCAGGAGGTGCATGTGTGCAGGGGTGCAGTAGTGGGGCGAGATTAACCCCAATATCTGCGGAGCAGTGACTCAACTCGGCTTCTAGAAGATGCCGTTCATGCTGCCCTCCAGCAGACAAAAAGAGAATTCTGGAAACTATTTGCTTGCCTTTTCTTGTTCTTGCTTTTGGCGTCGGCTACATTCTTACATATATATATATATATATAACTAGCCTAGACAATTTGTATTTTTGAAGAAGCCTGGACAGTACAGCAAGCACTGCCAATACATTTGTCATCAAATCCCACTGGACTGAATCCTTTCGGTTTCTGTTGAGAAACAGAGAGGTTGGGTTACGCTCTTTTAGGTCTTCAGAGCGGCGCCACTGTTATGACACAGAAAGTAATTAAAAAGATGATAGATGGCATAAGAGAGATGGAACTCCATTCATCCGAGTGTCTTCAGTCAGGTGCTGGTACAAACACGCCCCCCACAGCAATCATTCACCCGAAGGGTCTGACTGACTTCAATGTGATGCCTTAGTCACCAAACATAAGATCTTCATAAAGCAATTAATTTCACACAGAACATATGTAATCAGTTCAGATGGGCAAAGATGACGGAGCTCAGCAGGACGAAGCTTCAGTTTCAAAATAATTTTTTTTTTAACGAGCAAGAAGGGCAGCCTGACCATATCTGCAAAACAATATGAGGTTACAGGCTCATTGAGGGGTGACACACACATTGAAAATAGCATTAGTAATTTCTTCAACTCTCTCTTCCTGAAGTAGAGCTTCACCAAATATCCCAAGACAGTGGATTCATATGACGGTATCATTGCTAAGCCAGACAGATCTCTCTCTCTCGCCTTGGCTCCATGCAATAATACTAATTGCTGATGCATTCAGAGTAGCACCTCTGTTTGGGCTTTGCTCGGGAAACCAGCTAACAACCTTGCAGTCATGTATCAAGCTAAAAGTCCCAGCTCTAACTGGTGTGTACTTTTCATCATGGACATCTGTGCCCATTCCTCATAATCAGACGTCATTTGTTTTCTTCTCAGATCGGGTTTAATGATCGGGCGATTAAGCCGGCAGCCAGGGAGGAGGTGAAAACGCGGCATACTCCTTCATGACAGAGTCATGCCTTCACCCACAAAGGGTGTCTGTAACTGCTAATTAGGACAAGCGACAGCTCGGGGAGACAAAGAAGGAGAGAGGTGCCCCGTGGGAGTGTCATGTGAACTTAAAGCAAAACTAATCCACCCGACGCAAACAAAGCACGCCAGCCATTAAACAAAAGCAGGGGAAATAAAAACAATGCACCCACAGTACCCCTTCTTTAGTGATTTGTGTTTAACGGGAGCCGATAACAAAACAGAAAAAAAAACAATCAAAAAGCCAGGGTTTTCCTGCTATTCTTACGTCCCTGATGGGAGCGTCGATTTGCTGCTGATGGGCATGAGCTCATGTTGAGTTTAACCTGATAGGAATCAGTGTTCAGAGATAGAAATCTAACAATAAAGGATGTCCCAGTGGCCTGCCACTGGCCTCATAGAAAAAGTTCATTTACTCATACAAAGGAGCGAGTCCACATGCAATTTTGAAGCAGCAAACTACAGAATGCCATCTTGCTATTGGGTCACAGAAGAACAGACACATTATTAAGTGATTAATTGTCGACCTACCACAGAACACAACAACAAAATGCGTTCTCTGCATTTAATCCATATGTGACATAGCAGGGGGCAGCTAATTCAGCACCCGGGGAGCAGTGCATGGGGGCAGTACCTTGCTCTGGGTACCTCAGTGGTACCTTGCTGGTTGGGGACTCAAACCAGCAATCATCCCATCACAAATGTACTTCCCTAACCATTAGGCCACCGCCACCCCCAAAAACAGTCCATTTTTTTTAAAGACACAACATTTTCTAGAAGAAAGAATCCTACTGAATATAACCTTAGTCTAAGCAATCGTGCTCAAGTTTGGCTTTATCTCAGGTCAATCCTGGCAAAACATGAAATGCCGAATCAAACAATGAGAGTGTACCTTTGAAAAAATCCTTTACAGAAGCCTTCACTAAGGGGCCTCTTAACTCCTCCCCCAGAAGATAACAGAGCTAGATCGACTGAAAATATCAGTAGACAAGTATGGCTTTCTTTCAGTGTATTGGTAGTATGTAGGTAGAGGTGAGTTCAAATCAGCTGTTATTTTGTTATATTATTTGTTAATTATGTTATATATGTGCTCTCAGCACTCCTAAGTGAGAAGGAGTATGTGATCTAGTCAGTGCTGTTAATTTATATAGCTGGCAAGGAACAGCATATTGAATTTCAACCTTTAATAGTGGCCCTCACATCCTGCATGCTTGAACGCAGATGGAAAGCTTTAAGCTGTACAACATGTTCTGTCGCACCTTTGGTACTATGGTTTTCTACTAGACACCTAAAGCACATTTGATGACAGCTGAATGATTACTTGCTCATGTGGTGTCGATTGGGTTGTCTTGCCAGTCGTACTTGACTTTTGACATAGGCAATATTTTCAAGAGATATTCAGAAGCATTCTTTGGTCAGGAAATAGTTTTCACGTTGTCATCTTTTTTGTTTTTTAGTTCCCATTAAGAATATATTATGTAAATCACTATAAAGCGCTTCTTGGCTACTGGTTTGTAAAGGCACCCTACTGAATAAAATCTGATCGAGTGACGAATATATAGATTGTTATGCACATCATTTAATTATCTTCAGCCGTCATAAGCTTTCTACTTTTTCCTTTAAAAAAGAGAACGAGTGTTCTATATTTTGTAGTAAATTCATCAAACTGCAAATCCTCAAGAGAAACTGCTTTCCCCCTTTCTTTTAAAGCAGGCTCTGCTTAATTCCTTGCATACAAATCAGCGGGCAATGAAGGTCTCCTTTGTATTCCGGAGGTAAATGTAAGGCCAAGGGAGAAGACTGGCGTCATGCTTCTGTACTATGACCACAAAAAGACTAGTCAACACAACAAGGGAGCTGATTTTGTCTGACTGTCGTGCAAATCGTATTACTGCTCAGGGGTTTCTAATGAAATTTTTAACATGTCGCCTGTGTTGCCCGCAAGGTAGTGTGTACAAAGACTAGTATATAAAACAGAAAACATGGTTAATTAATGTTTAGGACTGAGTGTGAGCAATGTGTGTGTGTATGTGTGTGTCGATATGGGGTTCCTAGCAATTGCCACTAAACATAATGCATATATATATATAGTGACAGATGTGTCTTATATATATATGTATGTGTATATGTATATATATATATAAACACACACACATGCACACACATTATATATA
>JAODKC010000137.1:19808482-19831289 GCA_026777985.1 Mormyrops attenuatus | reverse complement strand
TAGCATGCAGTTTTGACAATTTAACTGCAGTGTGTTGGTGACATAGTTGTGTTTTTACATGTGCTTATCACCTTAATTAGCGTGTCTTATATTCTGAACACCTCTTGCATCTCTTTACCTACAGCCGCGTCCCCATCGGGTGAAAATAAACACAGCCGCTTCCTTTTGTGTGCGGCTGGGTCGGGTAAGTTAGTATTAGGTTTCAGGTTCACACGCTTAATCACAGACCGCCCGTCGCCCAAACCAATTGCCCCATTCATTCCGCCGCTTCTGACGCCCGTCGCCTCTTATTGGCTAACAGCGCTTAGCTTTGGAACTTTCCCACGGGCAGCGCGTGCTGACAGCCGGCCAGCCGCCGCACTCCTTTGAGAGAAGGGCCGCAGTGCACGAGGAGCACGTGGGCGGAGTACAACAGGCGCGCACTGCGCATCTATTGGATCTCGGTCAAGAATATTCAAAAGAGGGGCGTGGTCGGACCCCGGATCCGTCAAACGGCAAGGCCACTCAGACGATCGTTTGTTCTTTATTGGCCAGTTGCTTGGAGGAACCCGCCCCCTCCATCCGTCCGTCCATTCTTTCCTCGAATTGCGTAGAATTTATACCGTGGGAAAGAAGTTTCATGCTCGAACCTGCTCCAGGGACAGTCTCTTGTTGACGGACGGTGCTCTGCAAAGGATTGTTTGCGGTGAAAATGAAAAGAAATCACGATTATACGTCGTCGGACAGTGACCTCGACGACAGCATTGAAGTGGAGAGAGAAAGCGTCGATGAAAATGGGTAAGCGACCATGCGATGCGATCAAGATTTACAGGAAAGTAGCCGACGTTGCCCGAAGGAAGAACTGACGAGTCGGTGAAGTGTTAAAGTGTTGATTGATTTGTTGTATTATCGAGTAATTGTGCTGTGATAAGTGAAAGAAAATATTTAAATTAAAATCCTTCGGGATAAATAAAGTATCTCTGTCTATCTATAATGCATGCTATATAGTAAATTAAGTAGTTGTCTAGAAGTATGTAGAAAATTGGTTATTTGCGACACAACCTCAAAAGCCTCTTTGTAAAATCCGTTATATACAAGCATTGTATACTACAGCATAGTGTACTAAAAAATAATAATTATGGGGAAAATGAATCGCTTATCTGCAGTGTGTGTGCGCCCCTGCTAGGAATCCGTGTTCTCCGCACGGATCAATGTCTCCCTCCACGTCGTCCCAAGTTCAAGCGAGGAAGGTGCGCCGTGGGGTGAGTGCTCGGCATCCCGGCTCGTGTCCGTGAGCGCGTCCCTGGCTGCGCGCACCTGTTCTTACCATCAGCGCTGTTTGTCCCTAGATAATAGAGAAACGGCGCCGTGACCGGATCAACAACAGTCTGTCGGAGCTCAGGAGACTGGTCCCCAGCGCCTTTGAGAAACAGGTATCCGGCTACAACTGGGATAGCGCATTTTAATCATTCACATCCCGTATCCTTTGGCCGTCAGTTATTAATTTTATTATGTGTACAGTGAAAATAAACCATGGCGTTCCTTTTATATACATTTCGTGCCTCCAAATGTTTTTTTTTTTTTTTTTTTTTTTTTACACTGATGCAAATTAATTTCTTTAAGAAAAATGTACAAATGTGCACTTTGGGACAGTTCCATCTGTTGTATGCATTCAATCTGTTTTTCCAAACCTTTAGGGTTCCGCTAAATTGGAAAAGGCTGAGATTCTGCAGATGACCGTGGATCATCTTAAAATGCTTCATGCCGCTGGCGGAAAAGGTAGGCGCTTAAGGTTCGTTTGGTGAAGTCAGCGGTGAACATTTTAGAGAAAGAAACCAAGTTGTCATTGTTTGTAATGCAGAATTACCGTTTGTCTAGCAAGCACAAGGGGCCTGAGTTTACAATAGCTGGTGTTTCCCAATCTTAAATTCACTTGGTTTAAATGCTCATTTTAAAAAGCTGTCAGTTCTGTCCATCTGCATCTTGTTACATCTTATGTAGTCTAATAAAATGATTTCCCAGTGAAGTACACAGTAAAATCACCAAGTGCTCTACCGGTGATGGTGAACAGTAAATGTCACTTGTAAATTAAACTGCAGCAGAATAAATACTGCTACAGCCTAAATATCTACAGCCTACTTATTTTAAACGAAGACCTGGCACTATGTATGCCAACAGTTCAGATCCAGCTCAGCTAAATGGCACAGGCTTTAGGGAAGCCTCTCATGATTGTAATCTATTTTCAGCTACGTGAAAGCAGTCAGTAAAGTGTAGTGGAGGATGTTGACAAGAGTGGAAGTAAAATAACGATGAGTGGTTCTGTAAGAATGGAAAGGCCAGTGTGTATTCTGGTTCTGGGGTATGTTTAACTCCCTGGCCCTTAAGAGAGTGAGTTTGTCACTGTGATTATTTTCCATTTTATGCAATTGTATCTCCTTCGTCCCCTGGCCTGACGGAATGGGGAGGAGGCTCTCTCAGTTGGTTTTGTTAGGAGCCTTGCAGGGTGTCGAGGCTCATGGCCTTTCCTTGCAGTGTGTCGAGGCTCATGGCCTTTCCTTGCAGTGTGTCGAGGCTTGCGGCTTGTCCTTACGGCGCGCCGAGGCTCGCGGCCCTTTCTTGCGGGGTGTTGAGCCTGTGATCTTTCTTTGCAGGGTACTTTGATGCTCACACGCTAGCCATGGACTACCGCAGCCTGGGCTTCCGTGAGTGCCTGGCAGAGACAGCCCGCTACCTCAGCGTCATTGAGGGCCTGGATAGCGTGGACCCGCTGCGGATGCGGCTGGTCTCCCACCTCAGCAGCTGTGCCTCACAGAGGGAGGCGCACTCCGGACTGGGCCGCCTGGCCTGGGGCTCCGCCTTTGGAGTGGTGGGCATGCACCCGGCGCACCAGTTCCTCTTCCAGTCTCAGCAGCAGCCGGGGCATGTTGCGCCACGCAGGACAAGCAGTCCCCCGTCTTCATCCCCCTCCTCCTCCCCTTCAGACCCCCGGGGTCACACCAAGCTGAGTACTACAGCTTCCTCAGAGTCTGGGCCCATGAGGGTCCCTTCAAATGGCTCCTTGTCCTCCGCCATGCCCGTTTCACTCCCCAAGCTACCACCGCCCCTGCTCTCCTCACTCTCCTCCTTGTCGACATTCCCCTTCCCCCTCGGCGCCTTTCCCTTGTTCTCCCCCGGCTCCTCCAGCACACCTGACCCTACTGCTGGCCTAGGGAAGCCCTACAAACCCTGGACCACGGAGATAGGAGCCTTCTGAACTTTTTTTGTGCAGGACCAGCAGCATCAACTTAGCTGGGCCCTTTCAGCTATGGTGGCTTGAAAACTTTCCTTCCTGTAATTTTTTTTTATTTTTTTTATTTGCTTTGTTTTGTAATGTATAAAGGAAAAAGGTGGAAACAGGAACAGTTACAAAAGGGAATGTATTTGGGGTCACTTCTATAACAAATTAGTCAGTGTTTAATTGTGTACTTTGCTGGTATAATATCGAGCTACTAGTATGAGCCTAGCATGAACAAGGCTGTAGGCCAACATGTGTTGATCTAGAGAGCACTTTATGCAGGAAATTCCCAAAAAAATATATAAATCAAAAGTGATTCTATATATAATAACAATCAATAGACTTTCCCCAAAATTATTAGTTCTGGGTTGCCCTACATGTAGAGAATAATCATGGGTCCACACGTTATCTGTCCTGTGCATTTTGTAATGTGAGATTAACTTTAGTAACTTCAGTAACCCTAATAACATCCACGTGTCCCTATATCAGATAGTTTTATACTATTTAATTTACTATCTATAGATTTTTTTTCTTCGAGAAATCTTATTTAAAAAAAAACATTTGTATTTGTGACATTTGCAAGCTTCCTTTATATTACTGCACAAAATATATTCCCTTAAATGACCATTGTATGTTGCTGCTATGAAACAGCCCCATCCACATATAATGGGGAGCCCCAGTCTTAGCAGCATCTCTCATTTAAATAGTTCTGCGTTCTCATTTGCATTTAATTCAGTTGAACTCTGGGAAATGTACAGAACGTTTCTTGTTTTTGAGGCCATGACAGGTCAGATTCCATAACATTTCCAAAATGAAGAGGTAAGGTACAGTGGGAAAGCGATGTGCCTGGGAGGAGTTTGTATGGTACTGTATACACCACCTTTGTGTGCCCACACTGTTTGGAAACTACTCAATAAATTCTTATTGTAAGATCTCACCATGCCTATATGCGTATTTATTTATTGGAAGGTGCTAGTGTCTGAGGAGGGCAGACTTTGAAAAACAGGATCGCAAGAATCAGAAAAGTGCAAAGGAAATTAACTTGACTAAAGTGAGATTAATGCAGAATTAAATTGGGATTAAATACAGAATGAGGATGGGGCTAAAAAAAAATCATTCATCAAAAAAATGAGCCGCATTTTTTTAAACGTGAAGAAACTGGGTTTTCTCGA
Organism: Mormyrops attenuatus; assembly: GCA_026777985.1. Classification (NCBI taxonomy): domain Eukaryota; kingdom Metazoa; phylum Chordata; class Actinopteri; order Osteoglossiformes; family Mormyridae; genus Mormyrops; species Mormyrops attenuatus. Next base: position 19,826,864 of record JAODKC010000137.1, on the reverse strand, counting down.
AGTGCAATTCAATGACCTAAGGTGTGTATTACGGACACTAGGACAGATACAGACTAAAGGTAAATGCATTAGTGGACGAAGGGTGAACTCAAAGGGGTTGAAAAGGACGCCAACAATGTACTGTTTTATAATTAACTTGCTTATTAAATTAGTAACAAGTGCAACATATTTATAGCCCGGCATTATGCGGATGGAACGACATGTTATTGTGCATACCTTAATGGGTAACTGACATGGGTCCGTCTTGAAAAAATGCCAGCGTTTAAATATAACCACGGGCCTCCGCGGCTGTGTGTGTCCAGGAAACGATTAAGGACAAGAGGAAATCCTGGACAAGGAGCGCCCAGCCCTGCAGTGTGGGAACGGGGCGTCTGTGTGCGGAGAGCTGTGGGAAGAGGGCCGGGGGTGAGCTCACAGGACGGGAGCGCGGGGGGTACAGGTAGCGCAGCGCAGGTATTAAACGCCGCAGAGGATGCGTCCCACGCGTCAGTCGGTTACGTTCAGAATATTGACTGTAATGCAATACAGGGTTGCCAACTTTGGCCAACTGGCTGGCGTGAGATTTTCAATTCGAGACAAGTCTGCACACACATGCACAGGCATTCACGTGTATATGACAGTTTTATTACCTCGTAAATAGTCTGTAAGGTTTGCAAACTACCCCAACGCTTTTGATGGAGCTAATTTTAGGTTTATAATGGAATAATATAGGTGTACCGTAAGATTTCTTGCATGAGCGTGAGAGTCTGAAAGCGAGTGTCACGCCAGATGCGTGAGAGACCTTTACCAGGTCGTCCTTTATTACAGTGGTGGTTTCACTGTGATATTAAAATCACATTTTAACGTCAAATATAAGGCATAACAGAGGCACCAAAAAGCACAAAAATGTGTAAATGTCAGTACTGGATTAGTGGCACTGGTTGTAGCGTATAAGGTTTACGCTGGAGAAAGAGGCAGCTACACTCTCTGTGTTCACAGAACCCCAAACCTTTATTGACCACAGATTGTTCACAAAGATATATGGGGAAGGAAAAAACACAAAAAGGAAGCGGAATATGCAGGCGGACACATTCTTCTAAGACGATTACAAATCCAAGAGAAAGGTAAAGACCGCTGAAGATGCAACACCATGATCACTATTCCTAACCAGCTACACTGACCACGGGGCCGTGTGTCATTTTTGGCATTATTTCGATATGTTATGTCTGTGGTGACACGGCCTTTGTTTAACAACGGCGTCTTTCACGCTTGTATCGCGACTGTAACATTCTCAAGCTGCGTTTCCTAACGTGACAGCTGATGTGTACAAGTACAGCTCGCTGCCTATTTCGAAAGTTTTCGTGTTTTTTTCCCTCCAAATACTGACCAACAAATACACGGTTGCACGAAGGCTATTCTTCGTTCTGCAATCACATCGTCGTCTAGATGAAACTTCCATGTCGAATAAAGTGGAGGGCCCACGCCGTAAACAGCATAGAAGCGTAACCCCAGGCCAGTAAATTAAAAAAGAAAAAGCTGATGGAGCTTGTTTGCCACTCGACCAGTAGATGTCGCACTTTCCACACATTCGATGAGGAGTACTTATGATTGAAGGCGAACATAGGAAGGATCGTGCGAGCCATGCAGATTAGACAGCACTGCTCCGTCAGCCGGCGCACGCCTCTATCCTTTAACGCCATCTTATCGAGTTATCAGCGAAGCGTAACAGGCAGAAGTCTCGCTGGGAGAACACTCTGAAAGTGTGTGTGCGTGTCTATGTGTAAGTGTAGGAGAAAGAGAGAACGAAGAGATGAGGAAATTGTAAACGTCACAATGCTATATCAGTCCCCAAAAAGCTTATATCTACCTGGAGCCTGAGCGCAGTAACTCCTTGCATTCTTAACAATGACACTTAGACAGACATCGTCGAAAACACATCAGCCAACTGCCAACTCACAACACCAAAGCTTGTTACAAGACAAACTGTTGCAGATCTCAAGAACATAAAAAAGTATATAAACAAAATCCATAACTGCACAGCGAAATACATTTGTCTATATTTATATATATGTATAAATAACACAATAGGAAATATTTACAAAAAACAATACCCATGTTCACTTTTGTTGTAAATCAAGCAAATCATTCTTCTGAACGGAGTGCAGTGCTTCATTTTGTTTCGTTTGATAATGCTGATAGTGTGGGGGGGCTGCTTGGTCCTTCCCCGCCCCCGCTGGATGGCCAAGGCCTGCGTTCTGCACTGGAGTCGCGGTGGGGAAGGGGACGAGGGTGTGGGGAGGCAGGGCGGGGGCCAGGGGGACGCTCAGCTCATGCCGTCAGCTCCTCCCTCAGCTCCTTGTTCCTGCGCACCTCAGCGGCATGCCTCTCCTGGGCCGACAACACAAAGAGTACAGCCAATAAACCGAGCAGCTGCACGAAAGAACCCGCCCCCCCACACTGATATGTGGTGGCTAGCAGCATCTCAGGCAGTCAGTGTGTTCACATTAAGCATTTCATTTAAAATATTCATTAAAATCAATCACTGTATCACCCTAAAATAACCACATTATATTATAAATCAACATGTCCTCCCACATAAATTAACTCTCACTTGTATAGTAGGTAGTACTGTGTATTGTAGATTCAGCCCAAAATAATGGTCTTGAGAGAGTGTCCAGTAGGGGGCACACTTGGACAGAAGTTTAGTCTCCATTAGAACACACAGCCGCACATGAAAATGTTATCCACCAGCAGGAACACCTCCCTGCATATTCCGACTGCTTATCTTGGATATAGTTATCAGTGGGGCCAGGAGCCTGTCCCAGGTAGCACAAGGAAGGGGTACCCACGAGAAAGGATGCCAGTGCATTGCAGGGTATACATGTACAATCACACACTATGGGCAGTTTAGTGATGCCAATTCGCCTAACTGCCAGACAAAGAGAGAACACGGAAACCCAAAACAGATGGAAGAGGTATGATTCCAAACCTAGCCCTTGAGGTGTAAAGGACGATTTATACAACAACAAGAGGTTGGATCAGGTGTGTTAAATGAGGGTAAACTGTGCAAAAACTGTGCAGGGATCCGGCCCTCCAGGACTGGAGTTTGAGACCCCTGGTGTAGATTATGCACGTAAGTCAGCCTTAAGGCAGCAATGCTATCTGCTAAGCTATCATGCTACCCCTAGAGGGCATACTTGCACTTTCAGAATGGGATTCACTAAAGCACATACTTGCACATTCTAATTATGTCCACTAGAGGGCCCTTCACATTAGAATGATGTCCACCAGAGGGCACACACTTGCACAGAAATCAAAGTAGGCTCATGCATGTTGTCTTCAGGACCTAGAATCTCACCTTCTCATGCAGGCGGTCCATGATAGCTGCCAGGTGGGCCTCACGATTCTCCTTGATCTGCTCCATCTTGAAGATCAGTTTCTCTTCGGCCATCTTGCTGAAGTTGCTGTTCTCCTCAATGGCCTTGAGCAGGACATCCCGCTCGTGCTCGCGCTTCTCGGCCAGCGCCTTCAGCACCTGGGCCTCCTGCGACTGGTGATGCAGGGACACATAGCTGTCACAATGCTCTTCTCAATCCTGAGGCATGCAGCCTTGGTTTTCTGCTAGAGCTCTTTCGTTCCGGTCCCCCACTCCTCTGACCTTCCCGGTGTGTCAGCATATGGCTCTGTGCTGAGGCCCTTCATCCTGCCCACTACTCCTCCATGTTGGTGACCAAAACACATGGCCATCGTTGCTATTTCAAGACACACTAGCAGCCCCAAAGTGCTTAGTGTGATGTGGCTATGGTGCGGAAGCTGCACAGTCCTCATATGAGAAACCTTGCAGAGACTGATGAAGACATCATAGACTATTGCTGTTTGTGAGCTGCATAACATCCAGGACATGTATACAAGGACGCCAGGCACTCCAGCCACAAACTGCTTCACTCCTGCCATCAGGGAAACGGTATTGGAGCATTGATTCACAGAAAAGTCAATGTAACAGCTTCCTTCAGTCAGTTAGGCTACTCAATAGCTGCTAAGGCTATTATTATGGACAATTTTCACATTTAATACTTTTGTCTTTGTTTTTTCTTACTGTATTTAACGAGTTTATTTTTTATGTATCTTTTATTTATCCTTAAACTTTACTTATTACTTTAGTAGGGGACTCCCATATGACTGCCTACATCTTCTGCTGTATGCTGTACTGTTGTTCATCTGATAGATAAACTTTGATTTGTTTGATTTTTTTTGACAGCTTGTCAGATGCCTGGTCACATTCTGGCTTCAGGTATGGCCTGTGTGTTTAATAAACATAGTAAGCCTATTCATAAACATATAGCAAACCTATTCTTTTCAAACAGTTGAAAATCTGATGGGTAAACCATATTGTTACTAATGAGTAATAAAATACTTCGTCATGCTCAGAAGTTAAACCAATAAATCAGTTCAGTTGTTTATGTCAAGAGAAAACATGGAAATACTTTTCTCCGGTCCTCAGCAGCCTCCAGTTTCTTCTGGATGTCTTCCAGGGAGACCTCCCTCTTCTTGGGTGGCCAGGTGACGCTGTATCCTGCATCAGTCACCGGTGATGGTGGCTTGAGGATCACCTCAAAGGCCTGGCCGGAAGCCCGCTTGTCAATGGGCTTCACCTCCATGTCTGTACAGGGAACAAACAGAAGACCAACCATTCATTAGTGATACAGTAAACAGAATCTGCAAATCCACAATAAAGGAAGACACCATGTGGATTAATCACTCTCTCATTTAACCTAATGAGAAGTAATACAATAACCAGTAGGTCTTAAGACAAAGTAGTCAGTGATTTACAGACCACAATAAGTCTCACATAACAATCTAAAACGAGCTTCAGGTGTTTTATGGACTTTCAAAACCGGCCTCCACAGACAATTCTGCAAAGTACTGCATACCTTCGAATTCGCAAACCAGTTTGTTGCGTGACTCAGGATAGAAGCAGGAGCAGATGAGGGAGAGAACGGACAGCTCCTTCATCTTCTCTTTGTAAGCTGGAATAAAACATCACAATCATGCTCTTAATCATTTTAAATGGGAACTCCACCCAAAATAATAAGCAACTTTCTTTACTTAATTGCTTGACATTATTTCCCTGCATCCATCAAAAAGTACTTACGTATTAACATGCACTACACTCCCCATGAACATTTGACATTCACATAATTATTCAGAGAAGAAAACACTGAGAAATTCTTCTGTTCCAGTATCAGAAGTGTGGAAAGTAATGTTTAGTACTTGACTGATTTCACTAGAATTTAGTGATTAATTACTGACACACCACAGTGAAATGCATTCTTTGCATTTAACCCATATGTAACAATGTGACACAGCAAAGGGCAGCTAATTCAGCACCTGGAGAGCAAGGCTTGGGGCAATACCTTGCTCAGGGTATCTCAGTGGTGCCTTGGCAGTTGGGGATTTGAACCTGCAATCTTTCAATTACAAGTTTGCGTCCCTATCCTTTAAGCCACCACCGCCGCCTAGCAACACTCTGTGTGTAGTACTGCGTGCCATCATGAGTCAGTGTTTTCAACATTCTAGAACAATTTTCCACATAAGTCAGAGCACTGCCCACACTGCGCTAGGTTCTGTTTCTCAGTTTTCCACGAATCCTTGATGTTCTTTGGGAATTTTATAAAAACACCAGCCAGGATCCGCAAACAACGTATTTTCATTACCTTTGAAACATTTCATCTGTGTACATTCCTATGCATATAAAAAACATTGAGTAAACAAATTAGCAGATTTCCACTTCAAAGTTACGGTTCCTGGTGTCCTTTCATTAAACCCGGATGTTCAATGTTTACAATCTGTTATTTTACTATTGCAGGTGTTTATACTGGAAATCCAACACTGATAACTAACTAAAGGTTTTCCACGAAGGTTTTGACGAAAGAATACAGTCGCATCACCTGATAAACATCTGAGTTTTCAGCACGCTTGGTGCAGGGGTGGCCTCTGGCTGATCTTCAGGGATGCTGGCGGCCCCCATGAAGGCTAGGAGGGGGACGCCATTAGAGCACCAAAGCTCTTCAGCTCTTTCAGCTCAGAGATGGTTTTCATCAGGGAGACCAAACAAAGAATCTGATCTGATCTAAGCTTGTTTTATTATGCTATTTCATCCCTACTGAAAAGAGACAGGAATAGACAAGAAATAGGAATAGACATGTACTGGGTGGATTTCTTCAAGAACAAAGGTAAGGTATTTTTTCTAAAGAAGGTAATAAAGGAAGGTTATGAAGAAATCTCAGATGATAAGATGATAAAGTGACAAAATTATGGCTTTTGTGACATAGGTGAAATTACATTACAGATTCTTCTAGTGCAATAAACCTTGGTGTACGTTCTTTGCTATTTTATGACACTCCCGTGTGTGTGTGTGTGTGTGTGTGTGTGCGTGTGTGTGTCTTAATTTTCCTCTAACATGTTTAGAGATGCAACAGACAGCAGACGTACACAGGCTATGTCTGGGTTACAAAATAACGGCTAGGGGACAAAGTTTAAGTTTCTTAACTACTTGCGTACACTGCCTCCAGTTAGCGTCGTTGAATTATTTCCCATAATTCCTCTGTCAGGAAAGTCAAGCATGAGCCTCACTGGAACGTTCAGTGTGGGGTTAATGTCCTTCTGTAGTTAGTCTGAAATTTGGTTTCCGTTATCATAAATACTAGCGCTTTGAATGCTAACGACTTCTGTGGAAAACGCCTAGAGGTCCTGGCTGTGGTTTGATAACGCGCCCTCCAGTCCGGGATTAGCGGGCGCAGCCATGTGCCTTGTGATGGAAGCTGAGCTCAGTATGCAACAAGCTGTCAATTCGGAGCTTAGAACCATGTATTACATCAGCAGCCATGCAGAACAGCCCCACGCTCTCCACGGATCAGCAGATCAAACAGGAGACGCAGTATCCACCAGCGAGAGTAGTTACAGACCGGACACCCCTGTGTAGACTGCTCGGGGAGCGACTGCAGATTGGGAAACGACAATCGGCGTTCGCTGCAGTGACCACCATGCGGTGCCCCGTTGCTGCAGCGCCTGGCCCACCTCCCTCAGACAGTTGTGCTGCACTCATAACGCGATTTAACACAGCTGCACCTGCTATAACTGTGTGCAACACAGTCCAAAAGAGGGCTGGAAAAAACGCCCTACCAACCAAACATGTCCATTTATAAACCCAATCAATATGTTTATTTATGCAGACGTTACAAACGAATCGCGCATCAATGTAAATTTGCGACTGACACGATAAAAATATGCCCAAAGTTTCTAATTAGCAGTTAATAATTCACTAAAAATACCTAATTATAAAATAAACGCACGTCTTCGGCGAGCGTACTCTCCCTTTGTCAACCTTAAACGAACTGTGAAAACTTCCATATTTTCCTTAAATCTGTCCTGTTCATAAGCAGAAACAGAATGTAACCCCGTCCAAGCTACTGATATCCATATATCATTTAAAAATACTTATTTGTAAAAAATACTTAAACAGAATTTTTTTACAACATAGAAGCAAGGTATATTTTGAAACGTTAGCAGCAGAATGTATTCGGGGCCTTTGGCTGACATCACTATACAGATTGTATAATGCAGAATACGTAATATATATTACAGCTCTCAGAATACTGAATACAAGACACAATGCATTTATTGTTTTATTAATCATTTACCTATTTAACGGCCTTTTCGTCTGAAATTCGGTTTTCACTAAGCGATTTTTTATTAAAATTGCGAAATTTGACAAGTAAATTTGTCGAATTACTGAAACAGCTTTATTCCTCCTCTTGCGTGCAGCAGAATATAAAAGACCAGACTATTGTCAAAGGAGGATTAACGTATCAAACATGACTAACGGAACGTCAATGTATAAATATCCTTAAAATATCATAGCTTTCAGAGAAAAAAATAAACGTTTTTCCTGAGTTGCAAAACAGTGACGCTATTAGCCAGCACATACACTGCTTAAACCCCCATTTCAAATATCTTCCCATATCTTTGCACATCTCTGCCACCTAACAGTTGCATGACATAAAAGATGCACACACAATGCAATCGCTTTCCACCTTCAATAAACTCGGTTACAGGAAAAAAAAAAAAGAATCATCATTTACTCGCCAACGTTGTGTCCATAATGACTGATGCGTGTTTTTATCATTTTTATTATTAAATTCATAAGGCTTTCAATGAACCTGCTTTGTAATCCTGAATCTTGGGTGGGGTCTCTCTGCATTATGCGGTAGAACCATGCGCTGTGTACGGCGGCAGGTGCGGCATTATAAATAATACGGCTTGCCATCTTAAACTAACAAGTTATTTCTACATTTAATATATCTTCCATCATTATTAATAAATAAGTACTGAATTTCAGTTCGCTCATCCTTGGGCAAAGCAAATTAAATTACATACACATCCTCTTTTGCATCTCCCAGGACGGCTGGTATTTCATATTTCATTGATAGCTGATAAATCGGCGATATAGATGAAAAACCATCGGTCCTTAACCACATCAACGCATTCTATTAACATGCTTTCGTATATGATTTCAAGCCAATCTTCATTTTTATGCGGCAGATTTTGGGCGCTCCCTTTAATTGAACCGGCTCAGAGCATCGGGCATCTTTTTGTACCCAGATTTTCGTCGTAAAACACATCTTAGTGCATTTCCTATTTGTAAACATGAGTAATACTATGTCATTTAGCGTGAAAATACCATCAAAAAGGATCATCCTCTTACCGATTGCAGTTTTAGCCATGGTTTTTCGTTGATGCTGCTCAGTAGCGAAGTGAGTGTTGCAGTTTGAGGATGCGGGCAGGAGAAAGGCTGCTTTAAGGCACTTACTCAGCAGATCGGGTCACTGTGGGGAGGAACAGCAATCAGACAGGGGTTTGTGAATTGCAGTCGTCTTCGTAAGCAATGACACTGCCCGCTCCCACATCCTGCTCCCCGGCTCTTATTTCTGCATGGATACACACTTGCAGCACCCCTTCTGTGTAAACCGTCAGTATAATATGTAAGAAAGCGATAACCAATTATCCCCCTTTCCTGCATGGTGCATCCCAGGCTTTGAAATAAATATAATTATTTCACCCAAAACCCAAGCCTATGTCTGTGATTAATCTTCTGAACCCATGCGAATACACATTCTGTTGGATCTGCTACTAATAATTAATCATGTTTGTTACTCCTGTGTTATTATAAATAATAATCTTACACTATAGCAACATTGTCAGATATTACGTAACATTTAAGGGGTCCAACTAACGAAGCATGAGGTTCGCGAATACCGAATGGGATAGCACAGCAGCCGATTTTTATGGCAAGTGATGTTACCCTGTGCTATAGGCTGCAATGAACTTAGAACTCATATTAGGAAGCATAGGGCGTGACATAGGGGATACCCTGGATGGCAGAGCAGTCTATCATAGAACACCACACAATGCTATGGGCAATTTCCATTCATCTCCTAACTGTTTATCCTAATCATGGTTTGGAGGGGGAGTAGAGCCTGTCAGAAAAAGCACAGGGTGTAAGGCTGGACTACACTCTGAGCAGGATGTCAGTCCATCGTATAGGACAGATACAGGTACCCACACAGTTTCAGAATAGTATCCCCAGCCTTGGAAGGCTACGAGTCCCTAAGCTGGCACTTTTTATACCAAAATTCTACTAAATGTTAAAATCCTGTATCGAATTTTTGAATTTTACCATCAAGTGGAAATCTGATGTCAGGGAAAAGTTATCTATGGAGAAAGTCTTTAACATTTAATATCAATCTCAGGAATATTTTATATCAACAACGTAATGTCAATATAAAGAAATTAGAGGGGCTTCTGGGTTTTTATATTAGATATGACATTTGATATCATGGATTAACCTTTTGAAGGTTCTGTTATATGACTATATAACGTTACTGTTTTAGTAACGTGATTTGCAATGGGATAATAACTATACATAATTTTTACTAAAAGCACATCTCACACACTCAGTCAGTGTCCTGGTGTTCCAGGTTTTATTTATATAATTGCAAATTATTTTATCTCTGATTCTCTGGAAACAAATTAATTATGTATTATTTACCAGAAATTAAATCATCAACATTTCTTACATGCATCCACCTGTAGCTAAGCCTCCAAGCAGGAATGAATATATATATATATATATATTTTTTTTTTTTTTCCTACACACACACACACGCACACACATGTTGGTTGGTATAGCTGAATCTCACAGGGTTAAAATGAGCATTTCTATTCTGGACATTCATTGACTTTAAGGCCTAATATGGAGGGATTTCCTTCGTACAATTTACTTTTTACTCTTAAACAACTTGCGCACTCACAAGCTGTTCACTCCAATCAAAGAAAAAAAATTGGTGAAAAAAACATGCCTTAACTAATATGATTTTGTAAATTGTTAATGTGGCTCAAACTAAGCCAAGGCCTTATACTAAAATATATGTTCATAAAACTGCACTAATGAGGATCGTAAAGGTTAACGTAGTTAACAAGGTCAATATTAATCAAACTCTAATGTGTTTGTGGGGTTATTGTCCCCTCACTAATTTCAGAAGTACCCTTAGTGACTTTGTTCTGGACCCGCTGCTGTTAAGAGGTCATAACGATTTTGCTTAAATGTTTAGTTTGGTCAGGTGTTCACTAAGAGTATAAGATATACGGTTAAAGATATTTCAAAAGATGTTTTGATCAGTTGCCGCTTTGGAAAATGTGACTTATTACTAACCGAAATTTTATATATAATAATGTCTGCTAAGCCTGCCCATCTAATCTCATTGTCTAATAATCATGTAAACGCTCTGGCTACACAATAGCTTTCTGGCTACGCCTCATTGTTGCGTCACGGGCAAGAACCAATAGTAATCGCACATTCGCTTCTTACTTCCGCTTTAGGCCGCGCTTCCGGCAAAATATCTCGGCCTTTGTCCGCCATTTTGGACTGTTGTTGCGTTGTTTCGGCTGCAACGGGAACTTTGTACGTCGGTCGAACAGGCATCGCTGGCTAGCGCTTGAAAACCACCCATCGGAACAGAATTTTACAGCTAGCTGTCGTGTAATAATATGGAACCGCCAGGAAGCAGTATAAGACATGCATCGTTTGAAAGAACGGAGGGTTTCAGTTGGTTTGTTAATTTATCTTGACATGGCTTGTAGATGTGGGAGCTAGCTAGCTAGCTAGCTAGCTAACTTACGTTAGCTACTTAAAAGGGAAAACAAACAAAAGTGAATCCTGTTCGTTAGCATCCGGAGAGTGCAGGAAAAGTACGGAAACTTGGTATACGGGGTACATGTGCTTGACTTGCGGGTTAGCGTGTCGGCTAAGCTAGCTAGCGCTCCGCGTTACGTCTGATCGCCGACTCCTCGGCTCCAGCTCGCCCGCCCGGCTACTTCGACGTTAAGCGTCAAAACTATGGCGATGGGCGCATCTTCCGTGAAATCGCCACCGCGGGTTCGCCAGCTCGCCGGCTAGTCGACGTACTCTAACGCAGGGATAGCTGTCTAGCACACGGTTTGCTGGGGGCCGAAGCGAGGACGGGAGATGTAAAGAAGAAAAAAAAAGCAGCGCTGTTTACTGGGAGCTAGCTAGGCCGCCATTAGTAACGCACGTCACAGCCCCATAGTAATATGTAGGTAGTTTCCTAACCAGCCGTGCAGGTCCCATGAGCACTTCAACTACACCGTCACTATGAACGCAAACACCGGCGCTGACTCGATGCCACTCGATGTAAAGATGAGCGTCTCATTTTCCTTTGCACTCCGGAATTGTGTCCTCCCGACATCTGAAATGACCTGTCGTAGTCCTGTCTCTCTGTCACTGTCCTACTTTTAATAACAAGGTGGACGAAACAGTGTAAAGCCGACGCCTAGCTATATACTGAGCCGTAACTTTACTCCAGCCATGGGTGAAGGCGAGAGAAAGCAGACATAACCGGTATTTGTTCGTCTTGCTGTATTCTGAGATCCAACTTGCTGAAATGGCCAGCTTGTCTGTTTTGATTTACCAGAATCAAAACAATTTCGATCTTCATTTGCTCTGTGCCTGGCTATGAGTACTGTGTCTTGATTTATTTAACCATTTAATGTACTGGTTATTTTGCAGCTTATAAAAAAAACTTTATGGACTGATTTGCTTGACATTACACGTGTTTGGGCTTATATCCAACTCGATTCTCATAATTCGTTGAAATGATCCCCTAAACAGTGGAAATGATACCAATCAGTTGGCTAGCTACTTTAAGCTAGCTAACCGCCCTCCCCCATATGGACCTGTTCATCGGTAACAAAAAATGTCATAGCCAACTTTATATTTGACACTGCATTTAGGATTAGGGTAGCTGTCTCATCTGGGTATTTTAGCTTTTGTTTATGTGGTATCCTTTATGGAAACTTTCCTCACCCAATGTTATAGTTAGGGATACTGACACGTAGAGAAATACCGTGTAAAACAGTGGCTACAATCAGCATTCTAAAAATGGGGGACCCAAACTCAAGAAGAAAACAAACAATGAACAGATTACGTGCTCAACTTAGGAAGAAAAAGGAGTCCTTGGCTGACCAGTTTGATTTCAAGATGTACATTGCTTTCGTATTCAAAGATAAGGTGAGACTGTAGCAAATCTGAAATAATCCGCTGCTGTTGTCGAAGTGTGTTGCCACATTTTGCTTACAAATGTGCCGTTTCCGAACAAGTAAAAGCTAACTTTAATCTGGCTGTGAAGTTTCTGCATTTTAGGAGTGATTTTTTTCCCCCTTTTCCTTTTTAGAAGAAAAAGTCTGCACTTTTTGAGGTGGCTGAAGTGGTACCGGTTATGACCAATAACTATGAAGAGCATATTATTAAAGGTGTGCGAGATTGCAGCTACTCGCTGGAGAGTTCCTTAGAACTACTGCAGAAGGATGTGGTACAGTTACACGCCCCTCGCTACCAGTCAATGCGCCGGGTGAGTAGTGTTTATGGAGAAACGGTGGTCTTAGTGACGAGCCGGTGATTCTGCCACGTCCAGCAGAAATGTGCCCTGAAACTTGCCTGTGTTTCTCCTTAGGATGTCATTGGATGCACCCAGGAGATGGATTTCATCCTTTGGCCTCGCAATGACATAGAGAAGATTGTCTGTCTTCTGTTCTCCAGATGGAAGGGATCTGGTGATGAGCCCTTTAGGCCTGTTCAGGTGATGCTTTTTAACTAACACACTTCAGCTGCTCTTCAGTTATGTTATGATGCTTCCTGGAATAATGTGTAATTGTTTTCTGAAGTGGATGGCAAAAGTTGTCAGTTGAAAGATCCTGAAGTGCTTTTTGCTTCCAACCCTACATATATATGCAGGTCAAGTTTGAATTTCATCACGGCGACTATGAGAAGCAGTTCTTGCATGCTGTGAGTCGAAAGGACAAGGCTGGAATGGTGATGAACAATCCTAGTCAGTCTATGTTCCTCTTTATGGACAGACAGCACTTACAGGCAAGTTTGTCATGATGGATGTATAGATTTGGCCGTCAAAGCTCCATTAAGGGAAACTTTGTGTCATAAAACTGAAATCAAAGCAACTTACTGTCTATAAATGATACAAAAACTTTTCTTCCCTGACATACATTTTCAGCAAAATGAATGCGTTCAAGATTAAAAGCAATTAAGCAATTTGTATTGCGCAAACAAGTTGTATTAATAGTGTGCGAAGAAGAGGAATGCATGATTATTTTTGTATAAGCTGCACCATGATTACAATAAATTCTTATATGCAACCTTCCTTTAAAACAGACTCCAAAAACTAAGGCTACAGTCTTCAAGTTGTGCAGCATCTGCCTCTACCTGCCACAGGATCAGCTGACCTGCTGGGGCGTGGGTGGGATAGACGACCATCTCCATCCATATATGCCAGACTAGGGTGTCACCGTTGCCACAGAGGGAGAGAAACCCAAGACCACTACCGCAGGCTCGCCTCCTTTCTGACACAGATAGTTTTCATCACTCGATACAAGTGAACTTGCGCTTGGAACACTCCTTTTGTTAACCCATCTTCATCCAGGACCTTGGTTCACTCATTCTTTTTCTACGTTCCTGTGTATTTTTGTTTTGTTTTTTTGTTGTTGCACTGATTTGTGACCATATCATGAATGATTGTAAATTTCTGATCTCACAGGTAAAATGTATAGTGTTTTAAAGAATTATTTCTATAATCTGTGTTGAGGGAGGCAGGTAAGCCTAGGAGGAATTTGTGCACACATTTTGAAGATCAGAAAAGCCAGGAAACAAGTTTTATTTTTTTTATGTAGGCTTTATTTTCCCCTGCTAATGCTTTACTTGGTCTATTGGTGTCTCCCTAGCTTGGCTTTAGATTTTATCATCACTTGTCATATGTTGCTGCCAGGCAATTTTGACATGCTCTAGGGTGCACAGCCTGGAAGAAAGGTGTGATGAAATTGTGCTGTGAAATTGCAAGGAAAAAACCAAATTAAGTTTTTTTTTTTTTTGTTTTTTTTTTTTTTTCCTCTCAAGGACATATTGATACCATGCAGGAAATTCATGGGCTGCAGTCTGGATAACAGAAGTGCATTTTGGGAATCTCTTTGGGGGACCTGTAAATGAAACTTTTCTGTACCTTGACAATAAAGCTCTGGAGATGCATTAAAAATGAGTCATGTTTTTATGCATTTTCTAAAATGTCTTCAGTGCTTTCTGGAGGAGAACTAAGTTGGCAGAGAGAAGGTACAGGTTGGGGCGTATTTTGGCTTTTTAAACTGATGCACTAAAACCATTGTTCTGAAAGAAATGGTTCTGACCTCGACATTGGGTGTGTCTCATAACCACACCTTTGTCTTATCACCAAAGCATTGTTCTTGGCACACCTAGAACTGCATGTTATACCATGCAGGTAGATTTACAAAAATCAAAAAAGGCTGCAAAGAGTATGGGTTATGGATTATGAATTATTTTTGAACCTTACCAGAAAAATGGTGGTAAGGTTAGCACTTAGGAGCTTGCTGGAGTGATATGCACATGTGATTAAGCTGATTCAGTTCACATTCTGATGGGAAAAATTATTAAAATTCCATTTCACTGTTGTCAAAGTATTTGTTCTTAGTGGAATTCATGCTTTTTTGAGCTGAAGTGTAACAACATTAGGAAGCGAAACAGTTAGAATTCAGTAATTGAATAAGCAATTAAGATGAGCATTAGAAAAGAAAAACAAAAAAAATTCACTCCAGAGCTCTGGAACAGATGAGAAGAAAGGAACCAGGATCTACTTTCAGGTATTTTCAGATATAAAGTCCTGTGATTGTACCACAGCAGTTATTCAGTAACATGCATATTCACCTTACCCATGCATGTTTTTTTGTTTTTTTCTTTATTTTTCTGTGGATTCAATCAATTATAAAGAACGATAAAATGAATGGGAGAGATGACATCTTACTGAGAAATCCAGTCAATGGCTGTTTATTCCGTGCTACTGCCATTACAAAAAAAATTATGAACACCGTTTGTCCACACGTTAATGTGATTAGTCACTGGCATTTCAAATTATGTAGAAAACAGTCATTTGCTTATAACATGGCACCAAACCCAAGGATATCTGCCCCTACAACCCAGTAAAAAAAAAAACAGTTAAGGCTTTATTATAACTAAATCAGTACTTGATATATTATTTTTAAAAGAGCTCCATATATAAATTACTATACAGCCAGGGGAGTGGGACATGGGTGGGGGGCATGTATCCCTCCCAATAGTTAATTTAAAAAAAAATATATATATATATATATATTAATTTATATCCTCAGGATATTGTGCTCCACTTCACTGAGTCTTCCCTGATCAGCTGCCTTTGGAAGATTTATGGACCGTTAACTTGAAATGCTGAAAAGACCAAGCATTCTCTGAGTATTCTTTATCTCCGGCCCTGATGACTTTCCAGCACCTAATTTAACTGGCTAATTAATCAGCAAGATTTTGATGAGCTGCATCATCTGAAATAATGAAGGGTTATGCAAAAATGGCCAGTTTTTTTGTTATATAATAGCTTTTTCTTTTTTAACAAACTCTTTGTAGAACTATCACTTTAAACATTCCAATAAACCGTTTTACTAGCACTATCTTATAATCAGGTATGTAAATGAACAAGTAGTGCAAGGTTATAAAGCAAATTATTTCATTTTGTCATATTCTGAAATATTAATAATCGCAAGGTTAAATGAGCATGATTTGCATTTGGTAGCATCTATTTGTTGAACTATGTAGTAAATATAGCATCTACAGTAGTAATTTCTGAGGAAATCTTTCCAAAATAAAACAGAGTGTATTAAATATAATTGATACATAATATAACAATACATCCAAAATGACCTTGGAAAATTTCTGAAATCAGCTCTGTTCACCCCTGCTCCCTACACTGCATTCAGCTTGTTCTTAATATAGGTTCCCACCAGCATCTGTGGACGTAGCTCATAATCATGCAGAACGTCGTGGGAGCTTGTCAGCTGATCCCCTTTCAGACGGTCCAACAGCGTGACACACACAACGGCACCTGGAAGGTGGAGGGCACAGAATACAGCGCTACAGGACAATGCTCTGACATCATCAAGGGTAACACCTGAGGAACAGGTCAGGTTTGAAAGAGAGAAACTCCCAGAAGACACAAACATCTCAAGCCATGAAGATGCCTCACAATACAAGTACCCTCTATGCAGATGCAGTAAAGTCTTGCCAAGTGATGAAACGCTTCTTCACCATGACATAGAATTTCGTGAATTTTAGTGTTACTGTGTAAAATAAAAACTAAGAGCTTTAAGTCTTGTTTCAGGATCCCTTAAAGTTATTATCTTATGTTGTGTCATGGTGATCAGACCTGCAGGGGTGCTGAAAAGGGGGGGGGCAGTTAGGACGATTCCAAGGGCCTCTGAGTGATATACTATCATGGGGCCCAAAATCTCTAATGGCACCCCTGCAGACTGCAGACCTGTCATTAAAAGTAATGCACTTGCGACCTATAGTATATATATATATGGCGCACACACACACACATACACACACACACATACACACACACACACACACACACACACACACACACACACACACAGGTTTGTAATGATATCTTTGTGGGGACTCTCCGTTCATTTCTATGGGGAAAATTCTAATCCCAACATGACAGCCTTAACCCCTACCCAGCCCTAACCTTAACCATAAGTTACCAAACAAATTCCGAGACTTTTGGCGCTTTTAGCGCATATACACACATACAAACACACTAAAGATGCCACAAACCCAACAAATAGCTATAGACACAAAAGACTTAAAACTATGGGAGCACTGTACCTTGAAGGCCACTCAGCTTACACATAGCGGCAAACACAGACGATTCCATCTCGATGTTCCGGACGCCGGCATGGTAGGCCTCTGTCAGGTAATCATGCTTGTCCTTCTCAGTGTAGGAGCAGAAAGCACCATCCAGACGAGCCTGACCTGCAGCCAGATAACAACTCCTCATACAGTTCAAACTTCCAGCATGATGAAGTCTGCTCAGGCTGGACCTAAAGCAGTCACTGACTGCGTCAGTCATCTACTCAGCTTTCATTTTGCTACTCAGGTTTAAGGGCGGTGCTAGTAGAACAGAATATGTGCAAAGAAAAAGACTGACTATATAAGATGATTAAAAATGTGTCATTTTTATCATATTCATTCCTTTTCATTTTGGTCAGATTATACATCAGAGTAACATTATAATTATCCCATAAAAGCTAAAGGCTGCGTGTGTGATTGACACCTTCGTAAAAGTCCAGGGTGCACATGGTGTTGCCAATGACCGTCTCAAAGTCGTTTAGCTGCTTGCTGCACTGCAGAAGCTCCTCAGCCAGAGTGTCATCCAGGTCAGTGCTTCTTAATACTTTCTTTCCCAGGATGATCTGCTCAAACTGTGGCACAAAACTGGTATCCACAGACTGCCTGGTGATGACCACGGTGCCCGGCTTGAGGCCTAGGAGGAAAAAACAGAGGACATGTACAGAGACAGAGCATTATGGCGAAAAAACAATCAAAAACTTATGGATGATGCACGATTTCTCCTCCCAGCCTAAGATATGCAAGGTGGACATTGACAGGGCCGCCCCTCCCTACACGCAGAACACGCGCTGTGCATAGGGCCCCACGATCCATGGGGGGGCCCATTTTCCGCAAGGGGACGCATTCTCTGCAAATGCGCCAAGGATGCGCATCACTGCCGTGAGACGCAGGTAGAGCACCAAGTCAACCCAAGGCAGGAGAGGAAAAAAGAGATCGCATTTTGTGATAGAGTCATTTTACATTTACATTTACCGCATTTAGCAGACGCTCTTTTCCAGAGCGACTTACACCAAGTCCTTAGTAGTC